>WOFM01000056.1:645830-790351 GCA_011428145.1 Ericerus pela | reverse complement strand
CAAAAGTGGTTCTAATTAGGTACTTTACCACCTCTTTTGGCCGTTACAATTATTATAACTGATAGGATAAAAATTTTTATTTTCTCAATTTCTTTATTATGATTGGACTTTGAAAAAAATTTTTTCCCCCTTTTTTTTACCCCCCCTTCAGAGAATTGTGTAACAAATATAGACGAACATTTTCTAAATGTCCGCCTATATTTTTACACCAACGAAATAATTCGTTTTATTCTTTAATTTATCACATACTTAGGACTCTTATCCTTCTTGAAATAAATCTAACTGGAAATTGTACAGTCAGAATTCGATGGAAAATTGTCTTCCATACAAAACAATTGTAGTTGACCTCAGTTAATGTCTCACACTTGTACCTTAATTGAAATATTCGGCCAACACTGGAAAAACGTCAATTCTCCTTCTTTTTGGTAACAACCAATCATAATAAACTAATCCCACTATTTCTTACCATTTCTTCTTTATACTGTGTATAAACAAAAACTATAAAAACTTTTACTCTTACTCAGAAGAATGAAATGTTCATTCCATTATTTTCCAATGTTCAATTCAACTTTCTTATGTTCAATTTTGTAAAAATCCTAATTGGGTTTAAATGAAAAATATTATATTTTATGAAAAGTATTTTGTTGAATTTTAATTGAAGTCTCAAAAATAAAAACAAATTTAAGGTCCACCATAGTGTGTGGATACCTAGGAATTTTTATTTTAATTATAAAGTTTGTTTTAAATGATCGTAAGTATTTATTTGTGGTTCTCCATAAATAAATACTTGGTAAATGTGTCAACCTCGAAAATAGGAGCCAAATTCCAAACATCTACCTATTTTCTGGCATTACACTGATCAGAGGCGGAAATAAAAACCTGCACATCCCCCCAGGCCTTGCGTATTTTGATCATTTTTGCAGTGCAAAAACTGAGGGGAGTAGCTGTGGGGTTTTTCCTGTATGAGGTATAGGGGCTTGGATTGCTCAATGACAGTGGCCGCCCCAAAGGGCAGGCAAATTATTCATCCATGTTACGTAAAATATACAAATTTCGTTCGATTGTAATTACCTGCAAATAGATGCAGGTAACTTACGAGTACCAAATCGTGACACAATGAGATTATGTCACAATCCGTACACAAACCATTCAACCATCACTTATCTCTTTAGGGGATGATGTAACATGGCCGCTCTCATCAACGTACGTATTTTCTTGCATATGTGTGTTTGCGTGCTCGTGAATAAGCCATATATAAACCACCCAAACCGGCCCTAAAATTGCCAGTGTTCGCCTTGGTTTTGACTTATTCATACTTATGTATGAAGTGGCTGAACATGCATGAATTCTGTAGAATTTCCTTCTGGTGAGAATATCTCTCACGACAAGGTATTCCACACTGTTCAAACATATTTTTTGGCTATTAGAAAATATTTCACAATTATTAGAAATTTTTTGATTTGTAAAAAATTTTGAAAAAGTTTTCTCAATTTTTTGGAATTTCTGTTGACCAAAATAGTATATATACAGGTGCCGTTTGGACATTACCTCAGTTGCGATCAAATTGTCTTACTGTTCAGACGCAATTATTTTGGTGAAAATATTTTAGTATTTTTTAATATTTTCTCCACTGCATAAAAGTAAATATACAGTTGAATTTTGGATTTGACTTCAGTTGCGATCTGACTGTCATACTGTATGGACACAATTTTTCTGCTCTCTTTCTTGGTCTCTGCTATAAACAGACATTTACTAATTTTTCACTAAATTAACAAATAATTATGGCTTTTAAAAACAGCACTAAAATCCGCAATCATCTCAAAACTGTTTTACTGGCACTCAATCTTGTAGTTCCTGATAATAATGTTGAAAGACAAAGGTTATTACAACTATTGACGTGTTAGTTGAAAAAGCTTTTCAACCTCAACTGAAAATTAAAATGGTTTCCCCACACCTCATGCCCAATGAGGAAGAAAAGAAAAAGAAAAAGAATAAGAAAAAAGTTAAGACCTTACCACTCAATGACATTGAAGTAGAGTTTATGGGATCACATCAAACCCACCCTGCTCATTTGGATGCTTGCTGTAGTAAAATTTCAGAACTTAAACCTGAACCTAAACACAAACCCGAACCCAAAATCAATCTTTCCAAATACATCGCTAACCAGGATTTCAGTGTTAGTGATTTGGAAAATGCAAAAAATAATTTTCTGGTTGCTTTGGAAAAAATTGACGTAATCAAATGCGCCCTTGTCTCACCACCATCACCAAATAAACAATCCATCCTGTCACAAGCATTAGGTAATATTTCAATTGATTCATAATCATCATCATTGTCATCATCATCATTTGAAAACAGCCCATCTCAGGGCCAACCACTCCCCATTCTTCCAGATGTTTGGATGAATAAGTTACTTGGGGAATTGACACATTCTTGGGACAGTTTAGAATTTAACGATATACCTCTGATTCCAATCACCTTAAGACTCGAGGAGGATTTAGTGAAGGGACTGTTGGCTGAATTGGAATTGTCTTCGGGCAGTTCTGTTGAATGTGTAGACAGACCTTCACTTACTTTTAATAATAATTTAGGGAAGGAACTGTTGGCTGAAATGGAATTGTCTGAGGACAGTTCCAATAAATGCGTAAATGGACCTTCATCTACTTTTATCAGTATTTAAGTGTATTCCACGTGGAGGCTACATTGCCTCTATTTAGTTTTAAATGCATGCCTAGTCTAATTCCTGCAAACATGAACACTCATTCCCAAGTACCAGTGTCAACTCCCAATAAAAGTGTGAAGGCAGTGGCAAGAAATATTTTCCGTGATGAGTATGTTGATGATGTTGTTATTGAGAGTGTAGTTGCTACCCCTGATTGGCCATATGCGAAGAAAAATATCAAAATGAACGAGCCTCCTAAAAAATCAAAAAAGATGAAAAATGCCGTTGCTGCTGTTGTTGTGAAGGGGAAAAGTTGTATGAGATTTTCCCCTTCAGGTATGAGTTTTTCCCAAAACATCGTGACACACCCAAAGTGTTTAAAGTGAGAACACCAAACCTTGTACATAAATTGGGGCTATTTTCACATTTAAAAATTCATTCTTTTGCCAATTAACGCCATACAATGATCGTGCTCTGAGGTTTGCGCTGTACGAGTTAAAACAGTTGTTGGATTGAGTGTCTCAAACAAAATTACCTCTCAATCCCCAAGCCTCTTTAGATAAACAAAGTGTGTTGAGAAAGGTTTAGTTCAGTCAGGATGATGTTATCGTTCCACCAAATAAATGTACCAAGTTAAAATTTATCAATATTTGGGAAATCAATCAAAGTTACATTCCTAAATTTCAAAATTTTATTCTCAATTACGAAATTTGGTTTAAAAAAATCTCAGAAATTGCTGACAGCGATCTCATCACCAGCGCACTCGACGAGATAATCGCGTATGGTAAATCAAAAACAGAACAGAGACAGGGGATAAAATGAATATCATGGTGGGGAATGCAAAATTTAACAACCTCATCTCTATAGGGTACCCTTGTAATGAAATGAAGAAATTTAAAGAAAAAAACTCAAATTCTAACTTCTGTTGAAAGTGTTGTTCTGACTGAATGAATTTTCACCTTACACTTGATTAACATTCTGTGTGATTCAAAACCTAACCAAATACTGAACTTGGCCACTGACAAACATTTAAAATGATGCATACTGCGAAATCAAAGTAATGATACTTTGTGTGCCCCATGGGCCATTGTTACTGCAATGTCCTACCACACTAAAGAAATTGGTGGATGAATATTGAGTGGAGCCAACATAGTCAACTTACACAAAGGCAAAACATTTAGACTGACTTGGCTATGAAACTGTGTTTTCAGATTGACAATTACAATGAGTTGGCTGACAGATTCACATTAGAGGAAATCCGGACCTGCGAAAAAATCCTTATCGTGTAAATAGAAGTCATTGACACCCAAAACTTTAATGGTTAACTTTACCGCTATGCCAGCAAACAACTGATTGTACTATACCTGTACAAAGATGGTATACATTTTGATGTGATCACCAAAATGACTTCTTTCCTGGGTGCATTGTACTATTGTGAAAAGTGCGATAAGCCCTACTCAAACAAAAATTCTCACCATTGTAGACTGAAACCTGGTGCAGTATATAACCTCTGTATGAAGGCTGACCAACTTTCCTACAATAAAGATAAGATTTTTCGTACTAATTGTAATCATTATAGTTTTAATTATGAGTGTTTAAATCATCATATTAATAGTGTTTATGCCATCATGTTCAAGTGTCCAAAGTGTTGTCTTATAATTTATAGTAGTTCATTTTTGTTGCATAAGTGTGGTTTTGTGAAGTGTCTTAATGGTAAGGAAGTGGTGTTAAGAAAAAATCATCAATGTTACATGGTGTTGAAACTGCCAAATGATGGTTGGTGTAGTGCGGGTTGTAAAAAGTGTTCACCTGGCAGTGCAATTGTCAACAGAAAATGTAATTGCACGAAGCAATACATTTTCTTCGACTAAGAAGCGCTACAGAAAACCAGGATCCATACCCCAAACTTGATCATCACACACGAATTTTCAGGAGAGAAATTTACATCTATCAGTAACGATGCATTTTGCGAGTGGTTAATCAGTCCCAAACATAATAGTTATTCAGCCATTGCACACTATGCCCAAGGTTACAATTTGCATTTTATTATGCAGTACCTTGTGGAAAATACCATTAAACAAAACGTCATTTGTAACGGTTCCAAACCAATGATATTAGAAGTCCTACACATAGGTTTAAAAATCATCGATAATCATAATTTTGTTACTAGTTCTCTTAGCACATTATCTAAAACTTTCAGTCTGACTGAGGTGAAAAAAGGGTATTTCCCCCATCTGTTCGACACTAAAGAAAATGAAAATTAAGTTGGTCCCATCTCAGAGAAAAAGTACTACTGTTACAACAAGATCATGAATTTGAGAGCAGTCTAAATTCATTGAGTGGCACAACAAGAAAGTGAAGGAGGGTTATGTTTTTATTATGGCTCGTGATGTTGTTGAGTACTGCGACTCAGATGTAGATATTCTACAAAGGGGATGCCTCAATTTGCGAGAGCAGTTTCTGGAGATCTGAAACATCAACCCATTACAGTATATCACCATTGCCAGCATCTGTAAGGCTATCTATAGATTAAAATACTTTCAACCATTCACCATTGGAGTTGTAGAAAAAAGGTTCGAGGACTGGTATTCGAAACAATCTATTTTGTGGTTGTGTTCCTTTCAAAATTCCCTTATTTAACATGCTCTCAATGGTGTAGAAGTGGAAATTTGTGGTGCACGGGTGGACAATTATAATGAGAGTACAAAAACCATGTACCAGTATCATGTGTGCTTCTGGCATGGTTGCTCTTGCAGCTTCAGACCCTATTTTATTAACAATGTGAAAAAAGAAACTATGGAAGATTTGCTGTAAAAGACGGCAGATAGGATAAGTCACTTTGAGTGGGATAGTTATACTGCAGTTGAAAAGTGCGAATATCAGAGGGTTAAAACCAAAGAGAAGGAAATTTCTTAAAGAGGGAGAAATAGTCAAACCTTCGAATCCTTGTGACACTCTTTTTGGTGGTTAGGTGGAAGTGTTCCAGTTGAAAAAATAAGTCGAGACCAAGGATAGTGCAAAATTAAACACATCGATGTTGTCAGTTTGTACTCCAGTGTAATGTTTTACAATAATTATCCTGTATGTCACCACTTCAAAATGTTTAAACCACCTAAAAATGATCCTATCTGGTATGGTTTGATCAAGTGTAAAGTTAAAGTACTTCACAATCTGTGCATTCCCGTGCCTCTGGTGAAAGTGAAAATTGTAAAAGCCAATAAATTATTATTCCCCCTTTGTCTAAAGTGTTCTGAAAACCAGAAAAGTGATTGCAATCATGCCAGCACAGAAAGGCAGTTTATTGGTACTTAGCACTCTCGCTGCCAGACAGGGTTTCACTAAAATCAGTGTAAAAAATTTTTTGAGCCAAAGTTTGAATCTCATTTAGAAGGGTCTAGGTAACATATATTTATCATTTTTTCATCATACTATCCTGTGTAAGGGAGATTTTCACCCGTGTGCAATATAGCACACATGGCCTGAAGAGCTAAAAACATACTTCCACCCATGAGCAATCCAGGTGGTAAATACAATATTAAGAAACTGATAAGACCTTTGGGAATGCCTCAACAATTGAGAAACAATCAATGTACTAAACTGAAAAGGTACTTTTCATATGCTACTCTATGGCATTTTTGAAACACCCATCATTTGTTACAATGTTGCCAAATTTCTCTGCTGTTCCAGAGTTAGATGTATTCAAGCCAGTAGTAACCAAAAATCACATTTATTTTAATGTAAACTGTGTTCTCTACAGCACACAATCAAAACTATGTTGGTATGATCCGCATGCAATACAGCACACACGGCGTGAATGGCAATCAGATTTGTGTGCACAGGTGCACACATGGCAGCAAGAGTGTTAGAGTACCATCGGGATGAAGGAAGTTATAGCCAGAGAATATAAAATTATTGAAATTTATGAAGTATGGGATTTCAAGAAAAGTAATAAATTGTGGAAGGGGTATATTACAAATTAATCTAAAATTAAGTTTGAAACCAGCCCACACACATATACCTCCAATGAAGACTATGCCCAGGATATAAAGGAAAAAGTGGGTATTGTTTTGGACTTTGACAAAATTGAGGAATATCCAGGTAAAAGAGCAGTTTCAAAATTATGTTTGAATTCTTTGTGGGGTAAGTTTTCAGTTAATGGCAAAACATGTCTACTAGTGAGTTTATCACCGATGCATTCCATTTCTACGAGATTTTACTTAACTTCTGGTTGGAAGACATTTCTTTCATCTACATCACCGATGAAATGGTCTAGGTGAACTGCAAGTATGAGGAGACGTATGTGAAAAATAACTACAGCACCAACATTTTTTAGCAATTTATACAACTGCCAAAACTAGACTATGGCTTAACGAGAAGTTAACTATTATCAACAAAAATGTACTGTATTGCGATACCGATAGCATAGTTTACCTGGACAATGGTGTCAATAATATCAAGTACAGTGACATGTTGGCTCTGTGAACCGATGAGTTCAGGGGTGGGTACATCAAAAAGTGGTTAGCCACTGGGCCAAAATCATACTGTTATGAAACTGATTTGGATAAAGTAACCACAAAAGTTGAAAGTTTAACCCTCAACCATAAAAATGCCCTTTGGATTAATGTCGCCTCCATGCAATGTCTGTTAGAGGGGGTTATTCAAAATATTTCAGTCATAGATTGCCAAATTACTCGGGAACCAGTAACCAAACAACTCACCATTAAAAACTTAACTAAAACATTTTCATTTGGTTTTGACAAACGTTTAATTACTGATAATTTTGATTCCATCCCTTATGGTTATGTCCCATACACAGGTGGTGGGTGGTGGTGATTGATGCGTACACACACCTATAAATAAAAGTATTAAAGGACAAAATTTAAAATTTTTTGTTTTGCAGTGGCTAATATTATCGAAAGTTTTGAGTACTTTGATTACCAAGCACCAAATTTGGCTAATTTGAAGGACGACAACGGTGATTTCTCCATTACAGTGCACAACGAAGATCTGATTACACACCCCAACAACAATGTTAGAGTAATGAGATAAGGTAACCATTACAAAACATGATGGCATGCTATTTGCTGACATAGATTTAGAAAAATTTCTTGTCTGCAACGAAGGTGAGTGGTCGAACATGTTTGAACAGATCGACTTTTACGTGGGTGACAACAAAATCGATACGGTGCTCAAACCCTGAATTATAGGATAGATGAAAGGGTTGGTCTCCTTCTGAAGGGATAAACAATTTTGTAATGCCGGTTTGGATTACAATGACGGTATGGATTAATGAAATACTCTCAATAGAGAAAGTTATTTCACGTTATGAATCTGATATCTATTGTAATGGGATTTTTCAAAAACCACCTCAGTTTTGTCTAAAATATGAGTTAAAAACTTGTGCTGTACAAGTCAGCCAATGGGGTTAGCAACGTATTTCAAACTTTGGGTGATTACAACAAACATACAGTTTGGGTGGACCTTCGTGACATTGTCTTTAAAATGTCACATGTGAAATTCACGTTGGAACATGAGACCAAAATTGGTAATGAAATTGCTAAAAATTGCAAGTACGAACTAAAGTATTGTCGTTGGTTTTACATCAGTATTTCACCCTCTTCAGGTACTAATTTCACTTGAGACATCATTGTATTATTTGAAGAAAAAGTACATTTTGATGGCCTTCCAGACAGCCAGATCAAAGGATATCACCGCCAACTCATCCTTATTTAATTTTTGTGATTTGGAAAATTTTTAGATTTTGCTGAACAATAATTTCTACTATCTACACAAATGATTGAATCTGAACATCACTGAGTACAAATGTGGCACACTTTATCTCATGTACAAACGCTTCAAAGTAGCGTACCATAGCCATGTTAATGATCACACTCAACCCATACTCAGTTACGAAGATTTCATTACTTGCAATCCAATTATCGTTATAGATTGTTCGTACCAACCCAACTTCCTGAAAGAATCCTTGATTAATTTGAAAATATTATTTGTGTGGTGATGACTATTACCCACCAACACTACCATCCACTGTGTCACCAATGTTGATGATAAAGCCATCTACAGTCTGCTGACCAACAATGTTTTCCACTGTTAGTCAACTGGCTCACAGTTGTCTTTGTGTTACATACTTGCCATTGAAAAAGTATATATGTATGTAAGCTCATTAGAAAATAATGAAGAATCATGTAGACATATATTTCATCTTTCCATACTTAAAATCCATCAATAGATGATTATAATACAAATTTAATATATATATGAGAGATCTCTGCAACTAACTATATCAGCGAGTGCGAAACACAGACAGAAACTGTGGTTATTTTAAGAATGTAAATACATATTCTTACATCCCCATTCTTCGAGGGGGAGCCGCACTAGGGAAAGAACTGAGCTGATCGTTTACTAATTAGCATTCCGTCTTCCTCAGGATCATCCCACTAGCTTGGCATGTATTGATGGATTTGTAAGCTCATTAGAAAATAATGATGAATCATGTAGACATATATTTCATCTTTCCATACTTAAAATCCATCAATAGATGATTATAATACAAATCTAATATATATATGAGAGATCCCTGCAACTAACTACATCAGCGAGTGCGAAACACAGACAGAAACTGTGGTTATTTTAAGAATGTGAATACATATTCTTACATATATATATAACTATACTAACTCCAAAACTGTAGGACAGTATTCATTGTTGTTGCTGCTGCTACGATTTTGCTCTTGCAATATGGTTATTTTAGTGATCAATTATCAGGCATTACTGCCAGGCATTGTGAAAGAAGTAGCGATTGTCAATATTACATCGAACCTCGAACAACATTTTCTAGCTTCACCATCTGCCCCTCTCAATATGTATTTGTCAAGTGCACGCTGTAAAGTGGAATTCACTTTTCAATTTTTCCACTGTATTCCGTGGTAAAGTGATTACCTCCCACTGGATGATGTTGCCTTGCATAAGGCAATCAATGATGCAACTCTCGTCTACATCAAAGCGTTGGACAGGGTAAACTTTTTTTGGGGGTTATCTGGGTGTGCTATGGAAAAAATTGTATATCTCGACAAATTTCTGGGCATTAGTAAGACAACACAGAAGACACTGTTTTTCCATTGCAAATATATTCATCCACTTCATAACAAATTTAAATGCGATTTGAAATAGGCTATCAGGTATCGGGATTACCTTAAAGAAAATTATTACTATAGAGTGGATGCCAATAATTATGATTATTGCGGGTGATAGATGACAATAATGCTGCTACTACTACTTGTACTGTAAACAGTCTTTTTCAAGACTAACACCCATTTCTCAATGTACATACATCCTTCCAATAAAACAAAAAACTATATTTAGGATAATTGCAAATATTTTTTAAAATTTTATTTATGTTTTTTGTGTTTGTGTGTGTGTGTGTGTGTGTGTGTGTGTGTGTGTGTGTGAAGATGGCATTTCATATTTCAATAAACAATAAACAGTCTGTAATAAGAAGAGAGTATCACGATGGTATATGGTTTGATAAAGTGTACTAGAGTAGGTTTGTCCAGTTTTGTTACCAATAACAACATTTTCAACATTAATGAACGTAGTAACAAGTTAACATTTGTGTATCACATAAAAATAATATGCTTTCTGTTGGTTTTGGTGGTAGTGGAGGAACTAAAGAAACAGTGTCAAACCCTTTAAAAAAAATTTACGAGTACGATGTTGCTGTAGGTAGTGAACAACCACAGCCATCACCATCACAACAACCACTGTGAAAATGTGGTAAGAAAAATGTCAAAAATATTTGGCTCAATATTTTGTCTGATGATAATGAAAATTTTACCGTTAATGATGATAAACAGAATGTGATCAGGACAGTTGTTGGGATACCACTGAGTATTAACAAGGTGGATGATATAGCCACTTACTTAAGCACAAACATGTCTGTTACCAAAAAATTCTGAATGTACATGAATAAGATGTGATATCCAAAAACAAACGTACATCCCGAGTGTGGGGGTTGATATCACGATTCGAAGTATATCAATAAGTCTTGATTAATCGTAGAGTCGAGACCACAAGTCAGCTCAAACAGTTAGGCCACCAGCCTACCAGCGATAGCTCCCGAGGCCTATGAAGTATGTCGGGCAATTCTAAGTAATTGGAAATAAATAAGTTGGCAGACCCATTATGATAGTTTACATTTTATTACAGTTAAAAAAGGTTACTTACAAGTATGGTAACTACCATCAGGTTGTGCAGGTTACAAATGGTATCGCCTCATGGTTCTCAAAGTTGGGTGAACCTACAGATTTCGGTTAAGTATTTGAAATTGGAGAAATAGTATTACGAACTATTTAGTTTTACTATCGGTGTTCACATTCACAAAGTATCGGTAAAAACAATTTAAAAAGGGTGACTTGATGTCTTATTAAAAGCTGTATTATGTCTTGAATAATATTTTGTATTCACGATGAATGGAAACTATCACGTATAGAACGAGACTGATTATTCACATTTAGACCAAATTCGTGAACAGTCAAGAAGATAAGAAATTGGTTCACCGATGATTGAATATCGTAAGTATACAGGTCACCACATCGTTAAATAATAATTGATCGACGTGTCTTCACCGTTTTGTAGAATTGTGGAATTTATTTCCACTGGGAAACCGATATACTTCCTGTTTATCTTATCTTTAACATAGTCTTAAAATTTGAGAGCTGTTCCCTATCGTAGTAATAGTGGTATAATTCGGTGGTGACGTAAGGGGAAGGCTACGGGTAATCAGAAATCACAACTCCCCCCCCCAATTTCAATGCGAGGGATTTCCCACAGCCTTCGAACATTTGGTAACTAGCTGAAGTAAAAAAAAATATTAGAAAAAGTTTGGTCCATTGATTAAAAATATAAAAAAAAAGTGGCTAATAAAAATAGAAAGAAAAAATAAAAATGAAGATAATATATTGAGGAAAAACTAAACAAGAATGATTTTATCAGTTAAACTGGACGAAAACGATAATATATATCTTTTAATGATAAACAAAGTATAGGTAGAGTGTAGACAAGGTAGGAGTAACGTTAAGATCGCGAGTAAATAATAACATGATTCGGAAAAGAAAAACAAATATAGAAAGGTATTCTCCCAAACAACAATTAAACGAATAAGGAAACAAACAAACAAAAATTTTGATAGGTAAACTGTAAGGGGAATAATTAATAGTCGAACACTTACAATATAAAAACGAGACTCGAGACTCGAGAATCGATATTTTATAGTATCTTAGGGATAACAGGAACAAGGATTGTGGAAAAAGAAAATTAAACGACGTGAAACTTATGTACATAACAAAAATGGTTACCTGAGAGACAATTCTCAAAGTATTCTCTGGAGAAGTTGATATCGTTTGCGGTATGTACGATTTTCGCTTACGAGGAATACCAAACCATCTGTTGGATCGCCAACGACCGCTTTTAGGTATTTTGCTGCGAAGGTAACGCCTAATACCATCCGGTTGGTATCGAGAAGAGAGTTCTTAACTAGATAGAAAGTTTCTCGGAATCGAATTCCGTTTTGTCCAACAAGGTTCATATTTGTTGTCTCGTAAGAGTCGAGATACTTTGGATTACACCATTCACAGCACCAGGTTTGACGCTGGGCTGGAATGATCTGTTGGACCACTGATAGAAGTTTTATGTTAATAAACGATACCGGTGATCGTACGTCGAAACACAAAGTCTTCTCCTTCCCCGCAAAAATCGTCTTATCGAGGATGAGGGAAATACAAAAAACTCTTGGGAGTTTGCGTTTTATCTCTCCGGGTTTCATCATTTCGATATCGGTTCTGGGACAGTATTCGACATGTCTCACTATTTCTATTGGTAGATCCTCAAGTGGGATCGCCAGTGTGATTCCATCATCCTCTTCGGTTACAGACATGTCAGCGTCACTTCCTGACAGGCCGGGTGCTTGTTCGAACTCAACTTTTCGAGCTGGTCTCGAAGGCTTCTCTTAGGGGTTACCGTCTTCGAGATCTTCCACAGGCACTCTCTGGTTAATAATAGAGACTTTAGAACCTAATCTCAGTTTAATTGGGATTCTTTTATTCGGGACATCATGTATTTTTGTTCTCGACCTCTTTCCAATTGTAGATTTTGGTCTAAATTTATCTTTCGTTTTCAGTAACTTTCGTTGTCAACTTGAGTTTTTAGGATTTTTATTCTACAGGGTGGGAGGGTTTTGACGTATTATCTAGTATTATGTATCTTCACCTTGTTTAATTCTGTGTTGAGCTTGGTGACTTTCCTTTCCCACTCTTCGAGAGCAATATTTTGTTTGTTGGTGGATGCCTGGAGTTCTCGGATTCTATTTATGATTTTTGTTTTTTCTTCGATACCGGTTGTCACGACTCTGTCCAGGTAGTTTACCTGCTGCTCCATAATTACGGACATTCTGGCATGGAATTCTCCGCGGTCCGTTAACGCTTGCGCCGTCACCTTCTGATTATGGGCGGCGATACCGATTTGTTCCTTGAGGGAGATGAGGAGATCCTCATTCTCCTTCGTTATTCGGTTGTATTTAGCAACAAGATCTTCGGTGTCAGTTTCGGCCTCGGCTGGTGTGTGGGGAATTGTTCCTTCAGCCATTTTCAAGAATCGATATCCTGTGGCGTTTTGGTTCTTTATAATTATGAAATAATTTAATGGTTTACTTTACTTTTTAAAAAAAATAATTATCAAACTCCAATTGCTCAATAATATCTGTGGTTGCAGGTTCAATAACTTTCGTATGAATGAACTGCGTCGTTGGGTAATTAATTATGTTGACTATCTCCCCCCCTGACTGAGATGTCATCGATGAATTGATGATCATCGGTGATTTGATCGAATCAATGATTCGATGTCATAGTTGTTGAACTCACTGATTAGGGGTGCGTTGTTGACGTAAGTGGAATTATCTTATTTTTCTAATCACTTTATTATGTGTTTATCTTGACTAGATTTTAATCGTGATTTGTTGAGATAATTCTCGAGATGTTTTTGTTTCAGGTGGATGATTTTGTTTGGTGATGGATGGATTCTATCGTTTAAATTCATGTATATTTCTCTGCAGAATTTTACCATCGGGTTGTAAGGACTCGATAACTTCCATTTCCTTTCACTTCGATGATTTCGCAGGGGCTGACAAATTTTGGTTTGAGTTTTGACGAAACTCCGATGGCTTTATTGGAGGGTGTGTGATTTTTCGTGTAAATCATATCTCCAACCTTGAGATCGGTGAGATTTTTACTTTCGTTATACTTTTCCCGGCGTGCAAGTGTTTTCTTTGTATTTTGTATCGCTTTTACCAGAATTGTTTTATATTCTTCGTCGGATAATGGGAGTGTGGCTGTTAAATATTCGAAGTCGATATCTATAGAACTGGTTATCGATTCTCATCGGATCTGATGAGATTGTGGTAATGATTATTTTCTCAACCCGATGTTTTTGCAATAAGTCATCGAGGAGATATCGAAGTTTTGAGATGATCATGTCTTCATCTGCATCTGGACTCAAGATAAATTCTTCTCCAAAACCGATTATTATGCGGTTATTTTCTTTCGTGATTTGTCGGATCACTTCTAGGAGTGGGCTCAATTGGTTTAACTTCTCGAAACCTGCTGTTTTATCGAAACTCAGGTTTTGAGCACTCGACAAACCTCTATTTCTTAACCATCTTTGGATAGTGGCATCACCAAAAACTCTGTACATTTTCCATTCCGGTTTTCAGCACAGTTGTCAGTCTATTTCTATCATATTTTTCAACAGGGCGTCCTATGCAACTGACCATAGGCGCCTTCTTTAGTTTCCCTGGTTCTTCTGGGAGGCTTCATCGGGAGTATAAAAATTTGTGTACCTTTGGTCACCAATGCTCAATACCTGTTGCTGTTTCATTTTTTTGTTCTGAGTTACTGTGTTCTCCTCGTGGAATAAATTATGCAAATACTCTAGTTTCATCGAAAACTCGACTAGGTTTACAATATCGGATTCAAGTATTCGGTCTGTATATGGCATTGTTATTTTCCTCACCAGGATCGCGTATATACTCTGAATGTCTTCTCCAATTTTGAGCAGCCAGGTATACATGTGTATTGCATAGTCAGCTATCGATTCATATTTTTTCAAATCAAACTGACTATCCCAAATGGGTTGTACCTGGGCCTGTTGTCTCAATTTATTCCAGTAAATGGTCATAAAATGGTCTCGTGCCTGTTGGTATCCCCAATTCTGTTGGTAGACAACTCCTCCTGGGAATTTATTTACATACATCATTTTCCCGAAGACTCGGCCTAACTGGTCGTCATCTTGATCCAAGTCTTCGACACAGCTTTCAAATTCCCTATGGAATTCCTCCCAAGTTTGCTGATCCTTGTGCCCCACATATGCCAGCATTCTTGATTGATCGAACAGCCTCAATGTATTTGTAATGGCGCTATTCTCAAAACTGTTTGATTTGGATTCATGTCCTGTGGTCTTCAAATCGGTGTCCTCTCCCTCTGGTTTGGTAGGTATGTAGGGACCATCGTGTCCTTAAGGTATTTAAGGATTTTTTGAGGTGGTGTATTTGGTCTGAAATTGACTGGAACATTCGTCGTTGTTTCTTGTGTAGTTTGCAATATCGAATCGTTTGAGATCAGTATTCGATCAATTTTCCTCTCGAAGTAATCGAATTACTCTCTGAGTTGAGATTTCATCTCTAGGCTTAGTAATTTTGTCTGCTCTAAGATTTCTCGAGAACTCGGACTCTGGTCTCGTTTCTTAACGTCGCTCACTATTGTTGAGCTGGCTACAGGCTTCCGAGTAAGTTCTGCTTGGCTCAGTTCTGTAACAATTTCCTCCTCTTCCCTTGACGGTATCTTATCATTATTAATAGGGATGTATAAGGAGTCGCTGTAGAATTGAGCATCCTAGAAGTCAACTCTCTTCTTCGTTTGATCCAGTTCAATTTCAGCTATCCTCTCGGTTATCATTGTTGCAGATGGATTTTCTAAGGACTTCCTCTTTGAAATTTCTTTCTCGAGTACTTTAACTCAATCTTCAAATTTGCTATTTTTCTCGACCACTTTTATTGTACGCTGTTCGACTGCCTTTCTTCTTCTTTCGCTCTTTTTGAGTAACGTATCTCGTACGACGCATTCTCTACAATACCACACAGTGCTTTCTGATTGTCGGAGATAAAGACGGGTAAAATTTGACTGGATCGGCTCCCATAGGTGGCTCTGGTGCCTTGTTTGAGTCGAAGACCCCTGGATTCTTTGATATTTCTTCTTCTTCCACAATTGCGGATCCTCGAGTGATATTCACATCATCCTCATTTAATGGAACTTCTTGAGTATTCCTAGCACCATCCCTGTCTCATTTACTCAAGTGGTCTGGGGTGTCAAAGGGGTTGAGGTTTTTATCTTCCCCTATGCCGTCCATCTCGGATGAAATCTACTGGCTTAAAACTAGTGAAAATGCTATTGTTTCCCCTAACTAAATCGATACGTTTTTATTCTAACAAACTAGCAATTGATGTGTATGGCTCTGCTCATCAATATACCTGGAAAAGGGGGGATTTACAGCTCAGCTAAAACTAACAACTAGATCGACTTAATTAATTAATGGGTAGGTCTTACTCTAGGGGAATCTTCCGGAAGTATACTATCGAAAATATTTCTAGAATCACTAAGCTCTAATATATGTTATAGATTGGACCAAAATCCATAATATAGGGCAGATAAAATCGATTTAGATTTAATTACTTTACTTTAAATCGGTACGTCGTAAACACAATTACTGGAATACAGGTGGCTTTTAATTTAGCTTATGTTTTTACCTTATCTCAATACACACCCGTACGATGTTATTTTAGTCTATTAGGAATCGTTAAAAGAAAGTTTGTCAAACAATAAAATATAGGGCCATTAAAAGCGACATACAATAGTTAGGTTAACTACGATAACTATTTTCTACGACACACTGCAGATAAAATATTAAGATAAAAACATGATCGGTAAGCTTAGGGACATACCAACTGACTGTAACAACTAACAGTCTTAAACACAAAATTTATTAAGGAAGCGAATGCCTCAAACGGGACATTGTTTATCACACTAACTGTATCAAATTAACACAATGGACCTATTCCTCGAACACCAGGTTGTTTTAGTAATTTAAGTTAAACTTATTATTTTTATCAAATTTAGGTTAACATGCTTCGTAAGGCATAGAGCTAAACGCTGAGGGCAATGTGGCTTTCACTGAAGTTAACTTGCTGCGCTTGTTTCTTAGTGCGGAGAAAGACTTCCTCCAATTACTACACGTGGGAATCAGATTCCCAATAAAATTAAAAAATGGCTGTTGCAAAGCTGGTCAGTCAAAGGTTGCCAGACACTTTTGGTAAATTTGGATAGTGCCAATCCTGACATGAACAGGTTAATCAGACCTATCCAACTTAATGGATCGCTCTAACGATCATGCTGAGGAATGAACCAATAGTATGGGTTTTAACAAAACTCAGATGGCAGATGTTTGTCTCTTCTCGTATGATCTTTCTGCTCTTATTGATAGGATATGGTAAAAAGGAACCCGAAAAAAAAGAAAAGGAACAGAAATAATTTTGGGCGGGTGGTTCGAGAACATGATCAAAAAAGGAGGGTACACTCTTCACATCTGTTGATTTACCCCCGTGTGAACTACAGCACTGAGTAGCAATACGGACCTATGAATAACATGAGATTGTATATATCCTTATGTGAAGGTTTCAGATTAAGAATGAATAATTCTCGAATCACACCCTCATAACAGACAGGTTTAAGGTTAAAACTGAAGGTTGTTGATAAGGCATTTGCAATAGGCTTGGCCACAGAACTCGAAAGAAAAGTCGATCAAGTCCTGTCATGATTGCCAAGTAAAACGTAGATGTGATGTCCAAAAACGAACGTACATCCCGAGTATGGGGATTGATATCCCAATTCGAAGTATATCAATAAGTCCCGATTAATTGTAGAGTCGAGACCACAAGTCAGTTCAAACAGTTAGGCCACCAGCCTACCAGCGATAGCTCCCGAGTCCTATGAAGTATGTCGGGAAATTTTAAGTAATTGGAAATAAATAAGTTGGCAGACCCATTATCACAGTTTACATTATATTACAGTTAAAAAATTTTACGTACAATTATGTTAACTATCAGCAGGTCCTGCAAGTTACAAATTGTATCGCCTCATGGTTCTTGAAGTTTGCTGAACCAACAGATTTTGGTTAAGTATTTGAAATTGGAGAAATAGTATTACGAACTATTTAGTTTTACTATCGGTGTTCACATTCACAAAGTATCAGTGAAAACAATTTAAAAAGGGTGACTTGATGTCGTATTAAAAGCTGTATTATTTCTTGAATAATATTTTGTATTCACGATGAATGGAAACTATCACGTATAGAACGAGACTGATTGTTCACATTTAAACCAAATTCGGGAACAGTCAAGAAGATAAGAAATTGTTTCATCGATGATTGAATATCGTAAGTATACAGGTTACCACATCGTTAAATAATAGTTGATCGACGTGTCTTCACCGTTTTGTAGAATTGGGGAATTTATTTCCATTGGTAAACCGATATACTTCCTGTTTATCTTATCGTTAACACAGTCTTAAAGTTCGAGAGCTGTTCCCTATCGTAGTAATAGTGGTATAATTCGGTGGTGATGTGAGGGGAAGGCAATGGGTATTCAGATATCACAAAGAATAAGACAAAAGTAGAAATGGGTTGTACAGTTTACGTTGATTTAACACCATTAGCGTCCATATGTCTGACTTAAGCTTTGAATATAGTTTGTATAAAAAATTCACATTGGTAAACCTGGTTTGTGTTAATTATTAACCAATACCCAACCTACTAACTACACAGTCAAATATTTTGAAAAATATGTTCAAATAGTAAATGATATATTCCTGTATAAACATAAAAACAATCCATTCAGTAAAAGGTTAAAAGTTAGAAAACATTTTCAAATACGATATAATTAAACAGATTGTCTATAAATACAATCTAAGAAGTGCCTAACAAGAAGCTGAAGAAGACATAATTGGTGAAGGTTTATTACCTAAAGTAATTGTGCCAAACAACAGTGTTAAATACATATATTGGAATAATTTTGACGAATTATTAGAAAGATTGTACATTTTATACAGTGAAATAAAAGCTGGAAATACTAACCATACTGTACGTAACAAAAATACAAACATTATACAAGAATTCAAAGAAATATGATAACAACAACGATGATGAATTATCACGAGGGTTATGTTGAAAAATGGTGCAGGAAAATATTAAGAGATTTTCTACCAAAGCCTATAGCAACAACAACAACCACCACCATTGCTGCATGGAAAGGTAAAGGAGTGTTGAATGATTAGATAGATAATTTACCAGTCCCGCTACATTTACCCGGTTACGCCAGACCTGCTATTCCACTCAATCTTTACCTAGAAAAATATAAACTGGATGAAGCTGCAATGCGTCACTATATCGCTTATTCAAAATCAACAGATTTGAACAATCGTCATTTGGCAGACTATGTATTGCAGGCAGGAGTACATCGAATTTTCTAAATCCGAGATCAAATACAAGGAGGAGAATGACGAACAAGAGGAGGGTGACCAAGCTAGAACTTTGTCGATATTAGGTAAAAGAATAATTTACTATTACCCCTACTACAACTACTACTACTACTATTATTAACAAATACATGAATGAAGAGTTTTTAAAGGTTTTTTTTTCCTCCTTTCAACAGTTCCAACATTTAGTCGCCCCAGCATATGCAACATTTATGTGGATGAATATCACCATCAGGTACTCAAGATGGCTGAGGAAAACAATGACGATGACAACGATATGGAGGACGAGTTTGTGGGAGAGTTGGAACCTGTGGCTGGTGAAAATACAAACTTTTTCACTTATTCTCTCACTCAGACAGACAGACAGAAAGACTGACTGGTTTTTTTAATTTTTTTTTCCAAAGAGAAAGAAAACATCGGTTCTCATCCGCAGCATTTGATATCACAGGCTGGAAAGTTACCACTCCATGATCTCTCTGGACCTTCTATATCAAACACTCATTGTCATCAGCATACCGATATTTGGCGCCCATCTCATATGTTGGATGGTGATGATGAAGACAGGGATAATGAAGATATTGCAGAAAGATGATGTGGAATACCTTGTTGTGAGAGATATTCTCACCAGAAGGAAATTCAACAGAATTTAAGCGTGTTCGGCCACTTCGTACAAACGTACGGGTAAGCCAGAACCAGACCGAACACTGGCGATTTTAGAACCAGTACGGGCGGTTTTTATACGGCTTATTTACACGCACACAAACACACGTATGTAAGATAATACGTACGTCGGTGAGGGCGGCCAGGTCGCATCATCCCCTATTGTGATAAGAGATGGCTGGCCGGTTCGTGTACAGATCGTGACATTGTTTGGTGATGTCACGATTCGGTACTCGTACATTACCTGTATGTACTTGCAGGTAATTACGATCGAACGTATTTCGTGTTTGGTTTTACATCGTACAGACGAATAATTGGCCTGCCCTTTGGGGCAGCGACTGTCGTCAAGGAGTCCGAGCCCCTTTACCTCAGACGGTTGAGTCCCCACAGCTACTCCCCCCAGTTTTTGCGCCGCAAAAATGACCAAAAATGTGCAAGGCCTGGGGGACATGCGGGTTTTACTTACGCCTCTGATCGGCTTCCCACTTAGCCAGGGCGCTACCTACTGCGGCCCCGACGCACTCATAGGATTCCCTACAGGCGTGTATTCGGGCCAGGCAGGCAGCCCTGCTGTCTTCTCCCCTACGCCTTGTTTGGTTGGTTTTTGATCGGGCGAAGGGGTGATGATGGGAGTGAGGGGGCAGTGGACGTTTGAATGTCGGCTTCCTGAGCATCGGGGAGTTGGAATTCTCCGATGTCCAGGTAGCCATCTTCGCTTTCTCGTTCGTGGCCCTCTCTGCCGTGAACAAAAATCTCATCGTCTCCTCGGGTTTTGGCTCCGGCTTTGGTGGTTCCAGAGTCGGGGTCGATTCCTTTGGGGACTGGGGAGGAGAGATTGTCGGAGGTAGCGGAGTGGTCATCTCCGCTAGGACGTCAACCGGAGGAGCCGTGTCCATTAGCAGCTCCTCCTCTATCCAGTCCAGGTCCGTTCTTTGCTCGGTCTTCTGCTGAGTCTGCGAGGGCTCAGCAGTTTTCCGGGTGAATTGAGAGGTGACGGACTTTGGGATGGTTAATGGAAGTGACATGAGAATGGGTTGCTAGGAAAAGGAACCAAAAATTATTCAAAGAACACGTCCAAGTTGCTTGGCAGTTCTGAAATGGGTGATTTTACTTCATTTTTTGATTTACCATTACAGTTATTTTTCTTTATTTCCGTATCTTCTTATCTACATGTAGAGGGGATAGCGCTTAAAATTCTTGGTCGTATGCAAGTTTTCCGGTTAAGTTATGATCGGTTTAAGCAGAGTTATGCCTGAAATAAACTCAGTGAATATAATTTTTCAAATTTCTATTACAAAGGAATCTCCGCTTGTGACGTCACAACGTTGAGATAATCTTTGTGTTTAACGGTAAACGCACGTTGCAATATTTTGTTACCATAGTGCACGTGGATTTGTTTATTAATGTCTTCTTCTTTTTGTTGGCATTCCTCGTTTGCTTATCTCCGGAGTTTCTTTGTCTCACGGAGTTCCGATATTCCTCGCATATTTTTTAGCGGGTTTCAACTTACGTAGAGGATATTACTTTTTCGGGAGTAAATTTTTATTTTCTTCGCATTAACCTCTCGGACATGCGAGAAGGGCGGGAATTTTTACATTTTTTACTGCCAAGGGGCCTGCCTCTTTTTCGTGGGCATAAGGGGGCCTCGGGATCAAATGTTTTAGTTGTAACATTGTCCAAAAATCTTACTGACTTTTTTACTGTTCTTTGTTGTGAATTATTTGTTTCACTTTTTTCGACAGATTCTTCCGTTTTTGTTTCGGAATCTGTCTTTACATTTTCTGTGCTTTCCTTATGCAACCTTTTTATTCTTTTATCGTCGCTTACCATATAAGCAGGCTTCAATCTATCGATTGAAATTGTACGAGGTTCGCCTGCAATGAGTATCCCAAAGTTTTTCTCGTCTCGTGATACTACATTGTAAGGACCGGCGTATGGTTTTTCCAGAGCAGATCTCATTTTTTCGTCTCTAACAAATACATGTGATGTATTGGCCAAGTGTTTCAAGACGTAAATCTTGGGCTGCCAATGGCGAGCTGCCTGTTTTAAAAAGTTGTTGGCATCATATCGTATATTTTGTACCATGATTTCGGGGCTAACTTCTTTCAATTCTGTGAAGAAGTCCCGTGGGAGGCGTAGCTCTTCACCGAACGCTAATTGCGCTGCAGAGTGACCTGTATCGGTTTGTAGGGCGGATCGAAGGCCTAAGAGGATGGTAGGAAGTATATTTACCCATCTCTTAGTATCATGAGACATGATAGAGGGTTTGAGAGCTCTATGCCATCTCTCGATTTTGCCATTGGCTTGAGGATGGTAAGCTGTGGTATGACTGTGTTGAACACCAAGCTTATTGGACAGCTCTTTGAAGAGCGAGCTCTCAAAATGGCGACCTTGGTCTGTGACTATGACTTCCGGTACACCATACCTCGCAATCCAGGTATCGTATAACCGTGCAGCTACTGTGGGAGCTGACATCTCGTGTAGAGGGATTGCTTCCGGCCATCGTGTTGCCCTGTCTATTATCGTCAACAGGTATCTGTGTCCTTGAGATGGTGGCAATGGGCCTAAAAAATCCATATGAACCGTTTTAAACCACTCTTTTTGTTTGAAGGATTTGAGGGGCAAGCGAGTGTGTCTTCCTACTTTGGATTCTTGACAGTTCAGGCAACTGCGAGCCCATTTGTTGCAGTCAGACTTCATTTGTGGCCATAATTATCTTTCCGAAATTAATTTAGCATTACATTTTGGCCCACCATGTGACAAGTTGTGTACACTGTTGAAAGCCAGCCTGCGATATTTTACCGGTAGAAATGGCCCATTCTTACCTGTACTGATGTCACATGTTAATAAAACATCAGTACCAGGAATTTTTCGCTGTCTCAATTTGAGAGTAGTATCATCGTTCGATAACAACTCTTGCAATTCTGCATCCTTAAGCTGTGCTTTAGCTATTTCAGCATAAGGCAATTGGACAGGAATCGAGATAGCTTCGATTCTACTCAGAGCATCAGCTGGAGTGTTAAGTTCTCCACTTATATACTGGATGTCGGTAGTCAATTGACCAATATAGTCTAATTGTTGTGCTCTTCTCGGAGATGCCAGTTCTGCTTTTTGTGTGAAGGCATATGTTAGGGGTTTATGGTCAGTATACACAGAAAAACTTCTACTCTCTAATTGGTTCCTGAAATGCTTCAACGCAGCAAAAATTCCAAGCAATTCCCTATCGTATGTGCTGTAATACTTTTCTGTATTGGAGAGCTTCCTTGAAAAGAAAGCTAGCGGTAATTTGATGTTGTCTTTATCAGGTTGGTACAAAGTTGCACCAATAGCAAAATCAGATGCATTGGTACTTACGCATAACGGCAGACTTTCGTCTGGATGAGCCAATAGAGTTGCATTTGCCAGTGTATCTTTGATATTTTCAAAGGCCTGTTCGACTTCTTCATTCCATTCGAGTGGAGTTTTGTCTTTCTTCTTACTTGTCTTTATTAGTGCAATCAGCTTACTTTGTTCGGTTGCTGCATTCTTCATGCAACGTCTATAGAAATTCACCATCCCCAAGAAACACCTGAGTTCAGCGACATTTGAGGGCTTTGGGAAATTCAGTATTGGCTCTACCTTGGTCTTCAAGGGGGAAATGCCTTCGGTCGAGACTTTGTAGCCGAGGAAGTCAATTTTGGTCTGTGCATATAAGCTTTTGCCTATGTTGATAGTGAGTCCGGCTTCGTGTATACGCTGTACCATGGTTCTCACATTCTCCTCGTGCTGTTGCTCACCGCCTTCAGAGCAAATGCAAATATCATCCAGGTATGCATATGCAAACAGCAATTCCCTAAACAGTCCATTGATGAATCGTTGGAAAGTTTGTGCTGAGTTGCGAAGTCCAAACGGCATTCGAAGTTATTCAAATAGTCCAAAGGGGGTTATAACCGCTGTCTTTGAAACGTCCTGGTCGGGCCTAGGAATTTGGTGGAATGCCCAGTTGATGTCTATTTTGGTGAACATCGTTTTACCCTTTATGTTCGCGTTGAAGTCCATTATGTTGGGGACTGGGTAGCAATCAGGAACTGTTATGACATTTAAGGCCCTGTAGTCTCCAACAATTTGCCACTCTCCACTTGCTTTTTTAGTCATGTGGATAGGGGAGCTCCATGAGCTTTTTGAGGGGCGACATACGTCCTTCTCAATGATGCGATGGAAGTACTCTCGTGCCGCTTTGAGTTTGTCAGGTAATAACCTTCGTGCACTAGCATGGCAAGGCGGTCCTTTAGTCTCTATATAATGAACAGTGTCATTGTATGTAGGATGCCTGCAAATTGATGGTTGGGTGACTCCAGGAAAGACAGACAGTATCCGTAAGAGTTGTCAGTCGACTTTGGTACAGCTGGATATATTTGTGTCCAGTCTGTAAGCTAGCGTTTTGCCATCCACAAAATGTTTAGATTCACTATCGATCAATTTGTCACGTTTGAGGTCAATGATCAGGCCATAACGTGCAAGGAAATCTGCACCCAGGATCGGGTTTTGAACGTCTGCAACCGTGAAGGACCACGTCATATTTTTTCTGAGTCCGATGTCGACTTTGCTGGTCTTGAGTCCGTAAGCTGGGAGGTTTTGACCATTCACAGTACGGAGGTAGTATTTTGGAGGGAGTACTTTTTGGGTTCTGTTAACTGGCAATATGCTCAGGTGTGCTCTCGAGTCAATTAAGTACCTTCTCCTGTTAGTCCTGTCCTTTATGAACAGGCGGCGTGAGTATTTTTCCGAGGGGTCTTTGGCCGCATAGATGGCCCCTCGTTCTAGTTTGACGCTTCCTTGTTGAAGGATTTACCCCACCATCTGCATCTGTTGTAGCATTTGGTGGCCTCTGCGCCAAACCAGTTATGAAAAAAGCAACTTTTATCATCCCAATTTCAAGACTGGGTTTTGGGAGATGATGTTCTAGGGGGAGTTGAACTCTGACCCCTGTTACTGGAACTAGATCTGCGGTCTCTGGACCGGGACTGTCATCCTCTGCTATTGCCACTGTTGTTATTGTTGCTTCTTGATTTAGATCTCTGTCTCCAGCTACTATTGGATTTCGTCGAGCCCTGGCTTTTGTTCCGTTTTACCTCCTAGGTCAACTGAGCAATTTGGGCTCTAAGTTGAGCGAGCTCTCCAGTCTCTGCAGATACTGCACTGACCACCGGCTTTGACCTGGTGTACTCGAGCGCATTATCTGCTGATTTTGCAAGGAAGTCCAAATCCACGAATGTATTGATTACCGTCGAACCAACAGCGGCTAGGCATTGCACAACACTTTGTGGAAGTTGTTTGCAAAATTGATTGCCTATGACAGAAGGGGCTACGATATTGTTCGTCTTCTGCCTTAACTTCGCCATGAAGATCGAGGGTTTGCCATCCCCCATCTTCATACCACCCATCACATCCTCAATAATTTCGTTCTTTGTCTTTCCAAAAACGTTCTTGATCTTCTTGACGAACCAGGCATATTTGTCATCTTCTGTCGAAGGGCATTCCATAATGTCCGGAATGTGGCGATTATCTGCGGGGGCATGCCTACACAGATGTGTGTATACCGCTGGTTCAGAGTTATATTTTCTGTCTTGAACCTGCCTTCCAATAGTGTTAACCATAATTCTACCACATTTGGCAGAAATTCCGGGATCTCTATCCTTCGTCTGTAGAAGTTGGGGTTCTGTCCTGGCTGCAATTGCAGTAGTTGCAAGATCTGTGCTAAACTTCGGGTGTCAGCTTTGGCTGACTACTACCTCCCTGCGATGGTTGTGGGTTTTCAGTTGGTGGTGGAACCATTGCTGTGTCTTTCTGGTGACAAGCGTATTCCACAGAACTACTTCCTTCCTTGCTGGTTGAAAACACTGGCTCCTGTGTTTGTAGGACAGGTGTTTTCGGGTCAGAAATTTGGCTTAAAGTTCGACCACTTCTCAACGTTTTGACTGCTAGTTCTTCTTTATTTATTGCAGTTCCCAGTCGTGCTAATTCCGGGTGTTGAGGGCCTTCTTTTGTGTTTGCTAAATTCGTAGAGTTTTGAGTCGAAGTCAGGGGAGTTGAGGGATGAGTCCAACCTTCTTTTTCCAGGTCTACTGTCTTGTTTCTCTTTGTTTATATATTTTAAAGAGAGAGGTATAAGTTCCCACTTCAGCAGACTCTACTTCGACAACCAAAAAGGTGTCTTAGTCTGCAAAAAAAAAAATATATATTTTTTAATTTGCCGAGCAAGCGAGTATCTCGCCAGCGCACCGCGCCACTTTTTGTAATAGCGCCTAAGCGCCTAAGACACCTCACAACGTAGCCAAAAATCACGTCGGGGTCACCACTGTGGAATACCTTGTCGTGAGAGATATTCTCACCAGAAGGAAATTCAACAGAATTTAAGCGTGTTCAGCCACTTCGTACAAACGTACGGGTAAGCCAGAACCAGACCGAACACTGGCGATTTTAGAGCCAGTTCGGGCGGTTTTTATACGGCTTATTTACACGCACACAAACACACGTACGTAAGATAATACGTACGTTGGTGAGGGTGGCCAGGTCGCATCATCCCCTATCGTGATAAGAGATGGCTGGCCGGTTTGTGTACGGATCATGACATTGTTTGGTGATGTCACAATTCGGTACTCGTACATTACCTGTATGTACTTGCAGGTAATTACGATCGAATGTATTTCGTGTTTGGTTTAACCTCGTACAGACGAATAATTGGCCTGCCCTTTGGGGCGGCGACTGTCTTCGAGGGTTCCAAGCCCCTTTACCTCAGACCGTTGAGTCCCCACAGATAATAATAATAATAATATTATAAGAACTGAGTAAGGGTCCAACATGGACTCTTTAAATAATGATGATGACGACAACAACGCCAACAATGTTGTCCATTTTGTCACTTTTGAGAGCGATGATGAAGGATACTGGACAATGTTTGAAGATGAAGACATAGGTATTGCACACCAGTTCACTACTCTTTGTTATCATTCAAAAATTTTGATTTTAATCATGTCACTACTGAGGAAAAGTACTCACTATACTCTTCATGATAATGATGATAATGATGCGTTCATTGATTTTGATGATGATGATGATGAAGTGTACAGTACGATGTCGGATGGCTATTAAATATGTATAATAATTGTATATATTAAATGTATATAATTGTAAGAATTAATATTAAGTATAATTAACCATAATAATGTACTTACATTTTTTTGTTTTTTTGTTGTTTGGTTCTTTTGTTTTTTATTTGTTTTTCATTAATATGTGTTACTGATAGTCCATATGGTAAAAAACAATCGTTTTATTTGTAAGTTACAGTGGAAAAGGAAAACATGTAGTGTGTGCAAATGAAATTGTAGAAAAGAGAGAGAAAGAGATGTGTGAGTACATGTGGGAAATATGCAAAAAGTTTTCATGTAACCACTCATGAATGGCTTGTAGTGATTTTATGAAGGGCGCGTAGTACCTTTCATGAATGGCTCGTAATGCCTTTTACAAATGCGTGCTAATAAAAAAAAGTGAGTGCCAATGGGACTTTAATAATGATGGCCCTAAAAAAAGCCAATTAAAAAAAAATCCTATAAAAATAAAAGAAATTATTACAAAAAAAATTAAAGCCTTGGTAAATAAAGAAAAAAAAAGGCAATACAAAGTCGAGCAAAAATAATAAATCTGTCCTACAAAATAAAAAAATATCCCTCTTAAACCCCTGATGAACTAGAACATAAGTCTGTTATGCCGTCATAGTCGTCTCCTGAGCTCAACTCCTTCACCAACATCTCGTTATAAAGCAACTGGCCAAAATTTAAAATATCGTTGTTGGTTGAAATTTGTTAAATTGTTGGTGAGTGTGGTGAAGGTGTAGGTTGTTATTGTTGCTGCTGCTGATGTCGCTTTCTTCACCATCCTTGTCATTATTACACACACACTCTGATTTTTTTTTACTCATTCACTCATCTACACTCTCATAAGAAAGGCAGTTGTCATCGGTTGCTGTTGTGGCAGCTCCTACCGATGCTATCTTTCCTTAATTTTTCTATTACTCCCAAAAAGATTGATTTTAACCATAATGGGTGGCGGGTGGAAGTACTTGGGTTATTCTTCTATACAGCAAATTTATTTTTTATCTCCCAAATATTGCAAGGAAGGATGACGATGACTATAACCAGGATAGAGATGACGGACATTTTAGAGTGGTGGCAGCAGAAAATATTACTTGTTTTCATCACCAAGAAAGGTGGACGGTGGATGACGTATTTATTATTCCTATTTTTATTCTATGTAGGTACTTGTGCATGTAGGATAACACCTCCTTCCTCTTTTTCCTGAAATTGAGAAATTTTAATTCCCTGTCCAACAGAAAGGACTAGCCTAAAAGCGAGGAGATCCAAAATCCTCAATGACCGATTAGTCAAGTAAGAGAGAAATACCAAATATGCCAAATGCCTACTTACCTTGACATCAACTCACCCCCACCAAACTTAGACTAACTGAAATTTAGAAATAATAAGCCACCACCTGACTAAGAAAAAAAATTTTCCACTCCCACCAAATAATTTTACAACTACGCCGCCTCCACTGCCACACCCAACTATGAAATAAATACAATTTCCCCAAAAAATTTTACTCCTCCGCCTCTGCTGCAACTGCCTGACAAAAAAAAACAACTATTATCAAATAATTTTAAACTACAGCCGCTTCGACTGCCACACCAACTATGAAAAAATATAGAACAGCCACCAAAGATTTTCTATACACAATCACCACTTCAGGTGCCAAAATACATCAGCTACCAATTAATTTACCTCTGTTGCCACTGCCTTCACTGCCTGTACCCAATGACAAAAAATAAACAATTGTCCCCAAATAATTTTTCAAACACAGCTACCTCCTCTACTGCCACTACCTGATAACAAAAATAATATAACAATATCCTGAAATAATTTTTTAAACGCTATCACCGCCTCTGCTGCTACTCTCAATGACAAAAATAATACAAAAAAAATCCAAAAATAATTTTTTAAACACCACCAACACCTTCACTGCCACTGCCCAACGACAAAAAAATACAACTGTCCACAAATAATTTTTCAAACTCTGTTGCCACTGCTGTCAGTCAACAAAAAATTACAATAACTTTTGTCAACTCTTTTCTTTAAAAGATTTTCAAAGTCCAAAAATATTTTTTAACTCTGAAACAAATTTTTTTCCACTTTTCACTTTTTTTGTATCGTATCACAAAAATTTTTCCAACAAAAAAATTTTTTTCCCTGAAAAAAAATTTCATTAACCAAAAAAATAAAATTCTCTGACAATTGAAAAAATTGACTGTTGAAACAACACTTCCACTCAAGGGTAAATGGACAACATATCTTCGGACTAAGGTACTTACAGAGAGGGGAAAATCAAGATACTTTTATCATTGAACAGAGCCATATGTCAAAAGTAGAGAAATTGTCCTCAAGGTGCCCACTTACTGCTTAGCTCGAATAAAATTTTTAATGATATTTCAATACAACTAGCTCTATTGGGAACAAATTGTATACCTATGAAAAAATAATTTGACAATTCTTATGCATTGGATAAACCTCTTGTAAAGGTATTGGGTCTTGTATCGGATATCTATAACGATGTTATGTATATCCCTACTCCTAACTCTTTAACTATAATTTGGACTAAATGGTTTTTTTTACAAACCTCTTGGTTTCTTGGTTTGTTTGCAACAGAGTATATTTCTTCAAAATCATTTATTAAGATACATTGGTTGAAAGACACAAAATGGGATCAACTAATTCCAGAAAAATTACAACCTGTAGTTTCTAATATCCTTAATGATCCAATCGAAACTACCAATCATTGTCTACCTAGATAATTTTATATTGGGACTTATAATCCTTCTTTATGTCAAATACATTTATTTACTAATGCATCTAAAATTTCATTTTCTATGTGAATATAGGTATAATTTTATAACAATGCATCAAATTCCTATTCAGTACTTTTTCTTGTGAGAAAATCTCGTGTAAATTCCATGAGACTTATCACTATTCCAAAACTGGAATTAATAATTGCCTTAATCGGTGCCAGAGGTTTACAACATGCTTGGAAACCAATGGACCTTATGGACTCGCCTACATTTTTATGGTCTAACAGCAATTTGTCTTCACTTGGCTAATTGAATGTAAAATTTTACGTCAATTTGTCGATAATAGCGTCAATGAAATTAAAACCATTCCTGCTGTTGAATATGGATATGTACCATCAAATGAAAATCCTGCAGATATAGGATCCAGAGGATCTACTGCAGAAAACTTTTCCCTGCTTAAGTCAAGATTTTATTACCTAACTAAAAACAGATCTTCATATAATCAAATCCTTACTAGATCTTACTAAGGAAGAACATTCTATTCCATTATTTTGAACCTTAAGAAAACCCTTAAGTATTTTACTAAAATTACTATCATCTTTGTCTATGGAATCAGATGACATTTTAGACAAACATCAATTAGGAAAACTAAAAAGGATTAAAAAATCTTGAAAAAGACTTGTAGCTCAATTCTTTCTCAATTCAGAAAACTCTGAATGTAAAGTACAATTACCTAATTCTCTACTGAATCCTAAACAGCAAGAGGAAACTGGGACAGTATAACCTTCACAACCCAAAGACTTGTCAAAAAGTAATGAAGATTCAAAGAGGTTTCATTATTCCTTTATGTGCTCTATTTATCCTCCTTTAAATATACCATATGAAATAAATATTCACATTTTTAATTCTCTTGAAAAGCTAATTAGGACATTTCACCAATGTGTTAAAACTGTTTGTTGATTTAACAATCTCAGAACTATATGGAAAAGTTTGTTAATTCCATACGAAATAAAGAAATATAATTTTCATTAGTATTACTTTGCTTTATTTACTTGGATCAGAAAAAATATTTTCCCAAAATATTTAAAATGTTATTGAAAGATAATCCTCCAGAACATGTATCATAAGGAAAATTTCATATTCATATGGATCCTTCTGGAATTCTGCATCGGTACTAAAAATTACCTTCTGGAAATTCTTTATGCAAAAGATATTCTATCGCCCATATTATTGCATTATAAGTTATATTTGACCCAACCTATTTTAATGCATACACATTTCACTTATGTTGATATGATAAGTAAGTTTACTTTAGCATATTTCTGTCAGCATTATCTTGTTCTAAAGGCACTAAAAGTTCTTTCTCAAATTCTAAAAACATCTTACATTTTATGCAAAACAAATTTGAAACCAGACAGTTTAAGCAACAAACACATTCGTCACTGCCAGATTTTAAACTTATTCCATTCACACATCACTTCTCAAATAAAAAAGTGGATGCTTTCAGACATTTTCATTCGTCTTCTGATTTCTAGCCAAGATCTTATTCCTTACATATAGGTCAAACTTTTTTTTCATCTTAGCCATTTCCTCCTCAATATGAATCTTGATCTCATGACATATTAGTCACTGATTTTACAACGGATACAAAATCCAATATTGAACGATTCATTAAAAACTTGCAGGTATTTATGCTTCCTAACAAATGGCTTATTCTCAATCTTACATTTTTAAACATATAATCTATACATTTTTGATAATTTTGGGAAGTCGTCATTGTATACTCTTTTTGATAGTAAGTAATAGTATGCTATTATTAGGAATAATGCAATATTATTTCAAACATCAGTTAGTCCTTCATTCCCAATTTTGGAGTGATGATTATGTTTACTTTGCAAGACTTCTTGAACTGAACCCTTATCGTAATCGGAAAATGTCTTTTATCAAATGTCAAGTTCAGGTCAACGCACTAATTTACACAAATTTTCCATATATCACAAGTCAATTTTTCATGAAAACCTATGTTTTAACATATTAAGCCTATTTGGACCACATGTCAGGTACCTAACCACAACATACAGTCTTTGACTTTGATTGTCTAATTGTTTATTGTCTTACACTACCTTACATACCATCTTCCACAACCATTGTTCATGTATTGTTCTATTTCTATTGTCCTCATGTCCTTCACGCAAGCTTTCTATTGTCCTTCACTTCTATTGTCCAATTCACTAATTTTTGCTAAGTTTGTATTTAAAAAATTGCTCTCTCTCTCTCACACACTCTATCTGGATATAATACCTATTATTGAAAATTTTAAAAGTACAGAGCTGGGATGTCAGAGCTGCTTCCTTTTGAAGTTTTTAAAAATACTGACTCATCTTATCCCCCTATCCACTTCCCCATTGTACTTAGACCCATAATATTTGAAAATTTAAACAAGTATAGTCGTTTAAGTTTGCATCTGAAATTTCTCAAATTTTAGCAGTTATAGAAATGAATCATCCCCTCACTCCTCACCCGATAACTAATTTTTCTAAATTTTTACACAATCTGTAATGACGATGCCAATCAGCGCCCTTTATCAGTCACAACTGTAATCTTATTGGATACCGAACATATCCGATTATTTTTATTTATTTAATTAAATTAAATTTCCATTAAATATTCCACTGGAGGTAAGAGTTGAACTGGAGACATTCAGTTGACAAAACCGTGATATAGATGACTTAGCTATGAGAGAGACGATAATTTATATTGAAAGATGGTTCATTTTAAATCAAAAGTGTTTTAATTTATTCAATTTTTTCTGTATTTGTTGCAAATGCATTTGGCTAAATTTAGTGTTTTGCCTGAAGGAAACAACTTTTTTGTATAAGCTGTAATAGTTGATTGGATAAACTAATGAATTATTTATGTCATTTTCTTGTTTGAAGAAGAATTTTTATGTCTACATGTTTTTATTGAATGAATTTAAATAGTGTATAATTATTATATGTTACTAATCATTATTTTTTTAGTTTTTCACTATTATGTAGACAACTTTTTTGAACTTATTAATTTTTATATTATATACCTGTGGGAACCACCATACCCTGTCTAATATAAAATACATTTGCCAGTTATAGTTGGCGGTGAGATGGCCGTGCGGTTAAGTTCACCACTTTTAGCTGGCAAATATGTAGGTCCCAGGTTCGATTCCCCGAGCCGACAAAACCTACATCTGGTGACCCTTGACGTGTGCTGGACATGCACGCACCCTAGTGGTGCATGGTGGAACTCACAACTCTCCTTCCTAACTTGAGTCGCTGATAGATGGCGCCCTATATAGTGGAAATAGAACCCATATAGGTAGTATAAGCCTGTGTGTATAGGTATAAGAGGCGTTTCTGATTCAGCCCAACCTCCCACAGCATCTAATGTCGTTCAACTTGTGTTGAGTCTCTCTAGGGGGAGAGTGTGTGGGAACCACCATACCCTGTCTAATATAAAATACATTCGCCAGTTATAGTCGGTGGTGAGATGGCCGTGCGGTTAAGTTCACCTCTTTTAGCTGGCAAATATGTAGGTCCCAGGTTCGATTCCCCGAGCCGACAAAACCTACAATACCTATTCATTTTGAACATTTTTCTTTTTTTTTGAGTTTCAAATGTTCTTTTCTTTTTTCAACAAAGCTTTTGTGTAAAATTTATAATTTTGTTTATGTTGACAAAATTTTTGTATCTTTTTTCAAGTGCAATAGCTGTTTGATTTATATGTACGATGAAAGGAAGAAATTACAGAGTACTCACATAATTTGAAACAAAATAGTTATAAGAGTGTGACATCTGATTACCCAAAGCCTTCCCTTCACGTCACCACCGAATTATAACCCTTATTATACTTACGATAGGGAATGGCTTACGAGTATTAAGATTATACTATTGGTAAGTTTCAATGGGAAATACATCGATTCCTTACGGAAATGAATTCCCATTCTACGAAACGGTGAAGATACGTCGATCGATTACTATTTTACAACGTGGTGACGTGTATATTTTCGACATTCAATCATCGGTTAACCAACACCTTATCTCCTTGACTATTCACAAATTTGGTTGAACTATGAACAGTCAGTCTCGTTTTATACGTGATGTGTTCCGTTTGTCGTAAATATGAAATATTATTCACGACATACTACAGCTTTTAATATGACATCAAGTCAACTTTTTTCAAGTTGTTTTCACCAAAATTATACGAATGTGAACACCATTAGTAGAACTGTACAGTGGGTAATACTGTTTTTTTGATTCCAACAACGAATACCTGTTTGGAATCTGTTGGTTCACCGGACATCGATGACCATGAGGCAATACAATTTTGTGATACCTGCACGACCTGATAATTGTTACCATATTGTAAGTAACCTTTTTTAACTGTAATAAAAATGTAAACTGTGATAATGGGTCGGCTAACTTATTCATTTTGATTACTCGAAATTGCCCAATATACTTCGTAGGCATTGGGACCTTTCACAGGTAGGCTGGTGGCCTAACTGTTTGAGCTGACTTGTGGTCTCGACTCTACGATTAATCGAGACCTACTGATATACTTTGAATCGTGATATCAAACCCTTATACTCGGGATGTACGTTTGTTTTTGCATGTCACAAGAGGAAGTACGTAGCACTCATACGCAATAAAACACATAAATCATAAGAAAGGGTTTTATTATATACATTATATAACAATGTAGTTAACAATGTATTAGGTTAAAGGTTTAATTGTAAATGTTCAACCTTACAAGTTTCAAAATCTTCATCGTCTACTCATTTTAACCTTTTAATGCCTAATGTATACTATAGGATACATCTATTTTGTTGGTTCCAATAAAATACAGATTTGGTCAATTCAGTAAACTGGATAGTGGATATTGTAAATTTACCCTTCATTTATGCTATATACAACTAAGAAGTCTCTTGATCAAATACATGAGTTGATATGAATTGTTGATTATAAGCTGTTATCATGAAACACAGAACTTGTCAAACAGCTTCATTTATTATTTTATTGTAAGTTCATAAAAAGTGCAAAAGTGGTTAAATTTTTCAACTTTCTATTAAAAGAACATCAAAGGTAAGATAATGTGCAAAAACTTCATTAATATATCTAATTACTATCAATCTAATATCTATTAAAAACATATGTATCTTATAATGCACATCAGGAAGTTTACTATAATCACAGGTTTGTATCTTATAGGACACATTGAGCTTAATCAGTCATGAAATTTCCACCAAAATCGCAGTCAGGGAGCTCTAAAATTTTGTCACTATGTTTTTCTCACTGCTTTTAATAATTTCATAATAATTGATAAAATTTAACTATTATGATTAATTTGCATTACGAAAAGTTCTAGCCAAGTATAACTAATGTGATTTATTTTAAAAATTTTTTTACGTTTTTATTGTTTTAATTTACTTATTTCTGTTTTGTTTATTTTTTTTTAGTTTTACTTTTTATATTTACAAAAACTTAACCTGATGTTTATCGAATATACATGGATAATTTGTCAATTGAAGGAAGCCAAAAAAATTGAAAGGCTTGAAAGAAAATAATGATTGACTATTATCCAAGTATACGTGATAAACAAATTTAAATTTTAAATTGTGTATAGAAATAGGTTAATAATTTAATCATAGTTTTATTACATTACTTTATTATTTTCTTTCAATATCTTCTTTTTTTTGTTTCCTTCAAATTGATAAATTATCCAAATTACTTGGCTCATTAAAATTGATTACTTTTATACAAGGTAGTAGAATACCTACCTACATCTATCAATTTTTACTTTTGTAATATTTTTTGTAGTGTTTTTCTCTTTCATAATAATTATATTTGTTGGCATGTTTCTGATGAATTTATTCTAGAGGGAAATGGAGGGAAAAGATCAAAACATCTTAAAATTACATTAGGTACATAATCAACTTCTTACTGTTTTACAATGTTACAAAACTTTTTTTTTTATAACTCGCGTATTTTTGCACATTATTTAATTTTATACTATTTTGAATGATTCAATGGTCTGAAAGAAAGGTGTGACATTGAACTATATGATTAGATTCCACTTTGGAGTGGAAATTCAAAATTTATTCTTTCCCCTCCAAGCATTACCCAATGTATCCTAAAAGATACAACTGAAATTTTTTAGACAAAATATATCGGAATTTTTCACATATATTCTCATAATTAGGCCTAAGATAAACTAAAAAAGAGAGAATTTTTTTTTTATCAAATATCGTAGAAGTGGGCATTAAATGGTTAAAGACTGATAATTTTTTCACTGTCACGATAGCAATTGGGTCCACTCTTTGAATAATATATGGTTCAAAAGTATTGTAATGGAAAATTAGTTTTAAAAAGAATTTCATTTCGTTTAGTATGAAAAATCAGTTTACAAATACTTTTTCATTTTGTGGGGAGCAAAGGAACAATGCATACCCCAGTTTTACAAGATCATATAAAATTAAGAAAACATTGCAAATACCCTGGTAATATGCAAAACATTGATTCACTTACCAAGTGACATCAGTTTCATTATTGTTTGATTGAGGAAAAAATACTACATCAGCATGTTCTTCTATGGTACAAACTACATTAAAGCAAAAAATATCGATTACCTATAGTAAAACAACAGAAATGTGAAGTGATAATTGATATATGAAGAGAACTTGATATAATTATACCGTCACAATCAATTTATCGAGTTCCAGTTGTAGCTATGCCTAAATCTCATGGTAGCTATTGACCTTGTGGAGATTTAAGGTGTATCAATAAATTTCTAGATATTCACAGTGAATATGTACCACATATGGGTATATCACTTAAAAGATATATTCCATAAAGCAAAATACTTCACAAAAATAGAATTTACAGATGGTTTTCTACAAATTCCCCTAGAAGAAGAATCAAGAAAATACTGTGTATTTAATTTCAGAGGATTATCATACGAATTTACAAGAATACCTTTTGGAATAGCTAACTCAATGCAAGAATTTCTAGCAGCAATTAGATTAGTTTTAGATGGATGTGATGAATTCATAGCAGCTTATGTAAATGATATTATCATCTACTCACAAACATTAGAACAACATCTTGGACATATTGAAATAGTTTGTGAAAAAGTAAAACAAGCAGGAATGACATTGAAACTGAAAATGCGAATTCATGTTACAAGAAATAAATTACCTGTTACATAATTTCAGAAAAAGGAATTCAACCAGCTACTGAAAAAACACCAGCAATTGACAATTTCCATACAAAAATTAAAAAAAAACTCTCAAGCATTTTGTGGACTTCTAAATTATTACAGATGTCATATTCCGCATTGCGCGCTGAAATTGGAGAACCAATTGTAGTGGGTAGAAGTTTATATTTAAGTGGTTTAAGGTCCAGCGGACCATATAAAATTGGTTGGAGTCACACACCTGCATCGCACGACTTGTAACTCACAACTGCCTATCCTCAACACCAGTATCCCCACATAATTCTGTTAGGAGTGTAGTGGGAAACCAGCGCACAGGCTATGCGCTGGAACCTGTGGGCGGAACCACAACACAGGGGGTGGTGGTCACGGGAAGCCTTTGGAGGCTCCCCATGAGATACACCTTTAATCTGAAATATACAAGACATGACAAGTACATATTTTATTAAGAAAATATAAAAGTACAAAATTGTAAAAGTTTTTTTATAAACGAAAAAGGTATATTTATATACATATATATACATTCTTCAGAAACATCATTTCTGGCAATTGCTGGACGCCTTAGCAAGAGGAATAGAGGATTTTTATTGGCCATAGAGAACGGATTCTGTAAAAGGAATAGTCAGGGAATTAGCATATTGCGAACATATTTAGTGTTTTATGTGAGTATACTCTGTCACCTATTGTCGATGATCCTTCGTGAGGTAACTTGACAACAATAGTGGGTGCCAAAAAATCAAAAGTATACCTTTTTACCAGCATAGTATTCAATTATGGCGGATCCCAGGGACATTTAAGAGATTACTAAATCTAGGTCTACAAGTGTTAAGTCTGAGGTTTATCTAAATCAAGAATAAAGGTTTAATTATTTCTAATCGTTATTATTCCTTGATTTGAGCTCGAGGGGAGCTAGAAATTTCAGAGGTTGTGAAGACTGTTTTTTGCTAGAAAATTCTATTTTCATGTGTCTGATGTTTCCATCATGCGATTTTTCCTGATCAGTGATCTGAGCGAGTTTATAAACTCCAGGTTTAGATGTGTAATCTAATACATGTACTATGTCATTAACCAGTGGTTTGTAAGATACAGTTCGATATGCATTAGGTAAGGCTGTAGGTGGCCTGTCCCTAAGATAGAGTAAGTACTCCCTTTTCCAAGATAACCACAATTTTGTGAGATACTCTTGGTCAAGTTTCCACATATCGAGTAGCTGTCCAGCTGTAGGAGTTGAATCCTGTGACATCTTGTCAGGAGGGACTGTTAAGTGTCCTAAGTTCGCTTGTAGAAAATGTGCTGGTGTCAAGGTATGTTGACCTAGATCATCAGATGATGGGCACAGAGGTCTTTGATTGACCATAGTCTGTATGTCTTTTATACTAAACTGGAAGGTATGAATATAAATGGAAGTATGATCATGTACACGGTAAAAGACTTTCCTTATTATGCCATTATTGCGTTCATATTCTCCACCATACCAAGGTGCCTTTGCTGGTATGAAATGCCATTGAATCTCTTTCATGACCATACTGTCCTTTATCTCTGAGTTTTCAGAGAAAGTGGTCCAGTAGTGAGGTAAATATACCGAATTCAATTGGAATTGCGCTGCATTATCAGAGAGAATTGCCTTAGGGGTTCCTTTATCGGCAAAAAAAGTCTTAAATGCAGCCCAAATTTCTGTCGTTGTTAAAGACAAAACAGAAAAGAGATATACAGCTCTTGTTGAGAGACATGTAAATATCAATACCCGTTTTTTTATAAATAGGAGTGGTTTGTGTCATCAATTGGTTTTTCCTTTTAGGTAAGCATTTGTCAAATACAGGAAAAGGTCCAAATATATATACACCTGTATATGTAAAAGGGTGAGTGAAGGGTATTAACCTTAAATCTGGCAAAGATGCATGCATCGGTTGCTTAAACGGTCTCGTTTCAGATTTTTTGCACAAAATACATGATTTTTTCAAGATTTGTGGAAGCAGTTTTAATGCTTTAGGAACAAAGTAATGCCTACGGAAGTCAGCTAAAGTAAACTTAATACCCGTATGTACATTGGCTAGATGTGTATGCATTAAAATGAGTTCTGTCAAATATGACTTAGGATGCAGTAATATGGGATTAAGCATATATTTTGCATATGGTATTTCTGGTAAGTAATTTACTGTACGCAGAATCCCAGAAGGATCTAAAAAAATATGAAATTTTTCATATGAAACATGTTTAGGTGTATTATCCTTCAAGAGCATTTCAAATATATTAGAAAAATATTTTTTCTGTTCAGCATAGACGAAACATAGAACTGCAAAATGAAAGTTACAGTCCATGATCGCATATTGTTCCAACGAACGTTTCCTTTTAATTCTGCGATGGTTAAATTGGCGGATAGCTTTGAGACATTGGTGAAATGTATTAATAAGCTTACGAAGGGAATTGAAGTTTTCAATTTTAATCCCAAAAGGAGTGTTCGTTGGCGAGTGGATGAAACTCGAATACGGTGTAAAAGACTTTTTAATGTCTTGATGACTTTTTGACAAGTTCAAAAGTTGTGAAAATTGACCTATTTTGGTGTCCGTTTCCTGTACAGGATTTGGAGTAGAATTAGGCAATATTAATTCACATTCGGAAGTTTCCATATTCAAAAAGAAATTAGGAATATTCCTTTTCGAGGATTTTTGGATCCTTAATAATTTTGCTGATCTGTGTTTATTGAAAATATCGTCCAACTCAACCAGTAAAGAAGTGGTAAACTTAAGTGAGATGCTTAAACATTCTCTGAGTGTACAGAACACTAGTGTGGAATCTTTTTCAGGTTGGTCTGGTAAAATTTCAAGAATATGAAGGTTTGTTTTAGGCCAGAAACTGGAGACTTGGGATAACTAAGATGGTCCAGTCCACCATGAAGATTTAATTTAATTTTCCACACTGGATCCTCTGGATCCTATGTCCGCAGGATTTTCATCCGAAGGTACATAACGATATTCAACAGCTTTATTGCTTTTTATTTCGTTTACCCTATTTAAAACAAATTGGGGTTGTATTTTGCATTCTAATAGCCAAGTAAGTACACACTATCTGACCATAGAAATGCAGGGAGATTTGTTAGATCCATAGGTTTTCGAGCAGTACGTAGACCTCCAGCGCCGATTAGGGCTGCTATTAATTCCAATTTTGGAATGGTTATGGGTCGCATAGGTGTTACGCAAGATTTTCTCATAAGAAAACGTACTGAGTAGGAATTTGACTCCTGGTTATGGAAACGTACGTAGATTGCCATTGAAAATGCTCTTTTGGATGTATCGATAAATGCATGCAATTGACAGACATTGGGATTGTAAATCCCTACATAATTGTCTCGGAAGACAGTAGCTAGTAGTTTGCATCTAATCATTTAAGATGTCTATAGATATGGGTTGCAATTTTGCAGGGATTGGTTGATCCCATTTAAGTCCTTCAGACCAAAGTATTTTCATAAATGATCTATAAGGTACTAAGGATAGAGCAAACCATCCGAGTAGATCATAAAAGGGTGACATTATTTTTAAAAATAACCTTTTTGTCCAACAAGCTGTCATAGCATTAGTGGTATGGATGTACATAACATCTTTTTCCATGTCCCAAACTAGACCTAAGACCTTGTCTAGAGATTTATCAAGAGCATATGAAGGGTCAAATTCCTGTCTCATTGGTTTACAATTAGTTCCCCATAGAGCGAGTTGCATGGAAATGACATTAAATAATTTGTTAGATTTGCCATATAGTTCCTTTACTTTTTCATAAGTAGGCAACGATGTTGCTAAATTTTCAACATAGAATTGTTGCAGAAATTTGTCGTGAAACTCCTTATCAATCATTTGAAAATGGTGCAGCAAAATTGCTGCTAAAAGAAAAGGGGCAGTTACAATGCCAAAAGGTACACGACAAAAACAAAACAACAAGAGATTGTTTAAATCTGAAGGTTTTGAAGGATTTTTAATCCAAAAGAAACGAGTTATGTCCCCATCCTCTGGATGTAGTCCAATCTGATGAAAGGCTTTCTTTATATCAGCTACTATTCCATAAGGATCTTTGCGGAAACTTAGCAAAATTGAGATTAAATACGCTAAGATAATTTTTCCCTTATACATACAGTCATTCAGAGAATGATTCGACTTTTTAGTTTTTGCAAAACTGTCGAATACAACACGAAGAGGGGTGCTTTTAGTCGGGTCATAGATACCTTTATGGGGTAAATAATGTGCCAATTTAGCAGGCCTCTCGTGGTCTATCTATTCAATCATTTCCAAGTCTATTAAAGAATGAAAATATTGATCGTGCAGATGAATGAATTGTGGGTTCTTAACCATTTTAAGTAATTGTTGATCTAAACGTTTAATTACTAAACGATAATTGTCAAGCAATGGTGGTGGGTCAAACTTGTATAACCATCTAATTTGCATTGATTATTCATAAGTGTTATATCTTTGTAAAATAATTGAGGTGCTTCAGCCTCAGCATCAGCTTCTACCAAATTAGTGGATTCGATACCTAAAGTATCTAATTTCCATAAGTTTTCTACACTTTTGGGTGATGTAAAGAACATTGTAGTAAAAACATCACTTTCCACTAAGGGATCAATGAATCCGTTAAGCATATGGCCAAAATCTGTGTTAATAAGAGTCAGATTTTGAGAGAGTTGTCTAACATTTTTCACAAAGGACCACATATAATCGTTTCCAATGAGTAAATGTATCGTATGTTCACAGTCCAACTCAGAAAACTCAATATGATCATATTGTGGATAGAGAATTTTGAATTCTGTGAAATTTGGTTGACTAAGATTTTCATCTAAATACGGTACAGTATTTGCCAAAAGTGGAATTTGGTTCCATTAGGTTTCTGAAGGTTAAATTTCACCTTATGAGATCGAAATTCACTCGATTTTGAATTTGCAGCACCTTTAAATAGTAAAATTTGAGATTCATTCAAAAAATTTTCCTTAAGGTGCATATTTGCAAAAGTTTCAGTAATGTAAGTTTCCTTACTATCTGAGTCAAAAAATCCATTAATTTCAATAAGTTTTGAAGTATTCGACACATAAAGATATGATAGAAACGTAAGAAAGTTCGCAGAAGTATCATTATTATTAAAAAACGAACAAGACTCACTGAGGATTGGTAGTCCTGATGTCGTACCCACTGTTGATGGTGTGGGCGCCTTTTGAGCTACTTTTTGGGATTGATTAGATCCACCGTCCTTGTTGTCTTACTGTGGGATTAAAGATTGACGGTTATTTAAAGAAGTATTAATTTCTTTAAAATTTAAATGTTTGTCAGACATACTTTTTTCAGGCAAATATGCATTATACTCTTTCATGATCGCTGACCTTGCATCACACTTCCCCATGGTGATGGGGTATAGTGCTTTGGGACAAAGGTTGGTATGGTGACTTTTGCCCATGCAATCCCACCATCTGCAATATGTAGGTGGTATATGCCAGCAGAAGTCCTCGTGATCAGCATGATGAAAGCCGCAGCATGTGCATAAATCGTGCTCGTTGTAAAACGATTGATGCTCCTTGATCGTGTTGACATTGCAACATAAGAAGCTGTGATGCAGCTTGTCGCAGAATATGCACCTTCCTTGTTGTGGAACAAGGGGGGGTGTGTAAAATGCTGATGGGGATTTTCTTCCCTTTCGGTAACTTGAGGAACACTGTTCCATCCGAAGATGTAAACAAAGATGATACAAAATCTTTAGTTTCAGACTTTTCGACACGTTTAGCAGGAGGGCCTTTTTTATTAGTATTAGATTTATCTTTTCCTTTTTTAGACTCGTTTGATGTCAAAGCAAAATTTTTCTTGCCTTTAGGTTGGTTAGAACCTTTATTTTGTTTTTGAGGTTTTTCACCTTTCTCTGGTCCGAACATGCTACTAGGGTCAGAAAGTTCCCTTATTTTTATAAAATTTCGAATAACCTCAAACAAATGTTTGACGTGACGTTCCTTAGACTTAAGAAAGTGTTGGTAAGACCTAGGAGGAAACTTTTTAATAACTATGTTATAAAGTTGTTCCTCATCTATGGTTGGGCAAACCGAGTGATTTCTTTCTATTAAAACGGAAATAGAAGAAATTTCATTTGTAGTTGTGGGGATCGCTGTTAGGCTTTCCCATAGAGCTGCTCTGATTTTTGATTCACCACCAAACATACTGTCTAAAAATTTTAGATGTTGATGATAACCAATTATATCAGGCAAAAAATGACTTATTTTATCATTAATAAATTTAGGTAAGGCACCTTGTAAGAGATTAATCTTTTGAGGGATTGCAATATCCTTACATTTATTTATGTATTCGTTAAAACCATTAATGAAACCAGGATATTGTAAAATATCCCCATTCCATTTCTCCAAATAAAATTTAGGCAGCTTGAGGTTGGTGAAACCAGTTTCTACATTATCTTGAGGTTGTTGTTCCCAACATTTGAGAATATAGCCAAAAGAAGTTGGATTTGTAGAAAGTGAAACGTTAATTTCAGCAGATGATGTTTGTGGGATTTGAGGTCCCTCATTATCTAATACAGGATTGTTAATCATAGATAAATTATTTAAAGATGGCAACGAATCTTCTTTTGGAATTTGAGATGACTCACCTCTAGATTTTTTAGAAGTGGTTTCATTCTCATTTTCCTCAGAATCTTCATTGTTCATCATAGCATGCGTACGTTTAGCAGTATGGGATGTTTGTTTACCCTTTACAAGACGTGGAAATTTTGATCCTTGAGCCGTTGAGGGATCGAGGTCGATATCCTCATCATATGATGGAGGTTGTAGGTTTAATGAATTTGTGGAAGTTTCCATTAGTGTTTTGAGATATTTAGTCTCAAATTCGACTACTTTGAGATGAAATTCATCACAAATTGTCTTCTCGATTTCTGTAATGGTTTTTTCCCATTTCTTGTACTGACGAAAGGTATTATCAATCTCAGTACGAGCCTTGGTGAGAGAGTTGCCAATTTCTTTGGCACAAGCAAGCTTTTTAGCTTCTAGTTCTGCTTGCCTTTTACAATGTTCCTCCTCCTGTTGTTGAAGGGAGGTTAAATCTTGGAGGGGAACAGGTTGAGGTACAACTGTAGACGAGTATTTCTTAATTAAGCGCGAACGCTTGACTAACAAATTCCGTCTGCAATTACATGCACGGATAATTAAATCATTTTCCATTTTTATGGAGAGATTTTTTAAATCTTCAATACACGAGTCAATCACATCTATTTCAGATAGGATTGCATCGTAATTGAATCCTTGGATTACCAATGTTTGAAGGATTTCTTCAATACGTCATGCATAGGATTCACAATCCTCCACAACAGTGGTGGCCACAAAGGTGTCATCTGAGGATGTTGAGTCCGATGATTTTTCCTAGATGGGACTACGTCTGCGTCCAGATTTCGTAGTGTCCGAGATTTCTCTCGAACATTTCTGGAGTTGAGCCTCCTCTTCTTTTTTACGACGTTCTTCACATTGCTGTAGGAGTTTTTGCTCCTTCTCTTTCTTCTCATCTCTAATTTTATGGGCCCTTTCTTCTACTAGTCGAATGTGGGCAGCTTCCTCAGCCTTCTCATGAGCGGCTAATTCAGCCTTTTATATAGCGACAGTCCGCTTTTGCTTTTTTGGCTGCTGCAGCCGACTTTTTCTTTTCAATCTTTTTAGCTTCTTCAGCTTTTTTGGATTCAGAAGCCTTATTAGCTTCAGCAACTTTTAATTTTTGAGCTTCATCAGCTTTTTCTTTATTGACTTCTTTGGACCATGGAAGATTGTTGGGATCTAGAAGGTCATCTTCTTTTTGAGAAGAGATTGGGGAATTGTGAGTTCCTTGTTGAGACATTTCTATGTATTACTGAGAACAGAAAAACAATAAAGAAATTGTTTAGTTTTTGACAGCATTCTATTGCTGTTTAATAACTATGACGTGTGTTAGATGTTTTATTTATTGAGGAAAGTTGAAGGGAAAAATTAAGTTTTTAAAGTATTAGTTTGAGCAACACTAACTTCTTCTCACTAGTGTGAAATTATTGATTTACCATGTATCAAATGATAAATATTAATGTTATGTTGAGTAAATTTTTAGTCCGATTTTTTAAGTATTTTTAGTATTGAATGTTTAGAAATTTTTTTACGTATTTTCGACAAAAGAAAAATTGGGCGTGACCCTAGAATGAATATTTGTTTTTTAGTCACAAGAATGATTAGTTCATAGAATAATAAAAATATTTCTAAGTCTTAGGGAGCCATTATAAAATCGGACGTTGTTCCGTCGTGTTTAGACAGACGAATACATTCGTTGACCTAAATACTCCGCAACAATTAACGGCGAATATTTCCTCTAAATATTCACCGTTACCTCCGTTAACAACCCAATTAACAGGGCTAACAGTTATGCAGACATTCAACTAGTCAGCCTAATTGTCAGCACTATTCTGGCATGTACTTAAAGTACCTTTCGTGATATGTAAACAATATTAGGCACAAAAAGAAGTCACTTGGTAAATTGATTAACACCAAAACTTCACTTGCCTTTCTGAAGAGTTTTGAGGTAGTTATGCTACATTGAACTCGAGGTCTGCAGGTTTTCCTAGACACCATCAAGTTAATAGTCCACCCTATGTACAGGTGAGACGGCAATAAATAGAATATTGATAAGTATATATACATATGTCTTTACATATGATTATCCACGAAGTGAGCGATGTTATTTAAGTATAAGAATTTATTGTGACGAGGTGTAACCGAGAAGTATTGTGACTAGGATTCCGTATTAACACTCTCGCTGCCAGACAGGGTTTCACCAAAATCAGTGTAAAAAATTTTTTGAGCTAAAGTTTGAATCTCATTTAGAAGGGTCTAGATAACATATATTTATCATTTTTTCATCATACCATCCTGTGTAAGGGAGATTTTCACCCGTGTGCAATATAGCACACATGGCCTGAAGAGCTAAAAACATACTTCCACCCATGAGCAATCTAGGTGGTAAATACAATATTAAGAAACTGATAAGACCTTTGGGAATGCCTCAACAAATGAGAAACAATCAATGTACTAAACTGAAAAGGTACTTTTCATATGCTACTCAATGGCATTCTTGAAACACCCATCTTTTGTTACAATGTTGCCAAATTTTTCTGCTGTTCCAGAGTTAGATGTATTCAAGCCAGTAGAAACCGAAAATCACTTTTATTTTAATGTAAACTGTGATCTCTACAGCACACAATCAAAAATATGTTGGTATGATCCGTGTGCAATACAGCACACACTGCGTGAATGGCAATCAGATTTGTGTGCACAGGTGCTCACATGGCAGCAAGAGTGTTAAATATCGTTTAACAAAAGTGTCCGTTCATTTTGTGTGTTTGTTCACAACTATCCGGGATAACAAACACAACAAAATTAGCGCCCGAACTAAAATAGAATCCGACCTTCTTGAAAATATGCAAGTAATCAGTTACGCGAACTAAAACTTTTCCTTTCGGACAACCTAAAAGATCCAAAATTTTATATTACACATACAGTGACCGAAATCTCGCGTCAATTATTTTCAGAGTATCACGCCTCGTAAAGGTGGTCAATTGACAAAAATTCTTTTCTCTACAATTTTCAAAATTTTGCCCCTGCGAAAATAAATCTCATTTTTCGTATCGCGAGCTCGTGAGGTGTATCCAACACTCCCTCACTTGAGCGACCCAACCTAAAAGGCGTAAAAAAAGTAATAAAAAAAATTACATAAACAAAATATTGTTGTATTTGGCAAAGAAATAGCAATATAATACTCGCGAAACATCCGACAAAACGTATTGACCGAAGACCAGGAAGCCATATTGAAAAACCAAGCAGTCAACCGGAAATCAGGATAGCGAACAGGACAACGTAGAAACAAAAGGCCCAAGGTATTATCGAATGCTAATAATCTGTAAGTGGAAAAAAAACAGAATATTATTTTATTTTATATTGGTGCAGGAAGTGCTGTTTTTCCTTTTCATTATTTAAATTTACTGAATGTCTGTAAATCCAAACCCTAATTTTGAAAACATTAACACAGATAAGAGTAACGTAACAAATCCTGAAAATTTACAAACCCCAAATATAAACCCAGAAAAGGAATTAAACCCAGAAGAAAACTTCTCTCCACTCACCAATCATTGGGAAAGCAAAGTCTCCACACAATTTCTGTATGAAATTTTAAAACTAGCCAAAGTATCAAGAATAGAGAATAGAAGCAGATACGACCTACAAAGAAAGCTTTATAAGGGTAAGAAAGGCAAACACTGGCTGCTAAACGTACTTTATACTAACCCCAACATCATTAACTTAAAAGTCACAAAAGAATTAGATAAACTCGTAACCAAATCCGCAGAAAGTAGACGAGTCACAAGAAATTCAAAAAATAATTTAGAATCAGCAATAGACTCCGAAACCAAAGACGAAGAAACCCCTAACCCACGCCAAAGAACGAAATCTGAAACCTTAAAAAGAAAAACTAAAAAACTGATAACAGAAAGTGAAGAAAGAAAATCAAGAGAATTAGAACTGGCTAGATCTCCCAACAAAATACAAATAAAAATTGATGAAAATAAACTTAAAAACATGGGTAACTCCGACGACGAAGTCTTTGAAGAGACATCCGATAAAATAAACAGAATTCAACAAGATAATTCAATAAGCGATTTTCTTATACAAATCAATACCCCAAAGGAAAATAAAAATTCAAACTCCACAACAACTTCAAGTATAACTCACCCACAGGATTCGAACCTTTCGACAACCTAAACGAATTCAATACAAAATTTAAAAGTGATATAATAGAATTCCCGCAGATAACACCCATAAATAACCAACAACAAAATATGGCATTTCCCAACTTAAAAGACCCCAACCTAAGAAACTTCTGGACAAGATCGGAAAGATGAACCCCCAGCCACTTTGCTAATGGTCCAGATGAAGATATTTTAGAATTTTTATTTGAATACGAGAGACAAGCAAAAACGTTCGAAGCCTCAGAACATGTAATGAAACGTAATTTAAACATAGCTTTAAGAGGACCAGCATTAGAATTATTCGCCACTGATAACACGATAACCCCAGAAACAGAATGGAAGGAAGTTAAGAAAATACTAACCAAAATTTTTAAAAAAGATAAAGAAACAATCAAGAAAAGAATAAAAGGATTGGAATTCGATGACCAATACTTCACGATAAATGTCCCAAAATTCTTTAGACTATATAAACAACTCGATGCTACTGTCTCGGAAAAGAAAATCTGCGATAATTTTCTAACAAGACTATCGGGCGAAATGCGAAAATATTTTGCTTCAAAAAACCTCACTACGCAAAATGAAGTCACCAACACTTATATCAGTTGGAAGGAATACAAAGAGAGAGCATTAGATTTAACAGATGCACAAAAAACGGAGGAACTACTTGGAAAAGCAAATGAAACTATTGAAAAAATGCAGAAACAGCTGGAAGAGGTACTAAAAGAAAAACCCCAGAAAAGAAGACAGTAGCAAAAATAGAACCAGTCCCAACCTCTCCCACTGACTCAACAGTAGCAGCCATGATAGCCGCAGAATGGAAACCTCCCAATCAGAATATGAGAAACCAAAATTCAAATCAAACGTCGAATCAAGAAAATACAAGCCTAGAGCAAAGACCAATGATACGTAATAGTAACAACGAAAGATCAGATCAACGACCCCGACAACCAAGAGAATACGAACAAAGTCGCTTATCAAACTATCGAAACACACGATTACGAGAAAACTACCGGGAACCAAGCAGAGAAAGATACTCTCAAACAGATATGAGAAACGCACTATGTTACAATTGTGGTAAAATGGGACACTATGCAAGGGTATGTAGATCAGCGAACAGAAACTTAAGTGGATATCGAGATACAAGACAACCTCGATACAACCCACAAAAAAATTACGGACCAAGAACGCAACAATACGGGCTACAAATACAACAAAACTACACGCCACCACCGGCCCACCCAGGGTACGTGACGCCCCAACCACAGTGGACGTCACAAGTTGCCCAAACGCAACAAACATACCCAACTCAACAATGACCAACCGAACTGACACTCTATCAACCACCAAAAAACCTGCAGTAGAGCCCGTCTACCTTGCACATCATTGTGACAAAGATATACGGGCCTGCAACGGTTACACACACCATCCGGACTGCGCTGCAAACAGTATTTCAGATCCATACGCACCGAAAAACCGAAAGGTAAATATTCGGCTAGCATCGCGTCAATCAATCAGGGCAAAACGCAAGTTGATAATGCCCTGCACCGTCGTACGCCGTAATGAGACTGAAACTGTGACGTTCGAAAACGAATGTACATCCCGAGCATAGGGAATGATATCACGATTTGAAGTATATCAATAAGTCTCGATCAATCGTAGAGTGGAAACCACAAACCAGCTCAAACAGTTAGGCCACCAGCCTACCAGCAATAGCTCCCAAGGCCTACGAAGTATATCGGGCGAATTTACATAAGTGGAAATAAATAAGTTGGCCGACCAATTATCACAGTATACATTTTATTACAATCGAAAAGGTTACTTACAGATATGGTAACTAATATCAGGTCATGCAGATTATTCTTCACATCGCCTCATGGTTCTCGAAGTTTGGTGAACCATCAAATCTCGATCGGATATTCCTTTTGAGTTTGAAAGAATAGTATCGCGAGTTATTTAGATCTACTACTGACGTTCACATTTGAATGTATCGGTGAAAACAATTTGAAAGGTGACTTGCTGTCGAATAAAAGAGCTGTATTATGTCGTGAATAATGTTTCGTATTCACGACGAACTAGAAACTATCACGTCTAAAACGAGACTGACTGTCCACTGTTAGGCCAAAAACGTGAACAGTCAAAGAGATTAGAATTGGTTCACCGATGATCGATATCATATTTCTACACGTCACCATATCGTTAAATAATAGTTAATCGACGTGTCTTTGATGTTTCTTAGACTTTGGGAATTTATTTCCGTTGGGGAATCGACGTACTTCCCGCTTACCTTATCGTTATTACAAGCTTATAATTCGAGAGCCGTTCCCTATCGTAATAGTTAGTACAAGTCGATGATGACGTGAAGGGAAGACTACGGGTAATCAGATGTCACAACTCCCCCCCACCAAATTTCGAAACGAGGGATCACCCGCAGCCTTCGGACATTTGGTAACTTAGCTGAAATAAGACATTAGAAAAGAGTTGGTCCGTTGATTAAAATATTCTGAGTTATTAGGAGATAATATATTCGAGAAAACAGAACAAATAATAATAATACATTAGAAAAAACAAAACAAACAGTAATATATTTGATAAAGGGGAAAGAGAGAGAAAGAGAGAAAGAAAAAAAAAAAACTTAACAACTGAAACCACGGCAGGGAGAAAAAAAAATTCATCACATTCACGTAAATTCGAAACGATGATCGATAAAAGGAACATAACAAAATAGGAGCAATAATAGCGAAAATCGATATTTATAGAATGAAAGACTATATACCAACGTCAACGATCCATAGGGCGTATCCGCGATTAAAAAACTAGTCGAGGAAGCTCATACTTGTGCCGAAATGTTTCATTATCCTTTACAAGGAGGATTTCGTCGCGTGTAGGCTCGCCCCATACTGCTCGTAAATACTTCCTAGCAAATGTTGCTCCTAGGACCATCCTGTCGATGTCGAGATTCGGATGTCGTACCAAGTAGAACGTTTCTTCAAATTCTACCCCTGTTCGACTGGTGAGGTTCATGGTTATTGTTACATTTGATTCCATGGTCTTTGGGGTTGACCAGTCACAGGACCATGTTATTCGGCTCGTCATCGATAATTGTTGGCTTGCTGCGATTACCTTCTTGTTTACATACGATACCGCCGAACTCGTATCAAAGCAGAGCATCTTTTCCTTCCCGGAGAATATTGTCTTTTCTAGGATGAAGGCCACGCAGAATATTCTCGGTATTATAGCCTTCATCTCTTTAACGGTCATCACTGGTACCTTGGTTCCTGGGCAATACTCGACCTCTCTCAACAATTCCTTTGGAATTTCTTCGATCGGGACTGCCGGGGCTGGATCTTTCAATGTGGAGGCCTCCTCGTCGATATCTCGTTCTACTGGAAACACCGTTAATTCTTTGAAGTCCCTCAACTTTTTTGGGATTTTATAATTTATTAGGCTCTTACCCTTTTCACTTTCGACGTCCTTTGGGTCTCTTATCGAAACGGTTCTACTTGTCGATGGCGAGCTTGGTTTTTCTTCAATGTTCCCGACCGGTATTCTCTGAAAATTATCGTTTTTCAATGGTTTTTGTTCCTTTTCAATTTTGGCTAATTTTTGACTCTTTGGAGCTCTATTTTTGTTTGAATCTCCGGTCAGTGACCTCCTCTTTATTGATAATTTACCTCTCGTTTTTTGTAAGGTTATTTTAATTGTCTCTTCGGGGGATTTTGATTTTAGTTTCGGGAGGATTATACCACATGCAGGGAGGATTTTAGCGAAATGATTAGCATTATGGATGCTCACCTTATTTAATTCGGTATTCAATTGGGTCACTTGTATCTTTAATCTTTCGATTTCTTCGTTTTGAGATTTCACGATCTCTTCGAGGATTTCTATTCCACGTAGAGTTTGACCTCGTTCGTGATCCTCTGATGCATTGACGCGATCGAGGAAATTGGCCTGCCCATCAATAGCTGTTGCCGTAGCTGCGTGGAAGGTTGCCCTTTCAGCTAACGCTTTCGACGTGACTGTTTGGTTATGGGACGCAATCCGTAGTTGTTCCCTCAGCGATTTTAGAAATTGTTCGTTTTCGCCAGAGATTTTGACGAATCGGGCCTTGACCTTTTCGGCGACAATCGAAGATTCAGGCAAGTTTTGCTCGGCCATTTCGACTATATTAATACGAGAGGACTTTCACTTTACGAATCTACTATTCAATTATTTTATTAAAGAGTGTGATTTGGTGTACTTACGTATCGATATTCGTTGAGTGACGATTATAATAAATAGTAATAATAATAGAAGTCGCATTAATTTAAAGTTCGAACATTTCACACACTTATTTCTTTGAACGTTGTTGTGAGATTAGCGTTGTTGTTTTGGTCATGATTTCTGACCACTCCCCTCCCCGACCACGATGTCATCGATGAGTTGATGATCATCGGTGAGTAGATCGGTCAATGACGCGATGTCATGGTTGTTGAACTCTGCAACGAAGGGTGTGACGTTGACGTAAGTGGAATTATCTCATTTTTGTAATCGAATTATCTTGTATTTATCTTGATTGATTCACGTCGTTGATTAATGGGATTTACTTTCAAGATGTTTTTGTTTCGGATTTAACGTTGTTTTTTGATTGTAGATGGATTTTATCGTTTAAATTCGTGTACGTTTCGTTGGAGGATTTTCCCATCGGGAGTACGGACTTGATAGCTCCCGTTTCCCTTCACCTCGATGATTTCGCAGGGGCCGACAAATTTTGGGTTGAGTTTTGACGATACTCCGACGGCTTTATCCGAAAGTGTATGATTTTTTGTATAAATCATATCTCCAACCTTGAGATCAGTGAGATTTTTGCTTTTGTTATTCTTTTTTCGAGTGTTTCCTTTGTGTTTTGTATCTCTTTTTCCAGACACATGTTATATTCCTCGTCAGTTAGTGGTATCGCCCTTCCCTCGTAATCGAATTTTACCTTTTCCATCAACGTTGCTGGTGATATTCCCGTAGTGGCGTGTTCGATATGGTTTAGTCTACGTTCAATCTCGCTTATATGTTGGTACCAATTACTGTGTTGCGTTGGACATTTTATTCGAAGGACATCGCCGATGATTTTCATTCGTGTTTCAACTGGATTGGATGATGGTGTGTACGGCGATGTAAACCTAGGCTGGATTCTTAACTGCTTCCAGTGATCGATCCAGTCCTTTGTTGTGAATTGGCTTCCGTTATTGGACAGAATCGTTTCAGGTTTACCGTATTTTTCAATAAAGCGATTCATCCTGTCGATACAAACATTAACCGAAGCTTTGTTTATTGTGTAGAGCTTAGTGAATTTGGAGAAAACATCCATAACAACGAATATTCGATTTACGTTTCCACGTCCTGACAGTAATGGACCGTAGAGATCGATAGACAGCAGTTTACCAGGTTTGTCAGCAAAGACCGATAAAAAGGGGCCTGATAAGGTCGTATTTATATTTTTTGATCTCTTACAGGTTTCACAGCTCGAGCAGAATAGTTCGATCTCGTATTTCGATCCAGGCCAATCGAAAAATCGTCGCACTAGTTCTAGTGTTTTCCGAGACACTGGATGGGTAAACTCCTCATGATAAAACTTGATCAGTAGTTCGCGGGTCGTTTCAGGGGCGTATATTCTTTTATCTCCATCACGATTAATGTAGTATACGATACTATTTTCTTTTTCAATGCGTGGTAATCGTCTTTCAAGTTGACCTGTAATTTCTCTGCTTTTCTTTTGCAGGCTCGGCATGTTGTTCATGAGTGACGATACGGTGATCTTATTATCATCACCGATTAACATCAGTATGATCGGGAAATCAGCATTTTGATACACTACAGCTTCGAGTGGGGAGCAATATCTGCTCAAAGCATCCGCTGCAATATTTCTACTACCCGGTATATGTTCAGTTGCGGTTATTGAAAAGCTGGTGAGAAAGGTTCACCACCGAGCTACTCTTTGTGAGACGTCGTCCTTCAAGCCTATGAGGTACTGTAGGCACCGACAGTCAGTTCGTATCCGGACCTCGTGATCGGTAAGCATATATAAATTCTTTTTCATCGTATATATTATCGCTAACATTTCCTTTTCGAATGTAGGATTGTTCTTCTCGGACTTTTTCAAGAATCTGCTTACCATCGACAGCACCTTTGGTTTCTCATCTTCGTTATCATCGTTGAATTGAACAACTATCCCTGAGATGGCGAAATCAGAAGCGTCTGTAATAACATAGAATGGGAGGTTCCAATTCGGATGTGACTGAAGCAGGCATTTAACCATTTCTGATTTTACTTTTTCGAATGCTTGCTGATGATCATTGGTCCATTCAAATGTAATATCATTTTATAACAGATTACACAACGGATCGATTATATCGCCGTATTTTAGAACATGTCCTCGATAATAGTTAGCCACTCCGAGAAATGATTGAACTTCTTTCTTCGTCGCTGGAGCTCTAAAGTTGTGAACTGCCTCTGCTCGTTTTGGATCGGGCCGTGTTCCATCGGTGTCGATGACGAAGCCTGAGTACCGAGCTGTATCTCGAAACCATGAGCATTTTTCTAATTTTAATGTCATATTATACTTTACGAATCTTTCTAAAACTAAACGAATAAGTTGCAGGTGTTCGTCATGTGTCCGAGAGTGTATCAGGATATCGTCGACATATACCGTGATGCAGTGATCAAGTCCACTCAGGACGATTCTCATGGCTGCTACGAAGGCCTGCATCGCGTCTTTCAAGCCGAAGATTATTCGATTCAACACGTACGGTTTTCCTTGAAATCGGAAAGCTATGTATTTCCGGGATTCCGGAGCTAGAGGAATCTGTAGGAATCCCCACCTTGCGTCCAGCTTCGTAAAGACTCTCATCTCCGACAAACTAAATTTTATTGTCTCGATAGGTGGGACTGTGTCCCCTCTCATCCCCATATATTGATAAATCTTCCGGGCATCGAGGCAAGGGCGAATATCACCATTCTCCTTTTTCGTATACGTTATCGGTGAGAAGAATTCGCTTGACTCAGGACTTATAATCCCTTGTTTTTCCTAATCATCAAACAGTTCTTTTACTTAAGGAATCCAAGCCTTTGGAATTATCCTCTCTTTCTCGTCCATCTTTTTCGTGTTTGGGGACATGTTTAAGGTGTGTGTGTATGCTGCGCATCTACTGATCCTTTCAGTGAAGGCTTCGTGGTTTCCTCGAAGGACATCCCTGAATTCCTGAGCTATCTTGTTCGATATCTCTTATTCCTTCAATATCTTCTCGATTTTATATTCGATCTCGAATGGAGTTTCGTCCGTTGGTCCGATGTTGAGGATAGGTTCAATGGCACCAAATTTGACTCCTGGTATTTCAATCCGTTTCGATCTGTCTCATGGATCTACAAAGCCGACCAACCTATATCTCACACTAGGTCTTCCATCGTGTTCGTAGAGAAATTCTCGACCTAATATGATCGGTGCATTCAAGCTCTTGTTTATATGAAGCGTCGTTGTCATCTCGATGTCATCCCCATGCTTATCAACCATTATGAATTGTGGATTTATCGATCCATAAACTCGTATAGCAGGTTTTCCGACAGCATACCCAACTTTCTGCGTCAGGCAGTTCACACGCATGAGATATAGGTTGGGGTTATGTTTTTCCAGAAATTGAAGGAATTTTTCGGTTATCCAACTGTATGGAGAGCCTTGATCGATATATGTCCTGTAAACCTTTCTTATTTTCCCCATAATACCATTTATTATAAAGGGCGGAAACCACGGCCTTGTATCGACGAAGTTATTCTCGGAATTGGCTTCTTCTGGATCTGATTCGACGTCATCCATGATGTGGAAACAGAACGTTCCATATGGATCCTCTTCGTCTGTTTGCTGAGGATCACCGGCTTGTGATTGCTCGCTCTCGTCACATTGATCATGATCGTCATATCCTGTGATCAGGTTAACATTGGGACTTATTTTGTTGTCCTTTCGATCGACGTGGTCTGCTATTAGAGACGCTAAATTTTCATCGATTAGGTGTGTCTCCTCTTTGTTGTAACGACGAGAGATGGCATAGAGGGATCTTTCATCTCCCGGGATAATTGCTTTATCTTTATTCTCATTTTCGTACTTTCGAGTGAAGATCCTCTCGATGTTGAGAATATACACATCCTTAAAATTGGACTTAAGGTTCCAAATTCGGCTATTGAATCTCCGAAGTCGAGACCTGTAGAACAGATTATCCATTCTCATCGGATCTGGTGAGATTGTTGTAACGATTATTTTCTCCACTCGATGTTTTTGGAGTAACTCGTCAAGGAGGTATCGAAGTTTCGGGATGATCGTGTCTTCGTCTGCATCTAGATTGAGGATGAATTCTTCTCCAAAACCGATAATTACACGAGTATTTTCTTTTACAATCCTCTGTATAATTTCTAGGAGAGGGCTCAACCGATTTAATTTCTCAAAGCCCGCTGTCTTATCGATACTGAGGTTTTGGGCGCTTGATAAGCCACTATTCCTCAACCAGCTTAAGATAGTTGTATCACCGAAGACCTGATAGGTCTTCCACTCTGATGTCACGAACTCGTTTTTCATTACGGTTGTCGGTCTGTTTTTACCAAGTTTTTCGATGGGGCGTCCTATGCGACCGACCATAGGCGCCATCTTCAGTTTCACTGGTTCTGGTGGGAGGTTTCATCGGGCATATATGAATTTGCGTACTTTTGATCACCGATGTTTAGTACCGGCTGTTGTTTCTCCTGCTTGCTTATACTTCCAGCGTTCTCTTCGTGGAAAAAGCTGTGTAGGTATTCGAGTTTCGTTGAAAATTCAACCAGATTTGCAACGTCGGATTCGAGTATTCGATCTCTATATGGCATTGGTATTTTCTTCACCAAGATTCCATATATGGTTTGAATATCTTCGCCACATTCGAGTAGTCGAGTATATATATGTATCGCGTAGTCGGCTACCAAATCGTATTTTCTCGGATTGTATTGGCCATCTCGAATAGCTTGTACTTGGGCTTGTTTCCTCGAATTATTCCAATAGACTGTCACGAAGTGATCTCGAGCTTCTTGATATCCCCAATTCTCTCGATAAACTGCTCCTCCAGGAAATTTATTTACATCCATCATTTTTCCAAAGACTCTGCCTAGATGTTCGTCGTCTTGATCCAGATCCTCGACACAGCTTTCGAACTCCCTAAGGAACTCTTCCGGAGTTCGGTGGTCTTTATGCCCAGTATACACTGGCATACTCGAAGGATCGAACAATCTCGATGTCTTCTGCAGCGGCGCTATTCTCGAGAACGTCTGATTTGTTCCTGTTTCACAATGTCTATGTACCAGTGTTCACTCTCTTTGGTTCGGTAAATACGTAGGAACTGTTGTGTCTTTCAGGTGTCTCATAATCATCGGGGGTGGTGTTTCGGGTCTGAAACCAAATGGAATATTTGACATTTCTCTCCGAGTAGTCTGTGGAGTGAGGTCTCTCAAGATTGGCAATCGATCGATTTTTCTTTCGAAATAATCGAATTGTTCTCTGATCTGAGATTTCGTTTCCAAGCTCAGTAGTTTTATTTGCTCAAGGATTTCCCTGGAGCTCGGACTTTGCTCTCTTCTTTTGATGGCACTTACTAACGTCGAGCTGACTACGGGCTTCCGAGTGGTCTCTGCCTGGCTCTGTGCAATCGTGACTTCTTCATCTTCTTTGGGCAGTGTTTTATCATCGTCGATAGGTATATACAACGAGTCATTATAAAACTGCGCATCTTCGAAGTCAACTTTCTTTTTTGTTTGATCAAGTTCGATTTCGGCTATTCTCTCACGTATCCTCGACGTTGAAGGATTTTCGAAGGATTTTCTTTTTGAGATTTCTCTCTCGAGAGCCTTAACCCGATCCTCAAATTTGCTGTTCTTTTTGATTCCTTTAACGGCACGCAATTCAGCTGCCTTCCCTCTCTTTTCACTTTTTTCGAACATTGAATCTCGAACAACACATTCTCTACATTATTGTGTGGTGCTTTCGGATTGTCGAAGGTAAAGATTCCGGTAGAACTCGACTGGATCGGTTCCCTTAGGTGGTTCGGGTACCTTATTTGAATCGAAGGCCCATAGATTCTTCAACGTTTCTTCCTCCTCCATGATGGCGGATCCCTTGGTAACGTTCACTTCATCTTCGCCCATCGCGATTTCTCACGTGTTTGTCACTTCATCCCTATTTCGTCTACTCAGGTGGTCAGGGGTATCAAAGGGGTTGGGGTTATCCTCGTCCCCAATACCGTCAATCCTGGACAAAATCTGCTGGCCTAGATTTAGTAAAAAGGCTAATATTTCCCCTAACTAGATCGATACGTTTTATCCTAACAGACTAGCAATCGATGTTTATGGCTCTGCTCGTCGATATACCTGGAACAGGGGGGATTTACGGCTCAGCTAATACTAACAAGTATATTGACTTAACTAATTAATAGGTGGATCATACTTTCAGGGGAATTTTCCGGAAGTGTGGTATCGAAATTATTTCTGGAATCCCTAAATTATAATGTATGTTATGAATTGGACCAAGATCCATAACATAGGGCAGATAAAAAAATCGATTATGGCTTAATTACTTTACTTTAAAGTCAGTACGTCGTAAGTACGATTACAGGAATACGGATGGCTTTTAATTTAGCCTATCTTTTTATTTTATTTCAATACACACCCGTACTATGTTATTTTAGTCTGTTAAGAGTCGTTAAAAGAAAGTTTGTCGAACAATAAAATACTGGGCCACTAAAAATGACGTGCAATAGTTAGGTTAACTACGATAACTATATTCTACGGCACACTGCCGATAAAATGCTAAGATCAAAACATGATCGGTAGGCTTAGGTCCATAGCAAATGACTGTAATGACAAACAGTCTTGAACATAAATTTATTAAGGAAGCTTACGCCTCGAACGGGACATTATTTATCACACTAACTATATCGAATTAAACACGAGGGACCTAATCCTCGAACATCATGTAGTTTTAGTAGTTTACGTTAAATTTATTATTTTTATCGAATTTAGGTTGACACGCTTCGTAAGGCATAGAGCTAAACGCTGAAGTCGATGTGGCTTTCGCTGCAGTTTACTTGCTGCATTTGTGTCATAGAACGGAGAAAGACTTCCTCCAATTAGTACTCGTGGGTATCGGATGCCCAACAAAAATAAAAATGGCTGCGGCAAAGCCAACCAGTCAAGAGTCGCCAGACACTTTTGGTAAATTTGGATAGTGTCCATCCCGACATGAACAGGTTGATCAGACCTATCCAGCTTAAAGGATCGCTCTAACGATCATGCTGAGCAACAAACCGATTGGATGGGTTTTAACAAAACTCAGGTGGCGGACTTTTGTTTCTTCTCGTACGATCTTTCTACTCTTATTGATAGGATATGGTAAGAAAGAAACCCAGAAAAAAAATGAAAGGTAGGAACGGAAATAATTTTGGACGGGTGGTTCGAGAATATGATCGAAAGAAGGAGGTACACTCTCCACATTTGTTGATATACACCACCTGTGTAAACTACAGTACCGAGTAGCAATGCGGATCTACAAACAACATGAGATTGTATATATCTGCATGTGAAGGTTTCAGATTAACAGTGGACGATTCTGGGATTACACCCTCATAAACGGATGTAATTAACATTAAGGTGGAAGGTTGTGGATAAGGCGTTTGCATTAGGCTCGGCCACAGAACTCGAAAGACAAGTCGATCAAGTCCTGTCACGGTCGCCAAGTAAAACGTAGATGTGACGTCCAAAAACAAACGTACATCCCGAGTATAGGGAATGATATCACGATTCGAAGTATATCAATAAGTCTCGATCAATTGTAGAGTCGAAACCACAAACCAGCTCAAACAGTTAATCCACCAGCCTACCAGCGATAGCTCCCAAGGCCTACGAAGTATATCAGGAGAATTTACATAAGTGGAAATAAATAAGTTGGCCGACCAATTATCACAGTATACATTTTATTACAATCGAAAAGATTACTTACAGATATGGTAACTAATATCAGGTCATGCAGATTATTCTTCACATCGCCTCATGGTTCTCGAAGTTCGGTGAACCATCAAATCTCGATCGGATATTCCTTTTGAGTTCGAAAGAATAGTATCGCGAGTTATTTAGATCTACTACTGACGTTCACATTTGAATGTATCGGTGAAAACAATTTAAAAGGTGACTTGCTGTCGAATAAAAGAGCTGTATTATGTCGTGAATAATGTTTCGTATTCACGACAAACTAGAAACTATCACGTCTAAAACGAGACTGACTGTCCACTCTTAGGCCAAAAACGTGAACAGTCAAAGAGATTGGAATTGGTTCACCGATGATCGATATCATATTTCTACACGTCACCATATCGTTAAATAATAGTTAATCGACGTGTCTTTGATGTTTCTTAGACTTTGGGAATTTATTTCCGTTGGGGAATCGACGTACTTCCCTCTTACCTTATCGTTATTACAAGCTTATAATTCGAGAGCCGTTCCCTATCGTAATAGTTAGTACAAGTCGATGATGACGTGAAGGGAAGGCTACGGGTAATCAGATGTCACAAAACAGAGGGCATGATAGACACCGGATCTGAGGTGACATTAATTCATTACGATCTTATAGAGGACAAGTGATCAGACCAGCAAGAGTTTGTATGGTAGCCGCCAACGATAGTGCAATTGCCTTCATAGGAGTAACCAACATCACCATAAAAAATGGGTGACCTACTTCTCGAAGCGGAGACATACATGACCACTGAGATCACAACCAACCTCCTAATAGGATGCGATTTTCTCAATCGGCTTAAAGCCGACATATTATTTTCTAAGAAACTATTTAGAATAGGACCGTCTTGGAGACGAGAAACTTATGAGATAATTAAATTTAAGGAAGAAAACGCAGAAGTATTTATACGTGCTAAAGAAGAATTATATATCGCTAAGGAATGCGAACATTTTGCATACCTGGATCCAGAAGCTGGAATAGATGATCCGGATGAAGAACTCCTTACGACTTTCGGACTAGAAGGATAATACACTATGGACGAAATGGGATGGCCAACCCATTGATTCTATAGTAAATACTTTGATATCGAAATCGCGAATGGAACGATCTTAGGATGCTATAAGCTCAAACAGCCGACTTTGCCGGACCGTAAGACAAATTCCATCCACCATGGCAGACCTAATGTTCAACGCATAATGACGGGAGACATTATAGAAAACCATGGTGAGGAGGTGGACTTGCTAAGACTGATCCGAATAACGCAATCCGACAGTACAGTCCTACATGATAACGAAGGAAATAGAGTTAAGATAAATAAGAACCTAGATAAAGAACAAAAAGAAGAAGTAATTCAGACCCTTAAGAAATACATGCATATATTTACAGAAGGATTTGATAAAATAAAACTGGCAAAACTAAAGCCAGCGCATCTAAATTTAAAAACAGATGCACCAATCGTTCGTAGAAACCATCACATGGGTCTATACGAAAAACAAGAAATACGTAAGAAAATAAAAGAATTTGAAGAAATAGGTATACTTAAGAGAGCAAGCATGCCATACGAAAGTCCAGTATTTCTCAAAAAGAAAATAAATGGAAAATTTCATTTATTAATAGATTACAGGGGAGTTAATGATATAATAAAACAAGATACAAGTAGAGTCCCAAGATTATCCGAAATATGGTACGCACTAAGAGATAAGAAATATTTCTGCTCATTAGATCTAAACCAAGGGTTTTATCAAATGCCCCTTGACGAAGAATCTAAGAAAATAACAGGCATAAATGTAGGAGGCGTTAGCTATATATTTAACGCAACCCTACAAGGCTTATGCGCAAGCCCTAGTATTTTTCACTGAGCAATGACAGATCTTTTTAATGAAATCCTCGAAGGCAAAGTAATAGTCTACATAGACGACATATGCGTTTTCGGAGAAACAATCAAGGAATGTCTAGCAAACCTAGACGAAGTACTGGCTATACGCTAGGTAAGTATCTCCGTTGTGCAGCGCGCACGCCATCTACCTGATTTTTGTTTAATTAATGGGATGCTATATCATTAAGATAAAGTAGGGTAATACAGATACTGAAATGCAAGATTTTTGGTTTTTTCACTCTCAGTTGTCCACATGTTATCATATTCAGACGTATAATAGCTCGTCTGAATTGCGCATTCATCCTCTACAATTTGATGGGTGAAACATAAAAATCTGACAGGTTTTGAGCTATAAGTAAAAATGTAAGTCAACCTCAGAATATTAATATTACCCCAGATCTGAGGTAATACTGTTATCGTCTTTCTTGTCTCATATATAACCAATACAATCTTTATGGGGCAATACCGTTAATGTGCATACAGTTGGCTACAAAATGCTTTTTAGTTCATGAGAATTGACTGAAAATTGACAGAGATATGAGACAATGAAATTAACTGTGTTGATGAATTGTAAAAAATTCTTCAAAATTGTTTAGTTTTTTTTCACTCTAGTTCATTATTGACAAAATTCCAATCATTGTATAGACTTGAAAATGAAAATAAACGTCTGCAGTTGTATTTTTTCATAAATTTTGTGAATATATATGAGGGGTTGGGTTGAAGAAGGTGTACTTGCCCCCTGTCAAGCTGAAAAAAAGAAAAAATTCAATTCAGGAGAGTGCAAAATGGCTAAAAATTTTGAATAAAAATTGATGCTAAATTTTAATTTTTTTCCTGCTCCACAAATTCCCCCTTCACCTTGCTCATTTCCAAAATCATTATCTTCATCATCGCTGAAAAGGGATAAAATAAACCAAAAAAAAGTAAAAAAGAGGAAAATGGTAAGAATAAAAAAAAACACACATTTGTCATATGTATATAATATCACGTTTCCAACCATCTCATTTGTTATAACTTTTGCCACCAGGTGGGGCTCTCGGAGGTGCTTACCTACCCTATATTAAAAAATGCAGGACCAGCAGTAAATACAAGTAAAAGCAGCTTCTTTGACAAAAAAATAGAATATTTAGGACATAAAATATCATATAATAGATTGGAACCCACAGAAAAGAACGTAAAACCCATCAGAGAAGCACAGCCTCCAAAAACACTTCAACAGTTATAAAGATTCCTAGGAATGGCCAATTTTTACAGAAAAATGATAAAAAACTTTTCTAAAATAGCCTCACCATTAACGGAACTCATCAGAAAAGAAAACGTGAAAACAAACAACAAGATAAAGTGGAACGGTGAAGCTCAGACCGCATTTGACACCCTGAAAGATAAAATAACCTCAGAACCTATTCTCGCAATCTACGATCCAGATGCCAAAACATATGTGGAAGTAGACGCCTCAAAAACCGCAATAGGAACGGTAGTAATACAGATAGATAGAAAAACAGGAGAACATCACCCAATCAGCTTCTTCTCAGAGAAAATTCCAAAAAATCAACAACACTTATGTTCATTTGATTTGAAAATGATCGCTATTACTGACGCATGCGAGTATTTCAGAGAATTTCTAGTATATAAAGAGTTCACTGTATTCACAGATCATGAACCCCTCACATATCAAAGTAGATTTAAGAAACCAAATGCACGCCTCAATAGACTAATATCAAAATTGGGCGAATACCACTTTAAATTGAGACACATAAAAGGTGAAAACAACAAAGTAGCCGATTATCTGTCTCGTCTAAACGAAGAAGATGAAGACTTCGCCAAATTCAAGGATGGTCAATTTACCATACCTGATGGAACACCAGACCCTCCGATAGAAGAAAAAATAAAGGAAAAGAAAATAAAAGCTATTACAAGAAGTAGAAAAAGGAAAGAAGAGGATTCAGGTTACTCTAAAACGAACACCGAAAATAGTGAAAATTTGGATGACGACGGAATCTCTGTAACATCCGAGAATTTGGAAAATTCCATAGATTCCGCCGCATCAACAAATTCTTATACCTCCGACACATCCGACATCTCCGATATATCTGAAAATTAAGAACAAGAAAACCCTGTAGAAATAACAGACAAAGAAATACACGATTTATGGGATAAACAGAGAGAAGACGAACATTGGAACATAGTAATACAAATACTCGAAGGTGGCAATGAAAAAGAGCTACGTAAGAAACTTAAGAGTAAAAAGTCACAAAACATAAAACCTTTTTTCCTAGATGAAAATGGTATCTTATGGAAAACTGACACCAAAAAGAGTACTATTCAGCAGTACCAGTTGTACCAAAATCTCTCATCCTACAGGTTCTTCGTGTTTGTCACAAAAATCAATCTGGGGGAGGACATTTTGGCATACGTAAAACTCTTGCCAAAATTCGTGCTCGCTACTACTTTTCACAAATGCCTAAAGTAATAACGAAGCACGTACGCTCTTGCCACCAATGCCAAATCAACAAAACGGCAAACGAAAAATATGGATTACTAAAACCCATAAATCCAGACGAATGTAAACCACTAGCGCACATTCAAATAGATTTCATAGGAAAATTTAACACGCAACATGAGAAAAAATATGTGTTAGTAGGCATAGACAAGGCCACAAAATATTGCTGGATAAAAGCAGCTAGTCAGCCAAATGCAACAACGGTTATAAAATTTCTAAAAGAAATAATTAAACATTATGGGAAACCAGGCAAAATAACGTGCGATAACGGCACACATTTCTCTAACGAAGACGTACGCAAATTTTGCTACAAAATAGGAACTAAATTATATCATTCGAGATCATACGCACCACAGACACATGGTCAAGTCGAACGTATGAATGGAATAATAAAGAAAATACAATCAAAATACGAAAGTACAGAAAGCGAACAATGGCCAGAACAAGTAGACAACACTGTGTTGACATATAATCTGACACCAATCGAAGGTTTAAATTATCGCGAACCATTTTATCTGATGCACGGATATAAAGGCGAACCTCACGTTAACCTAAATATCCCATCGCCATTGATAAATAAATTCAGAGAAGAACAAATCGAAGAAATAACCAAAATATGCAAAGAAATACGTAGGCTCGACAAGAAAAATGCAGAGAAATATTCAAAACAATACAACAAAGGGAGAAAAGAAGTCAATTACGAAGTAAATGATCTAGTACTACTACGATCACCCATCAACTATGGTAAAGGAAAGCCAAAATTTTTAGGACCATTCCACATAGTCAAGAAAATTTCAAAATTAAACTATGTAGTACGTATAATAACAGAAGATGGAAATCAAACAGATGATACCATCCACATAAGACGACTATCGCCTTACATACTGAGAGAAGACCATATCCCACCACTGTTAGTAGAAGAAAACAACGACTCAGGAACCGAAAATAGCGAATACGAGAACAACCCAAAAAGAAAGAGAGGTAGACCCAAGAAAATAGCTAATGAAGAAAACGATATCAGTGAAAACATAAAAATAATATTTAAAAAACCAAGAGGATGACCTAGAAAAACGTGTTTTAAAATGAAAAATGATAAAGCAATGAAACATGTCACATTTGACAAAAGTGCCAGAAAAGGAGAAAAAGACTCCAAAGAATGGAGAAAGAAATTTGAATTACGAGATCCAGAAAAGAGGAGAAACACGAGAAGAAAAATTAGGAAAATATATACAATACAATATAATGATGAAATTAGAGAATTGGAATCCGAAAAAGAAACGGACAATAGGGAAGTTAGTAAGCAGCCAGAAGCCTTGCCCTCCCAACCCGCAACCCTTCCGGTCTGCTATAACTACCCCCAGTATATTTTCACCACATATAATCAACCTACTGAATATGGCTCTCGGGAAAATTTAATCCCACCCTTAGAGTCCAACCCACACCACATTCATAACAATATAAACAAACCCCCTTAACTTATATTAATAAGATTGTAAATAAATTTAAGAAAACAATGTAAAGGTATCTTATTAAAGCGATGAATACTCACCTTAAAATACAAAATTTTTTTTTCTTCTCCTAATCCCAGTCATCATAAAATGACTCCCGCTCTGTGACAGCTGCCCTTTCCTCATCCTCCTCTTCCACACCCTCTTCAACTTTGGAGCAGGAAGGACCTAGAGAACGACGAACCAACGAGGTATCACGTTTTGGTAAAGCTATATTCGCAACTTCTTCTGAAGATTTTGGGATGACACATATCATTCGATATATTTCCTCGATAACATTCGTACCAACCAAAACCGTAGTGCCATTAGAAATGGCAGTTGCCAACTCCTTTCGAAGCCTGCGATGCTCAGCAGAGATCATAATCTGTTTTTCAGGACCAAACATACGTACGAATCTTAGATACGTACGTGTTAAGTCTATGGAAACATCGCTTCGATAAATGTCCTCAATGTAACTACCTAACACGGTAATCTGATCATTCATGACGCTTTCTATAGCAACCGATTTAGTAAGTCAAAAAGGACTTTCCACACAGACGTTTAGACGAAGAGTCACGCAAATTAAAGCCGACATAATATTCAAACAGATGGCATAACGAGGCAAATAAATTGGAGCAACACAAAGCGAGGAATACAATAAATGCTGACTGTCACATCGCCACATAGAGGCACGAGGCAAAAGACAACCAAACTTAGCACATAATTCACCAATCTTCATTCGGCAGTCATCGCACAATCCTACTGGAACTACCTGACGCCACAAACCATACGAAGTATTAAGCACGTCACCGGGATACACTTTACGATAAACAATCAGGCCACTTGGACCACTACGATTAGATGTATAATAAAAAAGAGCCTTAAAAATACGCCACATTGCTACCATCCCAAGGAAAAAGCATGGACATAACGTAGTCCACACTTTCATCAATGGGAATGAATCCCGGGGGAAGAACAAAGATTCATCCATCACCATGGATCCATCCACAGGGCGAAAAATTTTGGGAAGCAGCAAACACTCGTCCGTAACACTCGATGAAGAAAACGGACAAGAACTACAATCTAATATCGACATTTTTTTTCTTAATAATAAACCTCGAGATCACAATCGACACTACTCCAGAAACAGAACATAACTATTGACCGAATAGCACGACGAAGAGTATATATATGATAAAAATAATGGAAAATAATTTTAATACTTGCACGAAAAGAAACACCATAATTCACCACACTCTCCTCATCGGGATGAAGCCTATCGTTTTGAAATATAACACGTAAGCAAATTGAATACAAAAAGCAATAAGAACTAAGAGTAAAAATAAAATTATACTCCACTAGGATATAAAAAACAACAAAAGTAATATTGATATACAGATGCATTTTTTCAATCGTAACCAAAATTTAAACATCAGCACAATCTCACCACTAATATATGAAACTAAGAACTAACTAAAAATGTTTATCTTTCATATTTGCAGACCATGGGAAAGAGAGAACTCCTAGCAACATTAATAACCACGTTCACAGCACTCAGCTCAATCACAAATACATTAGAATCAGCAATCAAAATTAGTGCATCATCAGGCGCATATTTCGAACGAAATATTCACACAAAAACATATAGTAAAATGATACCAATAATCTACACGATAAATATACCAAGAAGAAATACGATACACAATTGGAGCAAAGAATTCTCAAAAATTAATGCATGTGTAACCACGGATAACCTTTGGTGTAATCAAAGATCAGATAACCTACACAAAACACTTAATGCAATTACCGAAATACAAACTGTTAATGAAGCTATAATTAATGAGTTCGACAGAAAGGAGACACTAAGATCCAAAAGAGGAATACAGATAATTGGAGATATAGAAAAATGGTGTTGCAACGTTATGACATTAAGAGAAGGAATAGATTTCATAAAAAATGAAATCAAATTAAAAGAAGAATATGAAAAACTAAAAAACGTAGTAATAGAAAATCATGCCGACCTCTTAAATATAACGTCAGAAATAAACTCGTTCGCCATATACCAAAATGAAAATACTGAAATATTACGGGAAAACCTAATAAACGCAAAAACAGAATTAAACGCCAATATTAACGAATCCATCATAGAAACAAGAAGAGAAGCAATACTAGATGCAAGAGGATTATACGCAAACATAGCTACAGAAAATATAAAACTTACTCACCTAATACAAAATTGCAAAAATCACCACCTACCAGCCGCAATAATCCCAGAAAATATCCTACAAGAAGACTTAATTAAAATAAAGAACCTTACACCTAAATCCAAATTAAAACTCGCATTAAATGAAGATGACTTACAAGCATATTATCAGAACAAACCAATGAACTGTCACATCAACAATAACGAAATAGAAATAGAAATGAAAATACCATTACAGGACGTAAATACAGAATATGAACTATACAATTTCATACCACTAGTATTTAAAACCCCCGATAACAGATTATGCTACTGGCACCATGAGCCTTCAACTTTAGCACACAACACTAAAGATGATTCAACCAGATTAATCACAGGCACAGATCTTGACCTATGCAGTAAATCTGATTCATTATGCTACATACCTCAAGATCGAACCCACAATCACAAAGGAAATTGTGCCAGATCATTTTTCCTACGCAAACAATTTAAAGATATAATCAAAGCCTGTTCCTTTAAGTGCGACATAAACCATGGAGAACCTATAGTTTATCAAATTGACACTGAACAGTTCGCTATAACTAACGGAATCAACCCCCTAATAATAACCGACACAATAACAAAAGAAGAGAAAGAAATCAAAATCAACGAGACATGGCCAGGAGCCATATTACTAAAAGTACCATGTACCCATCAAATCTCACAACTAACAGACACAAAAATTCCAGAAATCATAATACCAGCTGGATTCCCATGCATAAATGACTCAACACAGAAAACGGAAATAGAACATCATCTTCCAATGGTTTGGCCAAAATATGAATTTATAGAAGTCAACGCCGGAATAAAACAGTCTTTCAAATTTCCAAACATTTCAATAGCTTATAACCCCAAATGGAACAAAATGATACCATACTTCGCACCAATAACTCCGACAAAATACACTCAAGAGAACCTAAAAACCGAAGAATTAGAAATCCCAAATTTAGAATATCAAGACACCGTCAATTTAATACATTTAATATTAATCATCTGGCGCTCAATGTTATCAACTGCCTTATTATTCCTTGTTTATTCATCTATCCGACTTAATTGCCAGACAATTAATGCTCACAATATAATTAACGACTTGGCCAGGACAGCGCAAAAATAAGAAACCTATAGAGAATAAGCAAAATATACGATAAGATGTAAATATTACAGAGTAAGTATTACACAAAAAAAAAAATAATTTTGGCCACTTTCTTCCAAATTAGGAGGAAGCAGGGGCTTCCTGGCTTTTTTGCCTGGGGGACCTTTGTTCCGTCGTATTTAGACAGATGAATACATTCGCTGACCTAAATACTCCGCAACAATTAACGGCGAATATTTCCTCTAAATATTCACCGTTACCTCCGTTAACAACCCAATTAACAGGGCTAACAGTTATGCAGACGTTCAACTAGTCAGCATAATTGTCAGCACTATTCTGGCATTCCTAAAGTACCTTTCGTGATATGTAAACAATATTAGGCACAAAAAGAAGTCACTTGGTAAATCGATTTACACCAAAACTTCACTTGCCTTTCTGAAGAGTTTCGATCTAGTTATGCTACACTGAACTGGAAGTCTGTAGGTGTTCCTAGACACCATCAAGTTAGTAGTCCACCCTATGTAGAGGTGAGACGGCAATAAATAGAATATTGATAAGTATATATACATATTTTTTACATACGATTATCTGTGAAGTGAGCGTTGTTATTTAAGTATAAGAATTTATTGTGACGAGGTGTAACCGAGAAGTATTGTGACTAGGATTCCGTATTAAATATCGTTTAACAAAAGTGTCCGTTCATTTTGTGTGTTTGTTCACAACTATCCGGGATAACAAACACAACAGACGTGACCCTAGGACGATAAAACGTATTTTTAATACAAGAATGAAAAAATTCTGAAAAATTCAAAAAAATTGTAAGTCCTAAGGAGCCAATAAATAATCTGCCATGCCCCTAGGACGCAAAGTCAAAATTTATGCACGAGAATGATAAGTTCTAATTTAATAAAATTTTCAAAGTGTCAGGGTACCGTTAAAAAATCGGGCATGACCCTGAGGCGAAAGAATAAATTTTGTTCAGAGTTTGAATAGTGGAAGCGTTTTAGGCTAAGAATTTTTTAATTCTGGGAATTGTTAATTCCAAACCACAAGACCATATTGCTCCTGCTACCATGTAGTGGGTAGAAGCTTATATTTAAGTAGTTTAAGGTCCAGCGGACCATATAAAGTTGGTTGGAGTCACACACCTACATCGCACGCCTTGTAACTCACAACTGCCTGGCCTCAACACCAGTATCCCCTTGTAACTTTGTTAGGAGTGTAGTGGGAAAACCAGCGCACAGGCTATGCGCTGGAACCTGTGGGCTGAGCCACAACACCAATCTACAAACTTATAGGAAAATTTTCCTTTCAAATGGGGAGAAAAAGAACAAAAAGCTTTTGAAAAATTAAAACAAGAAATCTCAAGAAGATTACTAGAAGCTCATCCTATGTTTGAAAGATCATTCTACATAATGACTAATACCTATAATTACCGATTAGGTGGATTCATATATCAAATAGATGACAATAAACATCCAGCAATAATTATCATGGTTTCAAGACTATTCAGACTGACAGAACTAAATTAGTTCATGTATGAAAAAGAACTTCTAGCAATAGTATAAACGCTGAATAAAAATGTAAAGGTACTTCTTATTAGGATCACAAATAATAATATTCATGGACCATCAAACATTATCGATGTTAAATAATGATAAAATGAATGCAACAGATAGAACAATAAGATGGTTAATTACCCTAGATGAATTCAAGATAATTGATATTATTCATGAACCTGGATCAGAAAATGGACTCGAAGATACATTATCAAGATATCATAAACATATAATAATTTAAAAACACGAATTTCAAGTTCCCCTTTCATCTATAAAAGCTCCTGAAATTCTATATACTAAAATTGATACAAAAAAAACTGAAAAAAATTTTACACATGATTTTCAAAATTATTTGAAAATTATTCATGAATTACTTCAAATTTTTCATAAAATATGCCTAAATTTTAAGCTTTAAAAATTTTCATTAGTGTTCAAATACTTACAATTATCATTAGCATTCAGTGGTATTTTTTTTCGGACACCAGTTTGTACGGATTTTTCTAGATGGTTTTAAAATTCAATAAAATAGAGATTCTGTTTAATACCTGATTTTAATATTTAAATCTCAATTTATATCACACAAAAGTATAAACATCAAATTACATTTTACTACCTACTTGTTAATTTATTGCTTCTATTTAATGAAACCTGTTTAAGTACACAAATCACTAGTTTGGACACCTAACTTCATGTCTTTAGTGTAGTCACAGGAATGAATTCGCATTTAGATATAGAGGATGATTTCCCCTGTACCTTTTATTATTTCAAAATGACCAATGTTCCATCAGGTGGCCTTACAGTAGGAATATCCGCGGAATATTCTTACTTGACTAAGTTGGCATATTTGGTGGAGTTCGTTTGTGAGAATGGACAAAATATACGCAGCTATTATTCCAAGAAATAGGAATAATAATCATCTATATTTTGCTTGGACACTTTTGGGTAGGTACCTATGCATAGACGAAGAAAATTTATAGAAATGTGACAGAACAAGGAGTAAACTAATAAATAAATTATATAATATTTATAGTTGACCTAGCCAATCGGGTCAATCAAACATTAGGTAGTACAGTTTTTTTAGGTCTCAATAGTAGGGAAATTATGTATTTTCTGTTCACTAAGATCTGATGGTTTCAAATTGGTGAAATCAAAGTTCTCTATAAAATAAACTGGGACGACACCGTGATGTATCGGTCCAGCAGACATATACACGAATATGGAATTTTCTCGACGTCCACTCGATATATAATATCTTTCAGCGGCAAATTTTGTTTGATCCACATGTTTTCCTCTACATGGATACATTTTTTGCTGATGATTCGAATATACTGGGTGGTTTTTAAATACGTCCATGACACGTGATCTTAATGTCCGATGATTTCCGATTATTCTTTCTTCATCAATTTCAAAACCTTCGTTTAGGAATATTTTTTCCAGAAAAACTGACAGACATACAGTGGCTATCTTGGTTCTATTCAAACCATCCAGCAAGTTTCTGCAAGGCAAAATTTTCATTAATTATATTGGAAAATCAAGAGCAATATAACCCTTAAAGATAATACGGAACATAAATTGTTATTTTTAAAAATAAGCTCTTCTCTGAGTGGAAATATTGAACTATTTTATGGTAATAGTAGGACGCAATAATACGTTTTTTTATCATGGATAAAACCAAAATTGATAGTCTTTCAGTAGGACTATCTGAAAAAATTACATCTTATACATGAAAGTCACTTATAAATTAATGAATAAATGGAACTGATTGAAATATATGCCAAAAAAATTATAAAATAGCAATTTCCAGGGAGTAACTTTTTGTAAAACTATTAACAGAGCCGGAGTGATGTACTAAGGTACTGAAAATTATCACAAAATAGTAGCCAATTCATTAGTTGGGCACAGCATTGATGAAGGACACTCTACCTCTCACGAGGAGATCTCATGAAAAAATAATATGTGTGAAGTCACTAAAAGAAAAATAAATACTTTTAATCGAGCTATGTAGAAGAAAAGCTTATAATATTTTTATAAAGAACCAAATTTTTCTCCCAATTTGATTCTGACAACACACCAGAAGAAAAATATTTTCTGAATTACAATTTGACTGGAATAATCTATATAATAAAATTCAATCCTAGTTTTTGTATACTCATCCCCGTTTTTTGCAACATTCACAAATTTTAATTTTTAAAAAACTGCTCTACTCTCATCTCACAATATCTCAGCTACTATTTAAACTACAAAGCTGGTGTTTATACTATTAAAAATAAGAAAAAATTTTTTAGAGTTCTCAAGCAAAGTTTACTTTTTATCGTCATTATTTTTTCATAAATCGGCTACAAGTAACTGCAAATTAATGAGAAATTTGCTGTTTTTTAATTTGTTATTTATTTCAAAAACGAATTATGGGAAAAAAACATTTTCAGCAATGACCATTCTACTTTTTGACAACAAATCTATTTCGACCATCAGATTTCATCTAAAACGAATAAATCACCAAATAATGACAAGAGAAAATACAAAAGCAAACAAGGCGTTCAGCGTATTACTATGCATACAATTGTAGAACATATATATTATTATACACATATACAAAGTGCTTTCTGCATAATACTTCGCGACCTTTCGACATTGAATTGACACGGGTACGTATGATGTATGATTTTGGTCATCTAGGACTTGTAACTTGAGAGGGGTATAGACGCCTTCTCCAGCTCTAGTATGAACATAAACTTAAAAAATCACTGCTCCCAGTAATAAAAAATAATATGGGTACATAGTGTGTTTTAATGCACGAGAAGTATTATAGTTCTAGTTTCACAAATGATAAAGAGAATAATTCAAATTTGATGCTACTCAAAAGAGAAAAATATCTTTGTACAAAGTAAAACTTTTGTGGCTGCAATTGGTCAATTGGGAACTGAAACATTCAACATTGAAAAAATAGGAAAAAATTGTGTCATTTTTAAACATGCTCTGGTTTGCCAATAATCAGCTCATAAATTTCAGTAAAAATATTATTACCTATTTTTATATATCATTATTAAAACTGATTAAACATTGAAAGATATTTCACTTCATATATTAAAACTTGACTCACATTCATTCACCTACCAAGAATGAAACTAACAGCATTAAACTCTTGTAATTTTAGACAACATTTTAAAAAACAGTTATTCACGAAGTCACTGATAAATAAAAACATGTACCAACATAGATTCAGAATATTAGAATAGGCCAAAAATTTCAAACTTATTTAACTTATGACTGTATTATCACAATACTAATTATTGAAGGCTCAATTATTCATACAATATTAAGTATTTTTCAGCAACATCTTTTCATAAACATCGTTTTTATACACACCTTGATGATATATAATGCAGCCGATTGTTGAACCATTTAGGAATGCTTAATACATCAGTTCTTTACTTTATACATCCTCGGGCACATGCTTCATTTTATTCACTGGTCCTGCTTACTGCATGTAGCCTAAAAGTCTTATTTTTATTTTAGTTTTGAATTTGTTTTTTTATTTTTTTTATAAAAGTTTCCTCTGATGTAAAGATTCGAACCTCTGACGTCATTGTTGAACAGCTAACACCTTGAATAATACGCCATGAGCTCAGGCTGAAACTACAATGATAGTTTGCACATATGTATACTTTCCAATAGCAAAAGTATTTATTTATCACATTGGTTTTTTTCATTCATTAGGGAGAGAGATTTTTACAAAAAAATAATATTTGATACACGTATATAGTGTAGGTGATTGATACTCGTATGATTTGCTTCACTCGCTTTAAGTTGACTCACCTTTTTTGTACACTTGTATCACAAATGACTAATTTATTTCAGAACCAGTAATAAAATTAATTAAACTTTCAAGTAAGTTTGTCCCACGGATCATAAAATTTGATTTGTGACTTCCAAGGGAGCTGAAGTGAAGAGTTTGAAAACCTCTGAGTTGGAAATTTTGTATTTTTATCCAAATTCAGTATGAATTTTGTGTATAGCTCTTAACTTCACACAATTATTGAATTTCTGTTACATTCATTTGACAGTTCACTCCCTATGTTAATGGCATTAAAGAAATTTTACTTGTATAAAAGAAGTTTAATTAAGTGAAGAATTGAAAGAAATCTTCATAGTGATGATTTTATACATGTTGATGTGAATGACTTCATTGTACAACCATAAGTTATTTTAATTCAAGTTTTAAAAACACGAAGGAACTTTTTGCTGTTATCTATGTTTATTCTATTTTTCTTATCTAACAATCTGTTATTTTTTTGAGGAAATAAAATAATATTCACCATAATAATGTCATTTTTATGATATACCATGAGTATCTATTTTTTATATAGCAAAATTATGACACCTTAGGGACACAATTGAAACACTGTTACCTAGGTACCTATATTTAGGTTTGAGCTTTTTATCAATTAATATGTAGAATGTTGGTTTAGGTGATTAGTTGGAGTAATTCAGTCAAACAGACTGATAAATTCGACAAGCTTGTTTAAATTTTTATGGTAACAAAATAAGCTTATCTGAGCATCATTGACACATACCTGAACAATCTGTAATGTATTGAAATCTTTTTGGGAGTGATGATAATTTATTTCTATATATGTGACGCCATAGGTGTTCGTTTTATAATTTATGTTCCTAATTTCTTAAGTGTTATTATGAATTTTTATACAGGCACATCTATAGCAATCACTATTGTCTGGCAATGATCGACTATCCAACACAATTGCCTAACACGATCATTATAGTGAATATTTCTGCGGAATGTGTAACAACACTCTTCATTCAACACCAGTTTATTCATCTTGATTGCACGCTAGTTGGGAATACATAAAATTTCAACTACAGGGTATCACCACCAATCAGACAGCAAAATAGAGCAATGGCATCGAAATATCAAAGCCACCATCACGGCCCGCATATATTCTAATAATTGGTGTAGAGAATGGAAGCTGATTTGCTTCTCATTTTACTTGGCCTTGTAGCGTGCGGGCATTATTTCCTACTTTCCGTTATTTTCCTTTATTATTTTCAGTTATTTTCCTTTCCTTCATTCTCGTTTTCTTATGTTAATTTGGATGGAGTTACCTACTGTTGGCCGTTACCTATTGTTGGCTAGCAATTGCTTCATTGACCACTCTTTTTTGTTGTTAAGCTGCTGACTTTTGTCCGCTTCGCTCTTCACTTCTGATTTTTACATCAAATGGTCACAATGTTCTTCTTTTCGTGAGTGGCTACACACTCACTTAAGAACGAATTTCTTTCTTATTCTGATTCTAATTTATGAAGCCTGGCCTTCAGAATGCGGTTGAAGCAACGATTGCTATTCCAACGGATATAAGTCGGCACCTCCGTCCAAACTCCGGTAAAATGTATATCGTTTGTCTTTTTCCTTTTAAATTCTTAAATGTTCTCTTGTTTATTCTTTTTCCCGCATAAGCATGTTCCACGCACTAAAGTTGTTCATGTGAATCTCGATTATATGGATGAATATTAGAATGTTCTAAATTTCTTAAAAAAAACCTAATCAAAGTGGAGTGTGTGCGGAGATGTTATGAGCGGCCGGTTCCCCTTTTTCGACAATTCCATTTTACGGTGAAATAAAGCTTGTGTCATTAAAACCTGTATCTCTTGATCTGTTACCTGGAACAGTGCTTCCACTGTGTGTGCGCTTTTATTTAGACTTTCGCACACCACAGAAATTTTAAATTAAGTCTACTTTGGCGACTGTGACAGGACACAAGCTAAAATTCATTATGGGTGGATGCCACAATTTTTTTTGATTCTCTGCTTGTAGTTTTCTCCGCACTAAAGGGCTAATTATAACGTAGAAATCATCTCTTAATTTTATAGCTTTTTCGCCCTAAAGAAACTGTTATATAATTTACTTTCACTTCATTAGCTCTACCGCACTAAAGGTTTTGTTAGTTGAAGTGAAATTACTTTCAATTTCATTAGTTCTTCCGCACTAAAGGTTTTTCTGGTTGAAATAAAATTTATTTTTTCCTTTGCTTCATTAGCTCTTCCGCACTAAAGGTTTTGTTAGTTGAAGTGAAGTTATTTTAATTTCATTAGTTCTTCCGCACTAAAAGTTTTTCTAGTTGAAATAAAATTTCATTAGCTCTACCGCACTAAAGGTTTTGTTAGTTGAAATAAATTTTTGTTTAGTTCTGCCGCACTAAAGGTCTTACTAACGTAAATACTTAATTTGGTTACTTAGCGTAAACTTCTGATCAAAGAGCGCTGGTTTCCCCAACGAATTAACGTAATTTATCAAACTACAAATTAACGTAATTCAACAATTTAATTTTCTGACTAGCGCTAAGTTTGAGCCACATTGAACTAACGTAAATCAGACCAACAGCAATTTAATCCATACTGCGCTTATTACTTCGGAGTTTTAATCCCTAACTCCTTTTTTTGATATCACTCGAAAAACGTGATTTAATTTGAATCTTCTCGCGTAACCATAACTTCTCCAGCAAGCACACATTTCGATAGGTTTACATTTCAAAATTTCTTATTTTCTATTCACAGTCATTTCGAGCATTCGTCGCATCTAGAAAATATTTGACTTAGCTCTGACGTATTTGTCTATAACTTGTTGCGTTTCAATTTCGTGCGCCGGTTATCAGCAACCGTCTTGCCCTTTTGGTTTTATCTTAATTGCGTTTGATTTAATTCATATCTGCGTAATTTCGATGTTTTTTCTTTTCTTGACTAATATTAATCGCACTCGTTTAATCCCTACGATCCGGCGTTTAATATTTTTCATCGGACTTTAATATTTGTACTAGCACTCGTTTAACCCCTACGATCCGGCTTTCGCTTTACTACAACCTTTTTTTTTGTTTTACTAATATTTTTGGTTTTTGTATCTTGTGCTTATCCTGTGCGCCCCCAATTCATCTTATATTGGTTTTCCTGTGCTCACAGTCGTAAGTACTTGTCTAAAATTTCCTTCCTATTTCTTCTTTTCTTTTCTTACTTTCTTTCTTTTCCATCGTAATTTCTTTCTAGTCGCATTTTTTCTTTCCTTCTTTATCAATGCGATCTTTTACTCTTTTCTCGTCTAAATCTTTTCTCTATCAACACGAGCGCATAACTTTCGATCAATCCTCATCCTTGTTTTCTACTTCAAGATGTCTAAATTATTATTCGTTTTGTCAAGTGCGCATATATTTTCATTAGCTCTTTATTTTCGTACTTCACCTTTTTCAGATTGTCTTCTCGAATTAGCTATTTACTTTCTTCTTCTTTTAATTTTCTTGAAGACATCTCATCAACTCACTAACCCCAGCATCTGCCGATTCATAGCTTACATTTTCACTAACTTTGTTAACGCTTACAGTGAAGGTTATTTTTTTATATTTTTGCTTTCAATCGTAATATTAATTTTACATGGTATCATACTTCCTGATCCGCTAAATTACGACATCACTTACCGTTATCCTTACTTAAACTTAGACGTACCTTTTAACCAATGTATACACGACATATAACTTTTACTTTTGTACTAACTTTATTAATTTTTGCGTATTTCACAAGCGCTGTAATTTTTTACGTAATATATCAATTTGTATCGCTCTCGCGCAATCTGAGGTGCCGATATCTTCAAGATGAGCATTCAACGATCTCCACACACGCGAAGCAGAGCCCTGACGCATTCTCCACTAATTCAACCAGCATCACTTTCGGTTGATCCTGACCCTAATTCTGGTCGACGTAATCGTGGTCGTCGCCCGCTAAATAAACGTTGTTCTGAATGTAATATTATTCTCGTTCCCGGCATTCAGCACAATTGTAACTTCGAAGCAGCTACTCGTCATCAGTTGGCCAATATGCAAATGCAGCTCAACGACGAAGTACCGCTCAATTCAAATTTCATTCCCGATGTCAATCCTGATAACAACAACGCAGAACAACATACTGTTGATGAGTTGAATAGTTACATTCCTCATTCTCCTGTTACCTTGCAGAGTTCTTTTGTTCCAGCTCAATCTCAACCTGTGAACAATCAACTCAACAAACTGACCAACAATATGCAGTCCCTCATCTCGAAAGTTTCCGCAATCGAATCGCAGCTAGCTGATCGACAGTCATCCGAGAATACTTCCAATTCTCATTCGAATGTTGGCATTGCAGCACACGAACATAATTGTCTCAGTTCTGCGCCTCCTTTCTCAGAATCAAATGTAAGTTTTGAACTGCTTAACAATTTGTCGAATAGCATTCAATCTTTGATTTCAAAAGTGTCGGTTATCGAATCTCATCTCTCTCAACTGGCTTCTCATGCTCGTTCCGTTCCTTTCACCAGCATCGGAGCTATGATTGCTAACACCGAACGTGTCTCTTGCGCTCGAAACATCACGATCACAACGAATGCTAATTTCCCCCCATCCCTCGCAGCAGAACCAAGTCCTCCTGTCATCAACGATAATCCTGCTCCGATCAACAACAATTGTTTCAGTTGTTCTTTCGTCGGCTTCAATCAAGATGGAACGAACTACCAATTTGTACAACGTCGTGTCAACTCCAAATCCAATCTGACTGATTCTGCACAGAAGAATTTATTCAGATCAAGTCGTCTCGAGAAATTCCGTGGTGAATTTGATTTCCGTACTGCATGCGAATTTATCCGCAAATTCGAACGCATATACAGACTCGTACCCGATAATGAGACAAAATGTGAACTATTACAGTCTCACATTGATCCTATTGCTTGCAAATGGATTGAATCTGATCAAAGTCTACAGTGGACATATCGAGAAACTGTTGAGAAAATTCTCCAGCGATATTGGACACCTCAAAAGCAGACAGCGGTTTATGCCAATTTTATGAATGAAGAATTCAACGAAAATGGTAATGAATCTTTTGAAGACTACGTCAACACTAGATATTAACGTGTTCTTGATTCTACGATGTTAAAAAAAGAAGAAATTCTAACTCAATTGCGCAAGAAACTTCCCACTGCGCTGGCGAATATTCTAACACCTTCCGACTTTGAGACCATTGACACTTTGCTCGATGCTCTACAATGTACCGAAGTACTCAGATACGAAGAAAGACGCTCGAAAACCAAACTTCATCCGTCTTATACTCGCCTTAACTTTACTCCAAAACCAAATTCTCTGGCTACAAAATCTGAAAAGCCTACCGTTACTCGTACTTTTGTTCCAGTGAATCAGGTAACAGCGCAAGAATGCGATGAACATCCTGATTCCGAACAAGAGGAAACTGAGGACATTGACGAATTTGACCTCTAACAAGATAAACTCGCAAGCCAGTCCAAGCCAAAGGAATCGACCATTGAGGCAGTAACTACGCTTGCTAAGCCCAGCTTTTGTGTAACCGTTCCTCGCTGGAAAGATTACGAGATAATTGGTGATCTGGCAGCGCAGACATTTTACAAACGTGATGATGGAAATACCAATTTCTCATCTAAACAAGTTCGTGAATACGATTTTACACTTTGTCAGTCTGGTTTAACTTTGGAAAATTGTGTTGATAAAATGCGCATTCTGAAGCGTAAGATGAATAAGAAGTTTCTTATCATTTTCAGCAAACATGAATATTTCAGCTTTAAAGAAAAGGACAGAGTTGCCGATTGGCTAAAGGCAATTATAGCTGAACGTATCGATCGTTTTGAGGCAACGCAAATTGTATTGGCCAAACCTTTGCCATTGCCTCGAGATGACAAACAATTTTGGGTAGATTTCAGTCTTCTCAATTCTCTTTACTTCAAAATGAGAGAAGAACTGCCCGAAAAGTTCAGAAGAAAAGTCCTTCTCGTAGATACCTATAAAGCTTGCGGAAAAATACTTATTGATAGCAACAAAAAAGCCAACCTCTACTTTGTAGCAGGCGATGGCAAACCTAGGATCGTTATCAATAAGGGCAATTATCAAACAATTAAATTCAGTGGTTCTGACCACGAACATATAACCTGGTCAGATCAAGCGATCACCAATTTTTCTCGTATTCTCACGACTGTTATTGAGAACGCAAATGACAAGGCAATATCGAAAAAATCCAACGCTTCACATCAAATAATAAAGCAGAATCCTGCATCAGTAAAAGCTGTAGTTGCTGACGTCGAATCCACTTCTAGTCCCAACTCCAGTACTTCTGCTCAAGCTGAAAGCACACCCGAAAATATCGACATTTTCAACCTTACTTGGGTTGTTGGCTCCGTAGAAACAAATAATTCACTCACTTGGAGCAGTGATGAAGAAGACGATGAAGAAACTTTACCAATTAACGACTACAACTCATCAGTCATTCACTGTCACGCTCGCATAACTCCACCACGAGAAATAGAAGCCTTTATCGGAAAAACTCGTGCCCAAATCTTCTGTGACGACGGTGCTGCAGCAAGCTTCATCACCAGTCCTTTCATCTCTCAAGTCCTCATTGAGAATCCTGACATTAATATCAAGATTCTTCCCCAAATGCCCATAACATTCGGTCTTGCAGAACCAGGCACTCGCATGCGCAAGGTGACCGACAAAGCAGTGCTAGAACTCACTTTTAAAGATGGTGATGATTCTGTCAACATATGCGTATCGCTCTTTGTCGCGCAAGATCTTCACCATCCAATAATGTTTGGCCGTGACATCTATAATCAGTTTCAAGCCATTGTCGACTACAGTACATCAACCTGGCGCTGTGAAGTTGGTCCACTTAAGAATTTTCATATTCCACTCCTGCACCAGATTCCGACTGTAGCTGCAACCGATATCCTTTGTTCTATCGCCGATCAGATTGAACCTGTTCTCCGTGAACTCAGTTTACCTGATATAGAGTTGGAATCTCTCAAAGAATTGTTGAAGTCTTATGCTGATGTTTTCGACACTAAAAATTTTGGTTGCTGCACAGCATATGAACATAATATCAATATCGACACTGAGAAGGCCAAAACATATACGTCGAAAGTATATGACATTCCTCATTGCAAACGTCAAAAGTTTCGAGAAATACTTGAACGATGGAAATCAAGTGGTATAATCACAGAAAGTGAATCACCATATCGTTCACCAATTCTCATGGTACCCAAAAAAGACGGTTCTCGCCGACCTTGTATCAATTTTCGAGAACTTAATAAAATTCTCGATACCAGAGGAGAAACTGTTCCCAACATTGCTGAACTCAAAACTCGTTTCCATGGTGCTAAGTATTTCACTACACTTGACTTTAAGGAGGGTTTCCTTCAAATACCTCTGCATCCAGATAGTCAAAAATACACTGCATTCAGTTTTGAAGGAGCACTTTACATGTTCACTAGAACTCCTTTTGGCACTCAGCAATCTTCTCAATCTTTCATCAAAGCCATGAAACGTGTCCTAATTGACCTTGAAGAATTCACAGTGGCATACATAGATGATGTTCTGATCTTCAGCAGCACTCTCGAACATCATCTCAAACATCTCAACATTGTTCTTGAACGCATCAGAAAATATAACATGACACTCAATATACTCAAATGCAATTTTTGCAGGTGTACGGTGCCATATCTGGGTTACATAATTTCTGATGAAGGCGTTTATCCAGACCCAGAAAGGGTGAAAGCAATACTTGAACTGTCTGAACCCAAGACAAAAAAGGCACTTCAATCCTTTTTAGGAGTGATCAATATTTATAGCGATCACATTCCTAGTTGTGCGACGATAGCAGAACCTCTCTATCGTCTGACACACGACAATACAAAATTCATCTGGACCAACGAACAACAAAAAGCCTACGATCTGATAAAAAAGAAAATTGGAGAAGACATTCTGCTCACACATCCAAATTATTCTAAGCCATTCTACGTACAAACAGATGCAAGCTTATACGGCCTTGGTGGCTATGTGTATCAGATTTCTGATGATACTACACCACGCATCATTGCACTCTGCAGCCGTTTGCTCTCTAAGGCTGAAAGAAATTATGGAACTTACGAACGAGAACTTTTAGCCATAATATATACCTTGCGCAAATTTCATTATATGTTGCTTGGTCAGCCTATCTATGTAATAACCGACCATAGAGAACTCACATTTGTCAAAGCGGAGAACAATTTTAAAGAACGCTTGAATCGTTGGCGCATTGAATTTCAAACTTTCAATGTCAAATCCATCGAACACGTAGATGGTAAGAAAAGTCAGATCGCAGACATCCTTTCAAAGTTTCATCATGAATTAATATCTGACATAACAGAATTTCAAAATTTACCTTCTGTTAGCTATCTTCAACGTCATGATGATGGTGCAGTAGACCTGCCGGATGTAATTCTTAATATGGCATCGTGAACAGAAAAAAGATTCTGACACTGCTCTACTTTGTCAAGAAACTGAAGCACATAATCTCTCCAGATTCTCCATCGTCAATGATGTGCTCATGTACTTAAACCGCGATGGAAGATGGCGAACCTTTGTTCCTCTACGCTGGAGAAAGCCCTTCATCCAATTTTATCACAACGACACCCAACACGTTGGTGTCATTAAAACTGTAGCTGTCATCCGACGATATTTTGACTGGCCCGGTCTTTCCAGCGAAGTACGCGCCTTCGTCAAAAATTGCCGAGAGTGTCAACTCTGCAAGAGACAAAATATCGAACCACAAGGACCCATGAATTCAACAATCGCATTTTCCAAAAATGAGTATGTTGCAGTTGACTACTTTGGTCCTTTACCAGGAGCCAGAACCGGTTTATCCAAAATCCTTGTTGTTCTGGATCTCTACACCAAATTTGTTCGTCTGTATCCAGTCAAATTCATGACTACACAAAACTCCATCAACGCCATGAAGAAATTCGTCGACGAATTTGGCGTACCCAAGCGCATCCTGAGTGACAACGGCACCCAATTTGCCAATGAAAGATGGCGTGTCTTTTGGTCAAAATACAATACAACTGTCACCTATATCTCAGCCCATTGTCCTGCATCCAACCCTTGTGAACGTGTTATGGCAACTCTTGGTGACATGCTTCGACTCTACACCCGAGAAAAACATAGACGCTGGCCTATGCTGCTCAAAAGCATTGAACGTCGCATCAACAACGTTGAACACATCACCACCAATGTTGCTCCCGTTTTGCTCCAGCTGAAGAAGAAGCCTGCGCCACATTCTCAAACTGACCTTGTAGATCTTAGTGACACTGAATTCCAACAAGCCAACGAACTAGCTCAAAAATCAATTTTAAAAGCTGTTTGAACACGGAGCGTAACGCATGAAAAGAACAACTCCAAAGTTTTTGTTCTTCCAGAAGGTCACGTAGTGTACATCCGTGCACACAAACTCTCACGGAAATTCGAAGGACAAGCAAGAAAACTCTTCGCTCTCTTCGAAGGGCCCTACATTGTTGCCGAATACCTTGGCAAAACAACTACCTATTACGTAACTTACGGACCAACGAGTACAAAACACAACATTTAAATAACTTAAAGATATGACTGATTGGGTTCCTTGTCTCTTTTCTTCCATGATTATTCGCATACCTTTATATATTTCCAGATGAGCGATTGCATTAGTTGTGTTAGTCTAAGACGCTAGCTGGGAAACACTCAAACCCAACTGGACGTCATGACTGAACGCTGTGTTGCGCTCAGCAATGAACTTGCTGCAGCTCAACAGAGTCTACGTGACCTGACCCCCTGCAACACCCATGGACCTTTCCCAACCCAACTCCCCAATTGTTCAACGCTCCCATCCTGAACCCCCAAGATCGAGAGCTAATCCTCCACCTGGCTTCGAATATGTATGCGTCTGCAGACAATGCGTCGAAGTGCGCATGGGAATTCGGCGACAGGCAGTTGGCGCCCAGAAAATCCATGACCACAATGAAGTAATGCAACTCATTCCCCTTTCCCAGCCTGCTCCAGCTCACTCAGCTCTACCGAATGTACCTTCTACTTCCTCTCAACGTGCTCCAGATCCACAGAACCTCACCATTCCTCATTGGACTCTGTCACAACAACAACCACTCCAGGCCCCAACAATCGTTCCTCAGTCCCTGTTACCAGTTAATGACTTTGAGCGTCAGTTTAGAGACGAGCAACGTCGTCGTGATGAAGCTCATCATGGAATAGCCATTCCTGAGCAGTCTACTTCTAGCGAACGAGCACAAGAATGGGACAGCTCACAACAACAACACTCGTCTCAGCTTCCTGATTCCTCCCAACTACGCCAGATCCGCGAGTTCACTCCTATTCTTCCTCCTTCCCCTCCTTTTGAGTCTGACCTCCAAATACGGATACAAAACGATCAGCGCAGAACCCAGCGCCACGAACCCTCTACTCGACAACTGTCAACGGATGATAGATCTCGAGCCATCTCCCGTGCTTGCCTACAAGAGCAGGAAGAATCTCGCCAGCGTGTCGCAAATTTTTGACGTGCTCGTGAATCAGGCCGTACGATTACTCCGCTCGAACAACTTCAATTCCCACAATTTCTCATCGATATTGGGATCAACTGTCTGCCGGTAGCGATCTACGTAAACATAGATCACATTAATCTACCGCAGAATCGTTTCCGCGCCATTCTCGATACTCGCCCAGGATAACTGCATCTTGCTTCGTATCACCTGTTCCAGAACAATCCTACCATTTCGCGCTTGCTACCTAGGCGCGCAATGAAATATCCATATTTCGCTGATGCTTTTGTTCAGCCCTCCGTCATCGCCACTTGCACAATCAGATTAACTGAAGGCAATAACCTTTTGAATTTGCAACTTCACTTAACCAAAGATTGACCTACGACCGTATCGTCTTGGGCGCCGATCTAATGGAGAACGCCATTGAGTCCGTCGACATCTCCAACCAAGTCCTGCGCCTGAGGTACTCAAATCAACAAATCATCCCACACGATTTCTGGTTCCAGTCCGACCATCTCTATTGGTCCAGCCGTGTTGAAGAGCGTCGGAATGGAGAAGTCATTGAGCGCCACAATAATAATGCCGCTCAACGTCGTCGTTAAGCGCCCGCAGTCAGAAACAATTAATTTACTCGATTTTTTTTTTTTATTATTTTTTTAATTACCCGGACTAGTCTCTTTTTATCTCATTAAGGCCCATCTGGCCACAGACTTACCTATTTTTTCCTTTTTTTCAACTTTCCTTGACCTCACTTATATTGACTTATTTTCCTTTACTCAGGACTTTATTTTTTTTATTTATTTTTTTTTCACTTTCATTTTCTACCTCAAGGCACTTGTTTAATTTTTTATTCCTTTTATTAACGTTAACTTTAATTTTTTTTTCCTTTAATTATTAAGTCACAAGAGCTTACCTTTTCTTTCTATTTTTCTTTTTTCTTTTTTCGCTTGAGATTAGCTTTTCAGTCTTTTTTTTTCTTTTTCTTAGTTTTGTTGTTTTCTCTTTTTATTTTTGGGGGAGACACCTATAAGGCCGTCGAGCAATTTTTCTCTTTTTATTTCGTTTGGTGCTACTCTTCTTTTTTTTGTTTTTCCTTATTCTTTTTGATTAATACATATTATCTTTTCATTTTTTACATTTTTTTCCTTCGCTCAACTCTTCTAGGTGTCTGGGGGGGGGGTGTAGCGTGCGGGCATTATTTCCTACTTTCCGTTATTTTCCTTTATTATTTTCTGTTATTTTCCTTTCCTTCATTCTCGTTTTCTTATGTTAATTTGGATGGAGTTACCTACTGTTGGCCGTTACCTATTGTTAGCTAGCAATTGCTTCATTGACCACTCTTTTTTGTTGTTAAGCTGCTGACTTTTGTCCGCTTCGCTCTTCACTTCTGATTTTTACATCAAATGGTCACCATGTTCTTCTTTTCGTGAGTGGCTACACACTCACTTAAGAACGAATTTCTTTCTTATTCTGATTCTAATTTATGAAGCCTGGCCTTCAGAATGCGGTTGAAGCAACGATTGCTATTCCAACGGATATAAGTCGGCACCTCCGTCCAAACTCCGGTAAAATGTATATCGTTTGTCTTTTTCCTTTTAAATTCTTAAATGTTCTCTTATTTATTCTTTTTCCCGCATAAGCATGTTCCACGCACTAAAGTTGTTCATGTGAATCTCGATTATATGGATGAATATTAGAATGTTCTAAATTTCTTAAAAAAACCTAATCGAAGTGGAGTGTGTGTGGAGATGTTATGAGCGCCTGGTTCCCCTTTTTCGGAAATTCCATTTTACGGTGAAATAAAGCTTGTGTCATTAAAACCTGTATCTCTTGATCTGTTACCTGGAACTGTGCTTCCACTGTGTGTGCGCTTTTATTTAGACTTTCGCACACCACAGCCTAAGCATTATGATCATCTTCTACCTCGGCATATCCTCCACCCAACTCCTTTATGGTAAAGAGCTCCATCTCCCAGCTGACTTTTTCGAAGACAGCTCACCTAGTGTCATCACATCCATCAATAGCACCATCCTTTCACAATGCATTTGTGATAGCGCAAATGTGTTTACCCAAATCACTCACTCATAAGATGATACTTAGTCATACATTCCAGCTGACCTCAAAGCTGCCTCAAATGCATGATTACATGTGGATACTCCTCATAAGGTGGTCAACTGCTCTTTATTCTGGATTGTATAAAGTTCAAAATTGTACAGACAAATTGTTTGAGATCAATATACAGGGACAAAATACAGGCATATCTATCAAGCAACTAAAGTTTCCCTATGTCCATACAGACATAGAAGTCTATGCAGATGATTCAGCTACTTTCAATGATCCTACCCCCAAAATGACATCCCTGTGCTTTCATCATTGTTCAAAAATATGAAAGAATGGTGCAATTCACATTCGATCATCTTCCTTAGCAATCAAAATACAGAATCCCTCCTGAAGTGTTACTATTAAATAATAAATAATTACGCATTATTGGTACATGTCTTAGTCAAACAGCTGCTCACACACTTTATTATAAAAGGATTATGATCTCTCCAATCTAATCACATTTGTCCGAGTTGACTCATAATACTGATGCATTGTCAAATATTGTAGACAATGACACACTATCAGTCTTGTTTTGTGGTGCTAGCTAGTTGTCACAAAATGAAGATGCATCATCTTTTTTGGAAGATGAATCTGCCCTGCTTACAAAATAAACTTGTAATACATTCCCCCAAATGCAACAGCTGATGGAACCTCGCCTTTGTTCATATTTTCATGACAAAAAATGCAGTGATTACTGTCAAGGAAGAAGGTGAAGTTCCAATTTTAAAACTCATTCTTACTTTGACGCACTCGACTCTTAAATACCCTTCATTGCGATGTTATAAATCAGGCGCTTTTAATCATATTATCAGGTAATGTAATAGACTGATGAAAATGTCCCAAGAGAATTTTCGATCCATCATTGATTTATCAGACAATGAAGAAAACACTTTTTGAAGGCTATGCCACTGCCATTAAGCAATGACAGCAGCAATTTTTTGTCTCCTTGTGTAGATGACAGCTGTTCCCAACCCAACCCTCTCTATCACCAATGTAACCCAACGATGCTTCTTTTACTACCATCAAGACTGCTACTACCATTCCACCAGTAAAGCAACAGTCACTGATGTTTTCCATGTCTGAACAAGCATCAGGGTTATCTGTGACACTTGCTGACAACGGACCTGCTGAGAAGATCACCTCTCTATTAACATCTAGCGGAGTTACAAGAATGTCATTGTAGATGTAGCTGCCAGGGGCTGGGGTGAGCTACCCTGACAGTACCAACCTGCTCCTGGTACTGTTGTTTGTGGCTCTAACCTTGTACAATGCAGTTCAATCTTTAGTGTCCAAACTCAGGAGTACTTTCCATTACTCAAGAGTACTAGGTATATATTGCGAATGTCCCCCCATGCACAGACTGCTGTTCAAATCAACAATGCACATGTTGACTCCCACATATTTGCTGAGGTTGTACAGTATGTTTAATCGAAGGGATCTTTTCCCAATCTTAAAACGATATCCACAGTAAGTATCCCTACTTAAGAATTCCAGTTGCTTAAGATGGTTAAAACAAATGAACCACTTCACTGCTGAAGTACCATGCAAAAGTGACAACTTGTTTATGTATTGGGAAATTTAAACATCCATCCTTAGCCACCTGTTAGTCCCCCCAACTATCAACATGTAGCACAGTATTGGCACTGGTAGCCACTCCTCCATGATCATCAGTTCTAAAAGGCAAGTCCCATTACTTCACCCAGTGGTTGTACAAATTACTTTTCAGGAGATCTCTGTGAACATTGACACTCCTTCTACCCCAATTGTCGATACCATCTCAATTCCATCATTGGTTACTTTACATGTATTATCTCCAGTACATGAAGAGGTAGAACTAATTGATATTGTCATCAATAATACACCTATTATCGACTTTATTCAGCAACACCTTCACAAGAAACTGTCCTAAAACATCTACCTTCCACCTCTTGCAATAAGAGTCACCTCTCTGTTTGTAAAAAACTGGTGAAACATACTTTGCTTGGTAAAATATGTGGTGACTGAGAAAAACATGAAGCATGTGCTCTTAGCTTCTCCTACATGAAACTAAAGAGGGGCAAAAAATATAGCAAATCCTGGACCTCCACCCCCATTCCTCAAGAGGCTCCTACACAAGAACCTACTCCAGTGGCTATGCAGCCACCTATATTTCAACCAGTAGTACCTCCTGTAGTAACAAAGAATCCAACACTGCAACTTTGGGAACAGTTCTCTGCCACTTTTCTTGCAGCCCACAATGCCCTGTTGCTCACCATAGTAACAATACCCGCGTACTCCCACAAGTTTCAGTCTCACCACAAGGTATCCCCCTACCCTGTCACCAACAACTTCCAGCACTGGTTTTTCATCAAGCTCTTCTTATACCTTTTTTCCTGGGTATAGTATATCCTACCCACTAACCCTTATGAGCCTCACTACTCTCTGACCCAGTCTTCTAAGACTGCTAATGAGGAAGAGAAAACCATTGCCTCAATCACACCCTGCACCCCAGCCTGGAGTGCCAAGACAGGTCTTCCCTTCCACAAGACTTTATTCTATCAATCCAACCTCCCAATCTGATTGGTTCAACCCATACAAAACCAACAAGGTGATACTACCTCATAAATGGTTTTCATGAGTGAAGTAGTGAATACTGTGGCACACTTGACTGGCATCATTAGTCACCGTAAGTTACAATTTGAACACTAAAGGATTCCTTAAGATTTTTTTAAATTCCTTATTCCAAGAAAATATGTAAAAGGACCAAAATTTATGATAGTTCTTAATAATTTTTCTAAAGTTATGATTGAATAATAATGAAAATTGGTCACAAAACACTGTTGTTAGCTTCAATGTAGTATCTCCACATCGCAGCCTGAGAAATAAAGTTGGTTTTGATTCAACAAATAACTTTGAAAACAATGTTATTGGATTAGTCATCATCTAAGATTATTTTTCTTGATGGATCATCATCATTTTTCCTGACAATTTATAATGAAGAATGTTAGCAATTACAGACAATTGGAGTCCCTTGCTGTGCCCATTTTACTACATTTGAAATCTATTTTTAATGAGATAATTAAAAATTACGAAATATACTCACGGAAAATTAGATTTAACTGCAATCATTTCACGATCATATATTTTTTCAACTTCCTTGGAGACGTAATTGATTGTTTGAACTGTGTTCAAAATTAAATTAATATTAAATAATTCTGTTGTAATTTTTAGTGGCCGAAAGAATTGTTGGTTTTTTGAAAATTTAATTCTTTCATTAACCACATATATTTCTTTATTATTCAATATTTCCTTTCGAAACACATAAACAACATCCAAAGTGCTGACTGTTGCTACAAAAAATAATTCATAATGATCATCCTGTTCCCAGTTTGTTCTAATTGGTCTGTGTTGTCCATAACATGGTACCATAGTTTGTAATACTTCATTTTCACTAAAATTATGTGCCCAGTATGTTGAAATTAGGAAAGTTACTCGGTTTTTGTACTTCACTGTACTTTCCTGAATTTTGTAAGCCATTATGTTCAGATGAATCTTCCAAAGATATTTATATTCATCTCTTGAGAATAGCTCTTGGCAGAAATTTGCCGTGATTTTAGATGGAATCTGGAGGAAATAGCTAAAAAAGTGTACAAACAGATTTCATGTTGATTGATTAAATGACAGGGTCTAACAATAAGATTATGTAATACCTATATTGAGTATTTTGATAATTTGACTTCATTTAACCCATCTGATGAATTGGAAAATTTTTTCACTGTTCCTAATTTGTAGTATATATAATCAAAACTATCTTCCCAAAAATTATATGTAAAAATAGTTTGTATACTGCAGGGAAGAAATTTGTTCTTTTGGCCAAACATGAAATTTCAGCAGGTGACACAATTATACATCTTGATTGATTACAACTGAATTCAGAGACAGGCTGTAACTAAGGGGAATGCTGATGGAGCATTTATATGAATAGCATTATAGTTGAAAATAGTTAATTACCGACTTCCTCAGAGGGAGGTATTGTGTTTGGCTTTGTTCCTGGCAATCTAACAAAATTATGTGCCACACTACAGCATTCAATATTCATTGTAAAAATATGAAATAGGTCTCAAAAAATTCGTATATTCAAGGTGAGTAACACTGGCCAAAAAAAATTGAAAAATTCCCCATATCAGGGCCACAATTTTCATTCAAAATTGTGGGATATTTTTAACACAAAAAGCAACATAATAAATCCCCATCCGAGATTCTACATATAAGGAAATAAAGCATGCTGATTGGGTCTCCCAAAACTTCTTATAGTTATATAAATATTTCAAAATTCAACACTTCTCCTAGTAATATAGTGTCCTTAACCACTAATCAGTTTAACGTCCATCGGACAGTAAAATACGTAGTCACACTCCTCCTCACCGAAGTGTAACTGTCTGGCGACCGCCACGACTCTAGTACAGACTCCAGCGCCCAGTGCGCTGTTGCCAAACATACTGCCCCTGGTGTATGCGCAGTAGCTCGTGTGTCTATATCACAATACTGGGGGCGGTGTACACCAAGCTGATCTTCTGAGACCAGTTTATCAGTTTTTGACTTGTTCTGAAAAAGAAATTTACCTTTTCAGGTAAAAACATACATATAATATAAATTTTATTAAAGAAAAATAAAAATCATTTTATACTATATACTAAGGCTTAAAAATACAAAAGTCAAAAAACAAGAATTATAATAATAATAAAAAAATTTAAATTTAATTAAACTTTTTGGTTGACTCTTTTCCACAAACTGCTAGACAGTGATAAAGGAACTATTTGTTTTGGCCATAATGGAGAGATTCTGTGAAAGGAAGAGTAGGAATTAGCAAGTTTTTATTTATAATTTAAAGTTTAATTAAAAACTATTTAAACTCTAATTGGTTGGATCGATCCACTGACACTTATTGTTCGCTTTCACCTTAAGGGAGCTAGACAACAATAATGAGAAGTAACTTACTCTTAAGTCAGTTAGATGGGTAGTAAAAGGTGCCAATTTCCTTTTATAATCCTTCAATTGCTTAGTGTAGTATGTATTTTCAGATCAAGTGATATGACTAAGTTTCAACCTGAGGTAGTTGGTACTTTGTCATTACTATTTAGTTCCAAAGGTGCTAAAAACTTTATGGGTCTTGTAACAACCTTTGAACTAGGTAGTAAAATATCTGCATGACGGATTTTACCATCACGAGAAGTGTTCAGGTTTACAATTTTGGCAATTTTGTAAATACCTGGTTTTGTCATATAATCCAAAACATGGACTATATCAACAATCTTTGGTTCAAATGTTACTGTTCGATATACATTATCTACACCTTTGCGAACTTTATCTCTCAGGTATGGGAGATACAATCCTTTCCAGGTGACCCAAAGTTTGGTGAGTAAATCTTGATCAACTTTCCATAAATTTTGTAAAGTTTTTGTTGTTGGAGTTATTTCATCCAAAGGTTTATCAAGATCTAATGTAAATACACTGAAGTTAGCGTGTAAAAAGTGAGCAGGGGTTAAAGTCCATTGTTCAGCATCATCAACAGCTGGACATAATGGTCTTTCGTTCATCATAACTTGAATATTTTTAAGACTAGCTTGAAAATTAAGTTGATGATGAGCATGATGACCCATTACTCGATAGAACATTTGTTTAAAAACTCCTATCAGTCTTTCAAACGAGGCACCATACCACGGAGCTTTCGCAGGTGTAAAGTGCCCCGTAATTCCTTTTTGGTTTAGTTGATCGTGAACATTTTTATCCGAAATAAAGGTGTCCCAAAATTTCGGTAAAAATGTTGCAATTAATGTGAATTGTGCTGCATTGTCAGACAATATCACTTTTGGTGTGTCACGATCAGCAAAGAAAGTTTGTAAAGCAATCCATATTTCACTCGTATTTAAAGACGAGAGTGAAATAAAGTAGACTGCTCTTGTTGAAAGACAAGTGAATATCAATATCCACCTTTTGTATATTGGTGATGTTGGGGTTGCCAATTCCTTTTTCTTTTTTGGTAAGTATTGGTCAAAGACCGCAAAAGGACCAAAAACATCAATTCCTGTGTAAGTGAACGGATGTGAAAAAGTATGAGTCTAAAATCTGGCATGGCTGAATGCGTTGGTTGTGCAAAAGGTCTTTTGTTATGTTTCTTACAAAGTATGCAAGCTCCCTTTAATATTTTTGGAAGAACTTGCATTGCACGAGGTACAAAATAGTTACGGCGAAAAGCTGCCATTGTAAATTTGATTCCCGTGTGACAATTCAAAGTATGTACATTTAATAAAATTAATTTTGTTAAATGAGGTTTTGAATGTAGTAATACTGGAGATAGAACATCTTCAGTAAATGGTGTTATCGGTATATAATTTCTGAGTCTAAGTAATCCAGACTCATCCAAAACTATATGAAACTTATCATATGTCACATAATCTGGTGGATTAGGTGACAATAGTGTTATGAACAAATCAGAAAAATATTTTTTCTGATCTGCGTATATAAAACACAATAAAGCAAATTGGAAATTATTAGGCAATATTGCATAGGGTTTTATTGATCTAGAACGTTTAAGTCTTTTAGCACTAAATTTTCTAATTGCTGTTAGGCAACTATAAAATGTTCGTTTTAATTTTACTAAAGAGTTAAATTTCTCCAAATCAATGTTAAAAGGTGTATCCATAGGTTGGTGTATAAAACTTTCATATGGTACATTCTTTTTAATTAAGTTTGGTTTGTTTGAAAGATCTAAAACTGAGTTAGACATTTCCAAATTTTGTTGAGATTCTTTTGCCTGTGTAGTATAGATTTTTACTTCACAAGCAAATGTTTCTTTATTTAACACAAATTTTGGTATGTGTAACTTGCGAGATTTTATTTTTCTATTCAATTTTGCAGTTTTATGATTATCAAAAATACTATCTGAAATTTCAGGTATCAAATTTGATAATTTATGAGAGATTTTAAAAGATTCTCTCATAGTGTTGAACAATGGTGTGATTTTTTCATCTTCAGATAATTCCGGTAATGATTGAATTATATGTAAATCAGTTTTAGGCCAAGTTTCCGGATCTTTATTTAACCAATCCAGTCCTGACCACCAAATTGACTGGAATAATTCATTCACTAAAGCACCCCTAGAGCCAATGTCCGCAGGGTTATCAGCTGAAGGAACATACCTAAATTCTATATTAGGTATGCTTTTGATTTCTGTGACACGATTTAGTACAAATTGTGTTAAAACTCTACGTTCTAACAGCCAAGTTAAAACGCATTTACTGTCCGACCATATATAAGTGGGGCAGTTATGTAGGTCTAGAGGTTTTTGTATATTTTTGATTCCTCTTGCTCCAATTAATGCCGCTAACAACTCCAATTTTGGAATTGTCATAGGTTTCATTGGAGCAATTCTAGATATACCTATCAAGAATCGCACAACAGTTGTGTTGTTTTCTTCGTTATGTAAACATAGAAAGGCTACCATTGAAAATGCAGTTTTAGATGCATCTACAAAGGTATGTAATTGACAATTATTCGGGTTATATTTTCCCGGATAAATTTGTCTTGGTAGACAATAATTAATACACTGGGATAAATCCTTAACCAACTCCGTTGCAATTGGTTGCAACGAAGTTGGTAAAGGTTCATCCCATTTGTATCCTTCATTCCAAAGTTGTTTGATAAAAACTCTGGAAGGTACAAAAGCTGGTGAGAACCATCCATGAGGATCGAAGAATTGAGAAATTATTTTCAAAAAATATCGTTTGGTTCTAGTTTTTGTATTATCTTGTTTTTTGGGTTGGCTAATGAAAATTAAGTCCTTATCCATGTCCCAAGTCAAACCCAAAACTTTAATTTGAGGTTTGGTTAAAGCATGTTCAGGATCAAAATCCTGTCTCAATGGAATACAGTTAGTGCCCCACTGAGAAAGTTCCATAGAAATGTCATTTATGTGCTTATTGGAACGTTTGTGTAAATCTTTCATTTCTTCATATGTTGGTAAAGAAGTTACTAGATTATCTACATATAGATGGTCAGCAAATTTTGTATAAAACTCTGGGTCAGCTTGTTGAAAATGATGTAACATGATAGCCGCTAGTAAAAATGGTGCTGAAATTATTCCAAAAGGTACTCTTTGGAATCTATATGTAATAATGTTGTTTCTTGTTAATGGTTTTAATGGGTCTTTAATCCATAGAAATCTAGTAACATCTCTATCATCTGGATGAAGACCTATTTGATGGAATGCTTTTCGAATATCGGCAATGACAGCATATTTATCTTTGCGAAAAGTCAAAAGTATTTGTAATAAATCTGGTAAAAAGTTTGCTCCTTTAAACATACAATCGTTTATTGAATGTTTAGATGTTTTTCTTTTGGCTGAGCCATCAAAAACAACTCTTAAAGGAGTGCTTTTTGTTAAATCCAAAATGCCTTTGTGGGGCATGTAATGGATTAAACCAGGTTTATCTTTTGGATTTACTAATTCAATCATTTCTAATTGAATTAGCTTTTCAAAGTATTCTGTTTATTTTTTGAAAAATTCCGGACACTTTCTAAATTTTGGTAATTGGCTTTCTAATCGTTTAAAACATAAATTGTAATGATCCCCTAACGGTGGAGGATAATTACGATAAAGCCACTTGATTTGGTAACAATTGTTTACCAATTCAACTTCTTTGTAAAACAAATGTAATGCTTGAGCATCAGCATGGGCTTCATCTAAATTATTAGATTCAATGCCAATAGCATCAAGCTTCCATAAGTTTTCTACTTTCTGTGGATCAGTAAAGTAGACTGGTGTAAACATATTTTCAATAATAGAATTATTATTGATTAAACCACCTAACATAAATCCAAATTGTGTTTCAATAATTGTCAGTGTGGGGGTTAAATGGTTAATATTTATAACGAACGACCACATATAATCATTACCAAGTAACAATTGAATCGTATGCTCATTCGTCAGTGATGCAAATTATATATCTGCATATTCAGGAAAATCTTTTCTAAATTTTGTTAAATCTGGTTTTTTTTAAATTACAGGTAATAACATCGAGTGTTTTAGCAGTAATTGGAATTTTAGTTCCACCAGGTTTGAAAAGATCAAATGTAATTGTGTAAGATTTAATAGGTTTTGATTTTTGATATTGTAAGCTACTAAGTCTTAACAATTCATGTTCGTATCCTTGACATTTCAAGGATTTGAAAGCAAATTTTTTATTAATGAAAGTGTCTATACTTCCACAATCAAAAAATCCTTGAATTTTTATTGGTTTTTGTAAATTTGATGATTGAGCATATGATTCAAACACCAAATACGTACTACTATTTTTAAATTTATTAAAAATCGCAAAAGACTTACTGTCCATCGGCAGTGCTTCTTTTTGTGATTTTGATAGCGTTGTTTTATTGACTGCATTATTTACATTTGTAGCCAATATTTCCTGTGGAATACAAGATTTATTAGTTTTTTCAATAATTGGTTCTTGATTAGAAGAATCAATTTTATGCTTACTTAGTATTTCTTTACGCTCTTTGAGCGTTGTATACCAAGCATCTGTGATACCCTTAGTTATTGGGTAGTTGGCATTTGGGCACAAATTCGAATGGTGGTCTTCCCCATAACAGGTAAACCACTTGCAGTTTTTGGCAGGAAGATGAGGGCATGGTGTGCCTTCATCATGGGCCTCGGCACAGGTAATACAAATTGCATTATCTGCATAATACTCCAGTCGAGCTTCTAGCGTATTTGTGTTGTAGCACAAATGCGCTAAATGCTTGCCATTGCAAAAGAGGCAAGAGCCCAAAAGAGGTGTTAACATAACACTCTTTGGAGTCTCTTGCACCCTTTTAATAGCTTCACACTTTTTCTCTTCTGAAACATTAGAAGATTTTACATTAAGTTTACTAATGGGTTTTTTATCTTATAACTTTGTGGGTTGTTGAGGATTGGATTTATCCTTTTCTCCTTTTTGTTTACTGCTATCTTTGTTAAAATTAGCAGCAGCGAAAATAGGTCTGCCTTTAGGCTGACCTTTTCTCATTTCCTGAAAATTTTTAGTGTTATTAAAAGTTTTTACAGGATTTTGTTTTTGAGGACCTTTTCTGTCTACAAAAAGTTCGTGGATTTTTACAAATTCACGAATTGCCGAAAATAAATGTGAAACATGTCTTTCCGTGCTTTTTAAATTATTTAAATAAGAAAGTGGTGGAAATTTTTTAACCGTCACCTTAAACAGCTGTTCTTCATCAACGACATTAGAAATAGCTCTATATCTATCAATGAGAACCGCTATACCATCCATAGTATCTTGTATGGACAATATATTATCAATAGCTATTGGAAAAGTTGTAATTTGATACCAAATTTCAGCTTTGACTTTAGATTGATCACCATAACGATCATATAAAAATTGTAATCGTTGATGGTAACCAATTTCATCAAAGGCAAAATGACTAAATTTCTTTACAATGTCTTTAGGTATTGCACTCTGAAGAATTTAAATTTTTTGTGGTATAGCTATGTCATTACGTAGGTGTACGTATAATCTAAAGCTACGAATTAAACCCAGATAGGTTAAAATTTTTCCGTCCCATTTTTGTAAATAAAATTTGGGGGGTTTTAAATTCATCAGAAGTTGTTATGACTGAATTGAGTTATCTGATTCCCAACATTTTGGTATCGGATTTTCATTTGTAGTAAAAATAGGGGAATTTTGTGTTTCTCCTATTGAATTTGGAACCATAGAGGTTAATGAGTTTAAATTCGAATTAACGGGATTTAAATTCATTTGTTGTAGTACGGGCAAGTTTGTTGATCGTACAGATTGTTCAGGTGAAGGATCAGTAGAAATTCTTTTGTTTACTGGTTCTTCATTTGTTATTATTTCAGGTAGCATATTATGTTTACGAATATTAATTAAATTAATATTGTCATTAGTCTTACCTTTCCTGATGATTGGTTGGATATATTGTTGTGAGAAGTCTTCAAATGCCATTTGAAACGTATTTTCAATTGTTTCTTGACGCCTCCTTTGTTGGTTTCTTAACTTCTCGATTTCATTTTCAGCATTTTTCAGCTCAATCATTGCTTTTGCTGCTTCGTCAGCAAATTGTCTCATGAGAATTTTTTGCTGACAAGCAGTTTCTTCTAAATGACGGATTTCTTCCATCCTTTCTCGTGCTAATCTTTCTATCTCTTCGCGAGAGACTAGCAATTGTTGTTCCTGAACTGGTTCAGGAACCGGTTGTTGATTTGCCGCTGAGTTGTGTCTGGATGAGTGTTGAGGTTGGTCAACACTCATCTGTAGTGGGTCTGCAAAGGAAGGGAGAGGAAGGGACATCGGGGAGTTCTATTTGTTTTTTTTTTCACAAATATTAATCATTTTATACGAGTCATATCGATAAAAAATCGGACATGACCCATTGGTGCAATGATAATATTTGTGAATTATACGTGTAAATTAGTTTATGCTTAATAATTTTTAAACTTATTGAACATATGGGTCAAGCCGTAAAATTAATTTCAGCGTGACCCATAGGTGCAATGACGTAAATTTAATCGCGACACTGCATGTTTTGAATAAAGAAAAATTGTTAAAGTAAATAGTTAATTCATTTTTGAATTAATTATAATTTATTTTCGAAAAGTGAAAAAAAATTTATTACGATTTTTGATCGATTGTTATTATTAACAACAAAAAGTAATTTATTCCATTTTATTTATCCGAATTTTTTCACTTTTAAAACAAAACATATTAATTAATTAAATTATTAACTATTATTAGTACTTACTTTTTTCGTTGATTATTTGATTTTCAGCAATTAAATCAAATTGAATATTCAATACGTGTGTATCGACACACTGATTTCGTAAAAAACGTGGTAATGAATTTTTTCGACACGTAGTTTCACGAAATAACGAGTTTTTACTAATTAAAAATTCGTTTTGATACACGAAAATAGTTAATACACAATTAATTATTTCAAATATATAAAAAATAAAACAAATTATCATTAAACACAAGAAAAAACAGCAAAAATTCATAAGATCAAACAAACAGACGACATTCAAAATTCTTCAAAAGACGAGTGAGTAATCAAATCCGATTGAATATTTCTATGCATTCGTAAGATAGGGGTATCTACGCATGTGCAAATATTCAACCCGATGTCTGTTTGCTGCCGTTTTCTTGTGGTTGTATTGTTTTTTTTTTGTAATTACTATTGTTCGTAATGGTAGGGTAGCACTTTTGCCTTGGTCGTACAAAAGTGTGTTAGTATGTGTGTGTAATTAATTGTTTAACTACACGAATTGCTTGCAGAGACCTGCAAACCATTTTTTTTTTTATAAGCGAAGTTATTTGTTTGACCTTCGTTTCATTCGTTTATGCATTATCGATACGATCTCTATTATTTTAGTAGAGATTGTGTCTTTTTTAAGAAACGATCAAAAATCGTATAAGTTAGAGAGAGACGAAATATTATATTTTTTCTCTCTGTTTTTTTTTTTTTGCAATAGTTCTCGTTCGTCGTAAAGGCAGGAATGAGGATTATTGTTCACGATGTTGATGTTTTCCGAGAATTTTTTCGAAGTGAAAAAATTCTCGAATTATTATTTTTGAATACGTCGGCCATATTTATTCGACGTATTCTTTAATCCAAATAGCGGGAAAAATTTTGGCGACAAAATTTTTACCGTTATTACGTGTTATTGAGGGCGGCGAAAAATTTATTTTATTATAAATAAATATTTTCGTCGTCCCAATTATTTTAATATACGTACGGAAATTTATTTCAAATCCCGTATTTTTACCTTCTTGCGTTGAAAAAGAGAAACTATTACATTTTCTTTTCTTGTGGAAGCGATTTTTTAATTGGAAAAAATGGTAAAACTTCGTTTTTCATACGAAATTTTATCATTTGGAATTTGTTTCTTAATAGATTTCATTGTATTGATACCTATTTATTTTTATTTTAATGAGATGTTATCTCTAACACCTCATAGTCCGAAGGAATCTTTTTCCTTTGCTCTTGCTACCGTATAGTGGCCTTAACCACTAATTAGTTTAACGTCCATCGGACAGTAAAATACGTAGTCACACTCCTCCTCACCGAAGTGTAACTGTCTGGCGACCGTCACGACTCCAGTACAGACTCCAGCGCCCTGTGCGCTGTTGCCAAACATACTGCACCTGGTGTATGCGCAGTAGCTCGTGTGTCTATATCATGATAAGTAATATATTAGCACCAGTAGATGTATTATGTAGGATTGGCTCATTTAAATTCAGCTGATATCTGCTTAATAATAGTTACAATGAAAAATAGTATCAGGAAGGTATATGTTGGAAAAAAAACTGTGATTGGTTCATTTAAAAATTGTTGATATATCTGCTTCAAAATAATAATTATAAGAAAAAATCTAAATACTATGTTTCCAAAATTTCCTTAAACCAACCAATCAGGAAGGTGTACTGAAAAATGAATTTTGACATGCTCATCTAAAGTTCGTTAATATATATCCTTGAAAATGATAATTATATGACAAAATGAAAATACCATATTTCCAGAATATCCTTAAAAAAACTAATCAGGAAGGTGTACTGAAAAATGAATTGTGACTGGCTCATTTAAAGTCCGTTGATATATCTGTTTAGAAATAATAATTATGAAAGATAATAAAAATACTATGTTTTATGAATTCCCTTAAACCAACCAATCAGGAAGGCGTACTGAAAAATGAATTGTGACTGGCTCATAAAAGTTCGTTAATACTTCTGCTTGAAAATATGAATTATATGAAAAAATGAAAATACCATGTTTTCCGAATTCCCTTAAACCAACCAATCAGGAAAGTGTACTGAAGAAAGAATTGTGACTGACTGATTTAAAGTTCGTTGATATATCAGGTGATAAATAATAATTATGAAAGAAAATGAAAGTACCATGTTTTTCAAATTCCCTTAAAACAACCAATAAGTAAAAAGTACTTAAACATGAATTGTGACTGGCTCATTTAAAGTTTGTTTATATATATGGTTAAAATTTATAATTATACGTAAAAATGAAAATATCATGTTTCCAGAATTTCCTGAAACCAACCAATTAGGAAGGTATACTGAACTGGCATATTCTGTTGTACATACTCTCAAAATTTTGATGTCTTTTTGGTTGTCAATGGAACATATTTTTTTCATGTATCGCATGCATACAGTTTTGTAAAATAAATTATTCATTTAGGAAACTTTCAATCAACCATTTGAGAAATTTATGTATGTTTGTAATTCTGGTAAATGAGGCTTTGTTCTACTCAAAAAAACAGCAGTGTGTAAAAGCTAGTCGTTCTATCTGGAAAACTGCCCTCATAAACTTATAAGACAGAAATCTAACGGAGCATTAATTTTGAAACAAATACAATTGTTTTTGGGATGACTTCTTCGATGGTTATAACTTTTCTCCTCAGTTTCTGAATGTAACTTTAAGGTTAAAAGCCTTATTTTTATTTCATGTGGATAATCTCTCGTCAATTATTGTTTATTTTATTCATCTGATGATTCTGTAGCATAATATTTTGTATAATACAATTTATCTATTTTTTATTCTTTGTACTAAAATTGAGTTTCTAAAATAAATTTTCTTTGTATAAATCAACTGCTTAACTTTGACAATTTTCCAACTTTAATCTGATTTTAACGTAAAAAAAAACTGAACGCAGCAGCAGCTCCGTAGAAAAAGTGGGTTTCGAAAAGTAGAAAATTACTTAAAAGTTATTTATAGATCAGAATTGATGAATGTATAAAATTTCGTAACTGTTGACCTCAAATTACGCAGTTAGAATCAATTACTTTACCTATTTCAAAATCGAAACAATGAAATATTTTGTAGAAGTATCTTCCGGTTGATAGCATTTTGCAGTGAATTGTAGTTAATATTTTTTGCAAAGTTTTTAGTTATATTGGTTCAAAATCAAACATTTTATACCCAAAATAATATTAAAAATAGCTGCGCCGTAAGTACCGTCCAGTCGATCCGCACTAAAATCAATAGTTGAGGTCCTTGGTTTCGTACTGTTTGTTCCAAATTTCGCGGGTACTATATATATATATATATATATGAATTTGAGTTTTTGGTGCCGAAATTTTCCTTGAGTTATATAATACGAAAAACTACCTACACCCACCCCCAGATCATTCTATAACACCAAGATTAAAATGTAGATTTTCATAGAAAACCCACTAAAAAACCGCATTGTCGATCATCCAAGTTTGCTAATTTTTCGTAAAATTGGAGGACTAATTTTTGTTTATTTGAGGGAAAAATTTTGGTTCCTTCAACTTTTTTCGGGAATTCTTTGATTAGTCTTTCCTATATATGTCCTATACAAAGCCTTCTTCTGGTTAACCAACAGAGGTGAAAAGAATTCGTAAAAATTACTCATTTTTGCTAATTAAATATTAATGTTCGAAGTCGTTGGTCTCAAATAAGAAAGAGTTTGTTATAGGTAGTCTTTGGTTATTAAGAAAATAATTTTTCGTAACTTGGATCTCTAATAAAGTCCACGAAAATATAATAAATTATTGATTTAAAGTAAAATTAAATATTTTAACATGGAATTTAAACATAAAAATGTATTAATAGAAATTCAAATAGAACTAAATAATCTGAAAAAACCACTCGAAAATTTTAACATTGTTCAATATTGACATACCGTACAGATTCATTATATAGGCATAAGTTATCATTTTCAATTTTTTTTCTTTTTTTTTCTAACAAGCTATTAATATAGGTATTCAACTGAGACCAGCATTATGCCTGAGTAGGAAAATACCGTATAATTGTAAGCACCTTAATTTTTGAAAAGTCATACGATATGATTGGTTCTTATAATAAACACCAATTGTCCAATCAGAGACCAGTATTCATTATCTAATGAGTATAAATATTTGGGGGTATGATTATTAGTTTGTCATTTACCAACTTCAGTTCTGGCAAGTGGATGTTTCCTGATTCAGTTGAAGCAGTTGAAGCAGTTGAAGCAGTTGAAGCAGTTGAAGCAGATGCAGATTGTAGAAGCCTTAGAAATAGAAAAAGTAAAAGAAAAGAAGAAATGGAAGAGGAAGAAAACTTGAAAAGGGAAGCAGAAGTTAGCAAACAGAGTTTAAGAAGAGGTGACAAGTACAAAATTCAGTTATCAGGTTAGGACTACCATATCAGTGTTGCCTACCTGTGAAACTGCAATTGTGTACAATTTATTGACTGACTAAGATAAAGTATGCTGGTGAGTCCTGGTAGATGCCCCTTTACCATTTCTCCCTAAAGAATTAAATATACCCTTATTGGCTGATTTCATGATGCACGTTCCTTCGTGTATTTTTTTACTGTACACGCTCCTTCGTGGATAATAAAAAAATTTTGCACGCTTCTTCGTGCATAAAAATGGACAGCATCTGCATGCACCTTCGTGCATCTTTTAGCATTTCATTTAGAATGAGGGTAGGGATGTTGATAACTGTAGGTATAGAAATATAAAAGAGAAAAGCATTAGTTATGAAGCAGTCTAAATGGATTTCAAAACAAAATAGCCTTCTTGATTTGATTATTTATCAAAATCAAATGGCCTTCTATCTCAAAGTCTGTATTTAAGGATTTGTTTTGCAACCTACTTTTTATATAATTCTTTGTGTATCTTTTTTCACCTCATACCTAATAATAGGTACTTTGTCTCATTTTAACCCTTTCACTCGACACTTGCCCCAAAGAGATTGTAACCTGTCTATTGTATAAGAGGCATATTTTTGACAAATGGCAAGAGTAAATTATTGATAATATGACGGAAAAGTGTTATCATATTTCAGATATAATGACATTATCCAAAAAATCTCGAAAAGCATGGCAAACTGCATTAAAACGAAGGTTGTCAAAGGAACCTGTAATGGGAAAACAGAAGCAACCCACATTCTCTGCAACTCGTTTTTGTAAGTTTTATAAAAAATTATCAATGGTCTCCAAAATTATGATGTTAGAATTGAAAAGAAGGAATTGGGAGAAGTTTAACAAAAGAATAACTCCCAAGACTTGGGAAAAATTGCTTTTGAAGAAAGCTGAAGAGAGACGATGAAAGTATGCAAATATAACTCCAACAACTGGAAAAAAAATATTGTCCTCAATAAGAATAAAAAAAAATTGAGTTTCCTGATGATATCTGTAAAGTCCCAGCGTTGGTTGAAGGTTCTGAGCTGTTTTCTCGTGTAACGTTTCAAACTACCATTAAACAAAAATCCTTAATAGATTATAGTAGACATATATTGAGTACTACCAAATTCACTTGTGCAATTTGTTTTAAAAACTACTTTAAATATCAGGTGATCTCTATACTTAAATCTTGTCTGAATTTAAGCCTATTACCTCCTGAAATTCCTGATAATTTCACATGGTGTAATAAATGCTACAATACACTGAAGAAGAAAAAGATACCTTTTAATGCATATTAAAACAATATGTTAGTCAAAGAAATACCACCCAAACTGAAATGGTTAAGTGAAGTTGAGATTCGTCTTTTAAGTAGAATAACTCCTTTCCTTAAAATTGTTCATTTACAAGGGGCATGTGGTCAGTTTTGGTTAAAAGGACAAGCTATCTTATTTGCCCAAGAAGTTGAAGAAATTGCTGAACAATTACCACTTGCATCAAATAGAATAAAAATGATAATAGTTGGCAAGTCGTTGAATAATGTCAAAAAATATAGTGAGTATTTGGTATTGCTTGAACATCTACGTTCTGCTCTAAACTGGCTCGTTTGTATTTATCAATTTTACTTGTCCGTTGAAATTAACATTTCCAATGATATGGAAAATTTACAATCCCAATTAATGCACATACTTATGCCTGAGAAGGTAAGAGAAAGTACTGAAAATTTTCCAATTGAAATTGAAAATGCAAAGGTCGGAAATGAAAACATAGCAATGAAATCATCATTTACATCTATTTGAGAAAACACGTACATTCTTCAAGGAAATTTCAATCAGGGTAGTGTAAATTTGGATGAAGAAATTCATGGAAAACAATGTACAGCGGTTGCAGCAGCTGCTAATGTATTGGCACATATTAAAAATTTGCTTTGTGGAACAGTGCTGACATAGATCGAGTTTTGATGGCTGGATCTAGTTATTATAAAGGATGCATTCGAGAAAAGTATTCCCAATATATCTACTTGAGTACTACCGATTTGAAAGATGAAATAAAAATGTGAGCTAACACATACTGTGGGGATTAGACCACTACTCATATGAGGAAATAGGCTTGGCCTATCGACGACAGTCGTCACCTTTGGTGACAATTATTCGTGCCTTGCACGTTAAACCAAATACCAAATGTATGTTCGTTTGTACTTGTCTATTTTTGCAGATAGACAAGTTACGAATCTCGGACCGTGACGAATCGATAGATAATTATCTCGGCGATGTCACGGACTGATACGAAGATGCATTCTCCGTACTTTACTGTTGCCATAGCAACCATAAAGTACGAATAAATTATCTGCACAGTACTTATGTAAATATTACATAAGTGTGTATGTGTGCGTGTAAGGAGCTGGCTATATAAGACGAGAAAATCATAGACCAAATCGCCAGTGTTTGCCGAGGTCTTGGCTCCCTCATACCTTTCTGGTATATTGGCATAAACACGCAAACTGTTCTGTTGAACACCTTCTTTGTTGGTTTTACTTTCCATGACGTAAGGTATTCCACAGTGGTGACCTCGACGTGATTTTTTGGCCATGTTGTGGTGTCTTTTGGCGCGGTGTGCTTATACTAAAGTGGCGTGGTGCGCTGGCGAGTAACTCGCTTTCTAATTAAAGTGAAAATAAATTTTTTTTTTAACCAAGAAATTTTATTTTTACAAAAGACACCAGGAGCTTTCGAATGTGTCTGCTAAGTGGGAATTTACACCCCCCTTCTAGAGTATAATTACCAGAAGGAAATACAGCCGACCCTGGAAGGACATAGCTGGCCTCATCCACCAACTCCTCCACCTTCGACACACCAAAGAGAATTTGAAGACCTCAACCTCTCAGAAAATAAGAAAAGGAATAGATGTCCTGAACTCGAACGTCTAGGTGTGACAATTGATCAAAATAAATTGTCCACCAAATCTCTGAGGAGTAGAAATATACCAACTCCTCCAACAGATCAGCAAACACGATCTGCCCCAACTTTTGGCGAAGCATTAAGATCTTCCGAGAATATTAGCAAACAAGGTTCAATGGCACAGCCAACCAAAAATCAACCCACAATGTCAGCAACCGGATCCTCACAACAAGTGCTCACCCCAGAATTAATAGCCCAAGTCATACAACTGTTAAACATGCGAACTGAGCAGAATCCGACAATCTATAGAAGGAGGATTGACATACCAGAATTCCTCCCAAATGAAGTCGATGTCTGGCTGACCCTTCTCGATGGTAGATTTAAAACTGAGAACATTCAAGCCGACCAACGATATACACATATTTGTGGAGGCATGCCCCCACAAATAATAAGAGGAATTCCAAATATCATGGATTGCCCTCCGGCAGAAACCGATAAATATGCTTGGTTCTGTAAACAAGTGAGAAACGTTTTTGGCAAAACAAAAAACAAAATAATAGACGAAATAATGGGTGGAATGAAGATAGGAGATGATAAACCCTCCATCTTCATGGCTAAATTGCGAAAAAAGGCTGACCACAAAGTAGCCCCTTTGGTAATCGGAAACCAATTCTGTAAACAACTTCCTCAACATGTTGTACAGGCATTGGTAGCAGTAGGATCAACAATAATAAATGAATCCGCTGATCTAGATTACTTACCCAAAAGTGCTGACAATGCACTACAATACTCGAAGAACTCACCTTCGATTAGCGCAGTGTCAGTAGAGACAGGAGAAATTGCACAGCTGAGAGCACAAATAGCCCAGCTTATTACACAAGTGTAAAATAACAACAAAAATAATAATAAAAATAGAAATAATAACCAACAGAATAACCAGTCTAGAAGCAGGACTGATAAAAAAAGACAAAGCCGGTCAAGAGACCGAAGAACCGGAAATTCCCGCAGGGGTCAGAGTCCAACTCCCCCTAAAAACCAAAAAACTTCATCCAACTCTCCTTCTCGAAAATGGGATGAAAAGAACTGCTTCTTTCATAACAGATTTGGTGAGGCCTCCACCAAATGCAACAACAAATGTCAATGGTGGGGCAAGAACTACAAGTCCGAACCATCAAACTAAAACAAGGGGCCATCTACGCGGCCAAAGACCCCTCAGAAAACTACTCATGCCGCCTGTTCTTAAAGGACAGGACAAGTAGGAGAAAGTATCTAATTGACTCAGGCGCTGACCTAAGTATACTGCCAACAAATAAAAAACATAAGATACACACTCCGAAATACTATCTCCGTACTGTGAATGGTCAAAACCTTCCAGCATACAGACTTGAAACAATCAAAGTCAACATCGGATTACAAAGGGACATGACTTGGTCTTTTACAATTGCGGATGTTCCAAATCCAATCCTGGGTGCTGATTTCTTAGCACACTACGGCCTAATCATTGACATAAAAAATGGCAAATTGATTGACAATGAAACAAAACTTTGTGTGGAAGGCAAAACACTAGTGTCTCAACTGGACACAGCTATTTCCAGTTGTAGTAAAGTCGACGAACGATTCTTACGGATTCTGTCAGACTATTCTGGAGTCACACAACCATCAATTCGCAGGCACCCAACCTATAAACATGACACAGTTCATTATAAAGAAACAAAAGGGCCCCCATGCCATGCTAGAGCAAGAAAGCTCCTGCCAGACAAGCTCAAAGCAGCTAAGGAATACTATGAACAAATAATAAAAGAAGGTATTGGCAGACCTTCAAATATTTCATGGAGTTCTCCAATCCACATGACGAAAAAAGCAAGTGGAGAATGGCGAATTGTTGGTGACTACAGAGCCTTAACTGCCAAAACAGTTCCCAATCGTTACCCAGTTCCAAACATAATGGACTTCAATGCAAGTATGAAGGGTAAAAGGATGTTCTCTAAAATAGACATAAACTGGGCATTCCACCAAATACCAATGGCCAAACAGGATATTCCAAAAACGGCACTCATAACGCCCTTTGGACTATTCGAATACCTTCGAATGCCTTTTGGACTCCGCAATTCAGCTCAAACTTTCCAAAGATTCATCAATGGATTGTTTAGGGATTTGCCATTTCCATATGCATATCTGGATGACATTTGCATATGCTCAGAAGGCGGTGAGCAACAGCATGAGAAGAACGTGAGAGCTGTTATACAACGTATACACGCTGCCGGCCTTATTATCAATGCAGGTAAAAGCTTATATGCACAAACCAAAATTGACTTTCTCAGCTACAAAGTCTCAACCGAAGGCATAGCCTCACTAAAGACCAAGGTTGAGCCAATATTAAATTTTCCAAAACCCTCAAACATAGCAGAACTCAGACGTTTCTTAGGGATGGTAAATTTTTACAGATGCTACATGTAAAACGCAGCAGCTGAACAAAGTAAGCTTTTTGCTTTAATTAAAACATCAAAGAAAAGAGATAAAACTCCACTCGAATGGAATAAAGAAGCTGAAAAAGCATTTGAGAATATAAAACACTCGCTGGCCAACGCAGCCCCCTTGACTCACCCAGACGAAAGTCTACCATTATGTGTCACATCCGATGCCTCTGACTTTGCAATTGGTGCAACACTGTACCAAAAGGAAAATGACCAAAAATATCCGCTCGCTTTTTTCTCCAGAAAGCTATCCAAAACAGAAAAAAATTACAGTATTTACGATAGGGAATTACTGGCAATCTTTGCTGCACTGAAGCATTTCAGGCACCAACTAGAGGGTAGATGCTTTACTGTGTATACAGATCATAAACACCTAATACATGCCTTCATGCAGAAAGCAGAGCCAGCATCACCGAGAAGAGCACGACAGTTAGACTACATTGGTCAACTAACTACTGACATCCAGAATATAAGTGGAGAACTTAACACTCCAGCTGATGCACTCAATAGAATTGAAGCTATCTCAGCCCCTGCCCAATTACCTTACGCTGAAATTGCAAAAGAACAGCTTAAGGATGCAGAACTGCAAGAGTTATTGTTGAACGAAAACACATCTCTTAAATTGAGGCAAAGAAAAATTCCCGGTACTGATGTCTTACTAACATGTGACATCAGTACAGGCAAGAATAGGCCATTCTTACCGAAAAAATATCGCAAATTGGCATTTAACAGTGTGCACAATTTATCGCACTCTGGCCCTAAAAGTACTGCTAATCTAGTATCATCAAGATTTGTCTGGCCTCGACTTAAATCTGACTGCAACAACTGGGCTCGCACTTGCCTGAATTGCCAAGAGTCCAAAGTAGGAAGACATACTCGATCACCACTCAAATCTTTTAAACAAACAGAGCGGTTCAAAACAATCCATATTGATTTGGTGGGCCCATTGCCCCCTTCACAAGGACACAGATATCTCCTCACTATGATTGACAGTGCAACTCGATGGCCCGAGGCAATACCGTTTTATGAAATGACAGCACCAACAATAGCTGCCAAACTATATGAAAACTGGATTGCCCGATATGGCGTACCTGAAGTCATAATAACAGACCAGGGACGCCAATTTGAAAGCTCACTCTTCAAGAGTTATCAAAAAAGCTTGGTATTCAACACAGTCATACCACAGCTTACCATCCTCAAGCAAACAGAAAAGTTTCGAGATGGCATAGAGCTTTAAAAGCCTCAATAATGGCTCATGACACAAAAAGATGGGTGGACTACTTCCAACCATCCTCTTAGGTCTACAATCAGCTCTCCAATCAGATACAGGACATTCTGCAGTGCAATTAGCATTCGGCGAAGAGCTACGCCTACCAGGGGACTTTTTCACAAATCTGACAGAAACTAGCCCCGAAATCCTAGTTCAGAACATACGAACTGACACCAATAAATTTCTAACTCAGGCAGCTCGCCATGGCCAGCCAAAGATCTATGTCTCAAAACATTTGGCCACTACTTCACATGTATTTGTCTGAGACGAAAAAATAAGATCTTCACTGGAAAAACCCTACGTCGGTCCTTATAAAGTGATATCACGTGACAACAAAAATTTTGTGATATCCATAGCAGGTGAAAATAAAACAGTATGAATTGATAGATTGAAACCTGCATATTTGGTAACAGACGACAAGAAAATAATTAGGAAAATAAAAGAAAACACACAGACTAATTCCTCTAAAACTACTAAAACACAAATAGTACCGGAAGAACCAGTCGAAACACAAAATATACAAACAGAAAATTCACAAACAAATAAAAACACAAAAAAGAAAAAGACAGTAAAATTTTCAGACGACATTATCACAATAAACTATGACCCTACGGACCCAATAAGCCCTTGTAAAAGAGGCAGGCCCCTAGAAGTAAAAAAGCGAAAAATCAGTATCCAAAACAAAGATCTGAGCGACTAGCGCAAAGAAAATGAAAATCTTTCGAAAAATTAATACAACACATAAAAATAAATGCCCGCTAAAAACGACGACTGTGGAATCCCTCGATAAGAAAAGTGCATGAACAATAAAACGACAGGTATTAACAAACCCACGTGCGCTCGATTACAAAAAAACATCGCAACGTGTATCTGTTGTCAAACAAACAAAAAGAATAAAAACGTTCATCTTATTGATGACGTCAGAAGCGGAGATGAATTTCTATTCATCTCGAATTACCTATAGCTTCAAAATGTTCAAACACGCCTAACTTTGCAGAAAATAAACAAAATTTTTCGGGAAAAGCTGCAAACGATAGAGAATTTTTATATCTATCCCCTCCACGGACGTATTTGCTCAAATAAAGACAACGTTTCGATACAACGGACAAAAATAAATCTTACCAAGTCCTCACTAGCTTTTTCTACTGTCGCCTCGACTGTTGAACTTTGCTTTTTTCTAATTTGTATATTTTTTCGTGTAAAATTTCCCTCCTTTTAAAAAAAAAAAATGTCGTCTACGTACCAGAAAAAATTGTCCGCCGATTTTGACCCTCAAATTCCTTCACGTTCTAGGGACAATGTTGCGCGTATCAATAATATGCAGCAACAGTGTCTCATAGAACATGAAAATGATTAGGCCAGAATCGAAGAAGAATTGTTAATGGACACAGACCTGTCCCCGGTGGAAAAAATTGTAAACCACATGATGAAAGAATTGCCACCCCTTATCACGCCTCCCAAAATGCCCGTTAAAGAGTCACCACTTTTGGCAACCCCAAAAATGGCAACCCCTAAACCAACAATGCGGGAGAGGGCCAAATTTCTCTTCGCCAATAAGGACCCTGCTCTCAAAGCAACTCCTCCTCTGGCCCTAAAACCTATCTGCAGTCAACAATTTACAGCAAACCACAAGTCAAACTCGCCATTGTTGACCACCCATGGACATTTGAATCCTCGCCCCTCCCTTCCCATCAGTAATCACCCTTACCATTGTCCCCAATATCAACCACCGAGACAACGAGGACAGAGGAGCAGGGACAACTTCCTTCGGCGACAATCCCAACCTATGGAATCATACGAATGCGTTGGAGTAGCTGTTGGAAACGCCCTTGCCAAATGGGAGAGGGAGCAAAAACAGCGCTAAAAAACCTCTAATCCCCCAGGCATGCAATTAATCGTTTTTACGACGCAAAAACTGGGGGGAGTAGCTGTGGGGATTAGACCATTACTCGTATGAGGAAACAGGCTCGGCCTATTGATGACAGTCGTCACCTTTGGTGAAAATTATTCGTGCCTTGCACGTTAAACCAAATACCAAATGTATGTTCGTTTGTACTTGTCTATTTTTGCAGATAGACAAGTTACAAATCTCAGACTGTGACAAATCGATAGATAATTATCTCGGCGATGTCACAGACCGATACGAAGATGCATTCTCCGTACTTTACCGTTGCCATAGCAACCATAAAGTACGAATAAAATATTTGCACAGTACTTATGTAAATATTACATAAGTGTATATGTGTGCGTGTAGGGAGCCGGCTATTGAGAAGTCCGAGATCTGGACCTCAAAATAAAAATTATTTTCGACAAACATAAGACAGAATAATGACGTCACAATTTCAGACAATTTCTCGAGAGACAAAATTCGAATTCGGACATTATATTATCTAAATTCGAACTCGTATTCAGATGAAGACGTGAAGACAGAAATAAAATCTGATTCTCTTTCAGGCAATTATAATGTATTTTATTTCAGTAACGACTTTTCCAAATTCAGACAATTTCAGACAATAATTTGGTTCGATCTGACAGACTGGCGCCATGAGACATATATTAAATGAAGACGAATTGAATAGAAGTAAAAACCCATCGACGGACATGAATGCAGCCAACCTTTTTTATCTCCGTTCCTTCCACGCTTTGCTTGAGGTTTCTAATATATTTTATTATATTTTGCTTTATCAGTCATCCACGTGCGCTTTTTGCCTATTGTATGTCGACGTATATTAATTTCTAATATCTGTAATCTTATTGGCTGTAGACATTTGGTAATTCCTCTCGCTTTTTGTTATCGACATCGCATGTTTGAAGGCAATTAGCAGACAATAAGTGGGGAAATTTTCCTTGACAAGAAGAACTGATTTGTGAAGACGAATTCTAAATTTTAAATCACTCTCTACTTTGCACTGGCGACACCCGGTACTAGGTTCGTCTTTGCAAATGAGTCCTTCTTGTGTAGGCGGATAGTAGCAGGTCCAAGTCACAAGTCGTACGTCTAAGTCCTCACGTTAGGCAATTTTATAAGTGTACCATCTTCGGATGTAGATATGATTCAATCTGATCTACCTTGAAGACAACTAGGATGGTAGTTTGTGTTCCAGATAGGTTCAGTTGAAGACAAAGGCAGATTAGGGATGTTCTTTCGTCACAAAGGATCAGTAGTGACGACACACAAGACATTCCTAGTTTCGCCAGTTGCACATCGCACTTCAAGGCGATCTTTTGAAAACACCTGCGAGGTGAAGCATCAGTCGACAATACGATCAGATGGAGTTCCTGGCACCTGCTAGGAGGGAAATTTGGTGTGTTGAAGACAACCTTAAGACAAGCTTGGTTCGAGATGACTGCCTTGCTCTGTCATTTAAAGGCCGCGTTGAGCCTTCTTTCTTCGCATAGTGGATTTGATTCCATCTATGTCAGTAACCTTCTCACCTCACTCTCACTTTTAACCAAAAGCTCCGAGACCTAAAGTTTCGTATTAGGAGTTTTTTAAACAACAAAATCATCACTCATGAAGACACACAATTAGGTGAAGACACAACAGCTTTCTGATGGTTTCTCCTACTTGTTGTCTGCAATAGCTTTTTTTTTAACTTTTTATTTTTTCCGCTACACACTATGCTTTGTTCCGCTTTGTCGACACTATAGTTCTTTTGTAATTATAGTCTTTGACAAAATAATTCTGCTGTTCGTTTTTGTAGGTTTCGAACCTTGTATGGATCGAAACTTTGTTAGGCTCTTCTTTCCACAACAACTTAGCTTATTGCTGATTCGTCATATTAATTTGCTGAGGTATGAAGACAAAAGTAAGCTGCGTTTTGCCGTGTCTGATGAAGTCTAATTCAAGTCATGAAGAATTCAGTCGTAGGACATAGTCAAAGTCAAAAAATAAAATGTCTTGAAGACACAATTCAAGACCCCTCGAGTCAGTGTTTCGGCTGCATGATGCCCTAACTTTAGGACATTGTGACGTCATTAGCATTTAAACACCACTATACATTAAAGGTTGACTTTATAACACGTGACAGGAATCGATTTCGTATGCCTCATAAAATATTGGCAACTGTGGCAGGAATCTATTTCGGACGCCTCACTATATAAGACAAGAAAATCATAGACCAAATCGCCAGTGTTTGCCGAGGTCTTGGCTCCCTCATACCTTTCTGGTATATTGGCATAAACACGCAAACAGTTCTGTTGAACACCTTCTTTGTTGGTTTTACTTTCCACGACGTAAGGTATTCCACACATACCATGTTACTGTTTTGCCCGATTATATTGTTGGTCTAACCTATTGTCCTGCAAGAAGCCAACTTCCATCAAATGTTTATTGTACTCTTGAACAAGGTTTACTATCTTTCTTTGAAAATTGACAATATGGTATATTAACAATTTCAATGATGTCCATGGCTGTTATGCGTCAGTCAAATGAATTCTGGCTTTGTGATTCACATTTGAGAGGGCTAAAAGGATGTATTGCAAAGAATAGAGGAAGAGCAATGTTAATGAATTTTTCTCACTTTAAAAATCTAGCACACCATATATTGAAAATAGTAAAATGTTTTAATTATAAAAAACGGGAGCAGTATACAATATCCAGGTTACTTGCTCTTATTGTTGGCATTGAAGAACTCCATATGCAAGAAAATTGTCCTGAGGAAAATAATTTACAAATTCCTACAAACAGAATTCAAAATGATATCGAGCAGACGATTGAGGAAATTGAAGAAAACGATAGAAATGATGGGGCCCTAATGACTACAGCCCTAATGCCTATGAATATAAATATTCCAGTATTGAAAGATTTATTTTCAATGAAGTTGAATGATGATGGTGAGCCAATACCAATTTACAAATTACTAAGAAAAACAGCATCACCAGTGAGTTCTCTGATAGAGATGAGAGTAGAGGAACTGGCTTGGTTTTATTTATTCCCTGATGGAAAAATGGGTTAAACGAATATAGGGAAATACCAATTACGGTGCTTGAATATTATCAAACGAGAGTTATGAGTTCAGATAAGCATTTTCAAAGATTAGACTATCTATTTTATGCATTATCCACTGTAGAATTTTATAAAGCGAATCAGAATATATCAGTATGTGGAAGATTGCGACAAAATGGTATTCAGCCAGTTAAATTGGTGGATAACATTCATTTGAGCATGAGGAATATCCGAGGAAGTGGTTCATACTGGCATACAGCATATTGCAATTTATTAGCTATGGTTTGTAATTTAGGTCCTCTATCATGGCATATTACCTTATCATGTAATGATATGAATTGGGGGATATATTACGAGCATTACTAAAAGCTGATAATGGACCCGATGAAAATCCCCATAATTTATCATTTATAGAGAAAAAAGAGCTCATTGATAAATACATCATTACATTGTCACGGCAATTTATGCATTGCTTTAATGGGTTGCTGAAAATTTTAAAACAAAATGATTCCATATTGGGAGGACCAATTGTTGATTTTTGGTGGAGAATTGAATTTCAGCTGCGGGGTAGTCCTCATGTTCATATGGTTGTATGGTGCTCTAATCTTCCAAAATTTTATTCTCCAGAAGGACTAAACCTAACTGATAGAGTTGTCTCCTGTATGTCTTCAACTGGCAGTCAAATCTTGGATGAACTGGTGAATAGATTGCAAAAGCACAAACATACACCTACGTGCTTCAAAAAGAACAATGTTACTACATGCAGATTTGGTTTTCCTCGACAATGTAGCAGTCAAAAAATTATTTTAGGATCAGAGGAAGCATTGCGTAATGGTGGTAGATTTGTATTTTGAAACGAGATTCAAAAGACCATATGATAAACAATTATAACAAAGATTTTCTAATGGTTTGGAAAGCTAATGTAGATATACAACCATGTGGAAAGGCCTTGGGAGTGGCATATTATATTTCAAAGTTTGTTGCAAAAAGTGAACCAATAGCAATAGCACAAAGTATTCAAGCTGCAATACAGAAAGTTAATGCATTGGGTGGGGATTTTCAAAAACAAATGTTTGCTGTTTCCATAGCCATGTTCAACCATAGACAAGTTTCCACATCCGAATGTGCATTTTGTTTATATCACCTGAAACTAAGAGACAGCTCCAGAAAATAAGTCTTTGTAAACACATGCATTCCTGAACAACTATTTAGAATGCTCAGATTGGACAGAGGAGACGTGTTTGATAATATTTTTGAAAAATATGCAGCTCGTCACTACATTTAGATGAACTAAACTTAGGAGAGTTTGCTGTTAATTACTAATCTGCTATTAGCCCCAACAAGTGTGCAGAAGATATGGATATAGATGTAGAAGAAATGGGGGAAGAAGAACATCCAAAACGTATGAAGTTCATAAAACTGTTGAATAATAAAGGTAGAATGAAAAAACGTAGTAGACCAGCTATTTTGAAAACATGATATTTCTCATCATCTACTGATCCGGAAAACTATTACTACACCCTTCTTCTAACACATTTACCATTTCGCAATGAGAGCGAGTTTTTGGAAAATTTTGAATCTGTGGGAGATGCATTCTTCGCCAAACAAAATTTACTTCGTCCAGTTAATGCGAATTTAAATAACGAATATTTTATGAACATCGAATTGGAACTGAATGATGCAATTTGTCAAATTGTGGCAGAAAATATTGCAACAGACTTGGAAAAAGAACCACATTGTGAAATACAATTACACAATGATGTTGTTATTTGAAATGACGATAATTAAGTTTGTGAAGAAAATTTGCAAGAATTGCAAGACTTACGAATGTCTAAAGAGTTTTATAACAAAGTGGTACAAACCCTTAATGTAGAACAGAAGAAGTTGTTCTCTCTCATATCAAAAAACTTAATGAATAACGAAACCAATCAAATTTTAATATTCATCTCAGGGGGGCTGGTAGTGGAAAGACATTTACTTTGAAATTGATTGTTGAACAAATTCACCGTTCAAGTCATATAATGATACCTGGTTTGTCACCAGTTGCAGCACCAACAGGAGTGGCAGCTAAATTAATCAATGGTAATACACTGCATTCCACATTTTGTCTCCCAATTGAAAATGGTGGCCCAGGAAAATTACGCCCCTTAAGTGGGGATAGGTTGCGATTGGAAAGGAGCAAATGGAAGCATATCGATTGGCTAATAATAGATGAAATATCAATGGTTTCTTATATAGTACTATGAATGGTACACGTACGTTTGCAAGAATAGAAACAAAATGACAAACAGTTTGGAGGGGTAAATATTTCACTTTTTGGTGACTTAATGCAATTACCCCCAATCATGAAAGGAAGTAAAATCATACATTGCTATCGACAGCCTGAAATATTTAATGGAGAAATTAATTTGTGGAGATGCTTCAGCTTTTGCGAATTAATGGTAAATATCAGACAGGAAAATGATACCACATTTGTTGACTTATTGAACAATTTACGTGTGGGCTCTCTAACCATGGAACAACTAAAAATATTGAACAGTCGTCGTATTCAGATAGATGAAAAGTTTGATGACATAATCAGAATTTTCCCAACAATTAAACAAGTTGATGAATATAATAAAGCAATGTCTGATAAATTAAAACTAAAAACAAATTTATATGTAGTACATGCAATTGATAAATCCATTGAAAACAAAACATATGTCCAAATACAAGAATCTAAATTTATATCGCCAGATCCTAATAAACACCAGGAATGGTAACATCCATAACTATTGGAATTGGCTCCAGAATTATGTTAAGGGAATATAAATGTTCAGAAAGTATTAGTAAATGGGTCAATGGGCACAATTTTATATATAAAATGGCCGGCTTTGAGGCGTCAACAATTAGAATCTGGAAAATTTCTAGTATCCATTGGAATAAAATTTGATGATATTGCTGACTCAGTTAAAATCCAACCTTTTACAACATCATACAATGGGCTTCCTGGATATGGAAAAATAGAAAGAAAAATGTTACCCAGTATATTATGTTGAGTTGTAACGGTAAATATATACAGCAGTAGTAGATATGGGCTCTAAACTATTTGCAAAAAGTCATGCCTACGTTACCTTGAGTAGAGTTAAATCTTTGGAAGGACTAATAGTGTCTAATCTTCATGTTCCATGTTTATTGAACAACCCTCATGATAAACACTCACTAGAGGAACTGTCGAGATTATGGAATTTAAAATAGTAGTGATCTCTTTTAGAAAAGATAACTTTGGTAATATATGTGTGAATAATATTAATTATATTTAATATAATAAAATTAAATAATTCAAAAAATGGAAAATTTGAAAAACAAATTAAAAGAAATGTTTCTGGGAAATATTTTAAATAATTATTATTAGATTATAATTAGAAAATATTTTAATAACATCTAGCATGGTAGCTGGGGTTTTAAATCATTTTATAGAGTGAGAAGTTTTAATTATTGTCCTGGCGATTGAGCAGACCGCTGTAAGCATAACGGAATTGCAGTATGATTATTAAAATTTGTCAATCTGAGTTGAGTTAAATCCTTTATATTTCGTGTAGCGTTCAATTTTATTTTTAGTATCATTATAACAATAAACAATATCACTAGTTTTAATCTTGAAAATATTGAAACATAAAACATTGATCGTATGTGTAAAATTATGTAATTGAAAACTCTTCCCTGCTTTAAATACAGATCTAATATAGAATATTTAATATGTTTTTTTTCAAAGTTCAATAGGCTATTAAATTAATCACTAAAATTACCTAGCATAGATTTTTAAAGTTTGTAGAATAATTGAAATCCATTGTGTTGAAAGAAAATTTAATAAAGGACTGAAAATATTTATTATTAATTTTCGATAGTACCTGTAATAATTTTGTTAAAATGATTTTTTTTTGTCACCATAATCAACTTTGGGAGAATGAAAATTTTGTCATAAATTATAATTTTTATAATATTTTTCATTCATAATGATAATAAGTATATCGAAACTGCAAATGTAAAATATTATTACAATGTTAATTTATAGCTGTGACTCGTTCTGCAGTTACGTCGATGTCATGAGCCCTGGGAATTAGAATAAAGTGTTCTAATTGCGAAAAACTGCTTCAAACTTTGGAATACCTTGTCGTGAGAAATATTCTCACCAGAAGGAAATTCTGCAGAATTTAATTGTGTTCAGCCACTTCGTACGTAAGTACGGGTAAGCCAGAACCAGACTGAACACTGGCGATTTTTGAGCCAGTTCGGGCGGTTTATATACGGCTTATTTACACGCACACAAAGAAACATACGTAAGTATATACGTATGTCAGTGAGGGCGGCCAGGTTGTATCATCCCATACCAAGATAAGAGATGACTGACCAGTTTGTGTACGGATCGTGACATTGTTTAGTTATGTCACAATTCGGTCCTCGTACATTACTTGCATGTACAAGGCAGGTAATTACAATCAAACGTACTTTGTGTGTTTTACATCAGTAGATGAATAATTTGCCTGCACTTTGGGGCAGCGACTGTTGTCAAGGGGTCCAAGCTCCTTTACCTCATACGGGATAGTCCCCACAGGTACTCCTCCAGTTTTGGTGCTGCAAAAATGATCAAAATGTGCAAGGCCTGGGGGGATGTGTGGGTTGTTTAGTTCCGCCTCTATTTGGCCTCCCATTTTGCCAGTGCGTTGAGTTCCCTGTTGCTAACGCGCCCATTTTTGCCTTCTTGTTCACTGCCCTCTGGGCCATGAACAGGAATTTCATTGGCTCCCTTTTTTCCTCTGGTTTTGGCTCCGGTTTTTGGGGTTCTGGAGTCGGAGTCAATTCCTTTAGCGACTGGGGAGGTGAAATTACCGGAGGCAGCGGGGATGTCATCTACACTAGGACATCGTCTATGGGAGGAGCTGTGTCCATGAGCAGCTCCTCCTCAATTTGGTCAAGCTCCGTTTTCTGTCCAGTCTTCTGCTGAGTTTTTGAGGACTCAGCAGTTTTCTGAGCAGTCCGGAAGGTGGAGGCTTGTAGGAAGGTGGTTGGTAGCAACATTGGAATGGGTTTTGGAGGAAGAGGAACTAAAAATATTGTTTAGAAAACACGTCCAAGATCTTAGACAGTTCTAAAACGGGTGAATCTATTGCAATTTTTGATTTACCATTACACTTTCGTTTTAGCTTTTTCGTTCCTTCTTATCAACTCGTAGAGGGGATAGCACTTAAAATTCTCTGCCGTATGTAAGTTTTCCAGTTAAGTTTTGATCGGTTTAAGCAAAGTTATGCCTGAAATAAAATCAGAATATATTTTTCGAATTTTATTACAAAGGAATCTCCATTTGTGATATCACAACGTTGAGATTATCTTTGTGTTTGATAAGAAACGCACGTTGCAATGTTTATTTCGTGTCACACGTGGATTTGTTTATTCCTGTCTTATTCTTTTTGTTGGCATTCCTCATTTGCTTATCTCCTGAGTTTCTTTTGTCTCACGGAATTCCAATTTTCATCTCGTATTTTTAGTGGGTTTAAACTTACGTAGCAGATATTAATTTTTCAGGAGTAAATTTTTATTTGCTTCGCATTGGCCTCTCAGACGTGTGAGAAGGATGGGAATTTTTTCCTTTTTTACTGCCAAAGAGCCTGCCTCTTTTTTGTGGGCATATTGGGGCCTCCGGATCGTTTTAGTGGTAACATTGTCCGAAAATTTCACAGACTTTTTGGTGTTTTCTATTGTGAATTATTTGTTTCACTTTTTTTGACAGATTCTTCCGTAATTGTTTTGGAATCTGTCTGGATATTTTCTACAGTATTTCTGTGCAACCTCTTTATTCTTTTATCGTCGCTTACCATATATGCAGGCTTCAATCTGTTGATTGAAATTGTTTGGGGTTTGCCTGCAATGAGTATCACAAAGTTTTTCTCATCTCGTGATACTACTTTGTAAGGACCTGTGTATGTTTTTTCCAGCGCAGATCATATTTTCTCGTCTCTAACAAATACGTGTGAAGTATTGGCCAAGTGTTTCAAGACATAAATCTTTGGCTGGCCCTGACAAGCTGCCTGTTTCAGAAAATTATTGGCATCAATTCGTATATTTTGCACCATGATTTTGGGACTAACTTCCTTCGATTCTGTGAAAAAGTCACCTGGGAGGCGAAGCTCTTCGCCATACGCTAATTGCGCTGCAGAATGACCTGTATCAGTTTGTAGGGCAGATCAAAGGCCTAAGAGGATGGTAGGAAGTACTTCTACCCATCTCTTTGTATCATGAGACATGATAGAGGCTTTGAGAGCTCTATGCCATCTCTCAATTTTGCCATTGGCTTGAGGATGGTAAGCTGTGGTATGACTGTGTTGAACACCAAGCTTATTGGAAAGTTCTTTGAAGAGCGAGCTCTCAAATTGGCGACGTTGGTCTGTAATTATGACTTATGGTACGCCATACCTCGCAATCCAGGTATAGTATAACCTTGCAACCTTGCAACAACTGGAGGAGCTGTCATCTCATGTAGAGGGATTGCTTCTGGCCATTGTGTTGCCCTGTCTATTATCGTTAACATGTATCTGTGTATTTGAGATGGTGGCAATGGCCTACCAAGTTCATTGTACTGTTTTGAATCAGTCTGTTTGCTTGAAGGATTTGAGGGGTGAGCAAGTGTGTCTTCCTACTTTGGACTCTTGACAGTTCAGGCAACTGCAAGCCCATTTGTTGCAGTCAGACTTCATTTGTGGTCATAAAAAACTTGCCAAAATCACATTAGCACTACACTTTGGCCCAGCTTGTGATAAATTATGTACACTGTTGAAAGCCAACCTGCGATATTTTTCCGGTAGAAATTACCTATTCTTACCTGTACTGATGTCACATGTTAATAAAACATCAGTACTGGGAATTTTTTGCTGTCTCAATGTGAAAGTAGTATCATCGTTCGAATAACAACTCTTGCAATTCTGCATCCTTAAGCTGTGCTTTAGCTATTTCAGCTTAAGGTAATTGGACAGGAACCGAGATAGCTTCAATCCTACTCAAGGCATCTGCTGGAGTGTTAAGTTCTCCACTTATATACTGTATGTCGGTAGTCAATTGACCAATATAGTCTAATTGTCGCGCTCTTCTCGGAGATGCCGGTTCTGCTTTTTGTGCGAAGGCATATATTAGGGGTTTATGGTCTGTATACATAGGAAAACATCTACCCTCTAATTGGTGCCTGAAATGCTTCAACGCAGCTAAAATTCCGAGCAATTCTCTATCGTATGTGCTATAATTCTTCTCTGTTTTTGTGAGCTTCCTGGAGAAGAAAGCTAGCGTTAATTTGGTGTTGTTTTTATACAATTGGTACAGTTTTACACCAATAGCAAAATCAGAAGCATCGGTACCCACGCATAACGGCAGACTTTTTATTGGGTGAGCCAATATAGTTGCATTTGCCAGTGTATCTTTGATTTTCTCAAAGGCCTGTTCGGCTTCTTTGTTCCAATCGAGTGGAGTCTTATCTTTCTTTTTATTTGTCTTAATTAGTGCAAACAGCTTACTTTGTTCGGCTGCTGAATTCTTCATGCAACGTCTATAGAAATTTATCTTCCCCAAGAAAAGCCTAAGTTCGGCGACATTTGAAGGTTTTGGGAAATTCAGTATTGGCTCTACCTTGGTCTTCAGAGGGGAAATGCCTTCGGTCGAGATTTTGTAGCCGAGAAAGTAAATTTTGGTCTGTGCATATAAGCTTTTACCTACGTTGATAGTAAGCCCAGCAACGTGTACACGTTGTATAATGGCTCTTACATTCTCCTTGTGCTGTTGCTCACCGCCTTCAGGGCATATGCAAATGTCATCCAGGTATGCATATACAAACTGCAATTCCCTAAACAGTCCATTGATAAATCTTTGGAAAGTTTGTGTCATGTTGCGAAGTCCAAACGGCATTCGAAGGTATTCGAATAAACCAAAGGGGGTTATAACTGCTGTCTTTGGTACATCCTGGTCAGTCATAGGAATTTTGTGGAACGCCCAGTTGATGTCAAATTTTGTGATCATCTTTTTACCCTTCATATTTGCGTTGAAGTCCATTATATTGGGGACTGGGTAGCAATCAGGAACTGTTTTGGCATTTAAGGCCCTGTAGTCTCCAACAATTTGCCACTCTCCACTTGCTTTTTTGGTCATGTGGATAGGGGAGCTCCATGGTATTCGTTTGACCATGTTTTTAATTATGTATAAATTATTAAAATTTTACTGAATTAGCCTAGTGCTCCAAGGAACAACCTGATAAAATGAATATTAGTCAACATTCAACATAAAATAGACCAAAGACTGGCCTCTTGACAGAATAAAAAATTAATTCATATTATAAAAATTAAACTATGTACCTATTGATCGAAAAAAGCAAGACAAATTAAACAGATGTTCGTACATAAAAAGCAGAATGTTGGATGATTACAATGTATAAACGAAACAAAGTGTTAGCGTAATGAAAGTTGGCTCTTTAGTTACAAAAAAAATATTGAACATAGGTACCTGTAACCATTTTCGATGAGAGCAACGAGACAGTGGTGTGTAGAAAAAATTAATTTGGTAGTTGAAATGAAAAAAAAAAAAAGAAAAGATCGAAAGAAATTTTAAATGGAGAGAGAATTTTCTAAGAAAAACAATTCTAGGCTAAACATGTAGCCTAACATAGGCCCGCTCACAACAAATTATCATTATAGGGCTCTTTTTATTTTGAAAAAATTTTAAAATATTTATTATTATTATTAGGCCGCATCTATCATGGGATAAGAGGGTCTTTCTCCTTTTTTGTCGAGTATACGAATCCTTTCTATAGACCTTGGTTAATGTCCGAAATTTCCTTCAAATTCTAATCTGAGGAAAGAAATTCATTAAATATCTACCAAAAACCTACAAAATAGAAGAAAAATACTACATATTCTTTTATAACCAATTAGTAGCCAGTAACCAGAAATGGAATTATATCTACTACGCTGAATTGAATAAATTTAATCGCACGTCATTCTAATCAATAATTTTGGAGTTGGGATGAACTTTGAACTAAAAAATGTGATTTTTAACAGTGATAAGAATATTGTTAAAATTGTTGTAACTTGGGGAAAGTTTCAATTAACATACCTATTACGGATTTTGTACCAAAACAAATAAATTTTACGAGTAACAACTTGGTACAAAATGCGAAAAAACTCGAAAACTATTTTTGTTTTGCTAATCTGCAGCTGGTTCATTCGATTCAGCGTAAAACAATAGCCTATATAGAATACGGCACTTTTATTGACCAATTCGTGAAACTCTAATGTTCCCAAATTAGGATCTCGCCTGTTACACCTGAAACATTGTTTCTGACGCTTGAATTCTGCGGATATTGTAATGATAATTTCGTATCATTCATAATATCTCTCTCATATATATATATATATATATATATATTTCACATATATATCAATCACCTAAAACAATTCTCATTATATTGACGTCATGTAAACAAGTCTTTACTTGCCTTTACTGACTCAGTTGTTCTACATTCAATGTTTATAAACAAACATAAATACACTTTTCATAACAACTCTTTTCTATGAAACTATTCTGCAGATATTGCAAATACCCAAAATCACCATTTATGTCATTTCCTTAAACTCCTATTGGACAATATCTAAACTTGTATTGTCATAACTCTCCAATCATATCACTACCATTTCCACTCTCCAAGAAACCGCCATATTCTCCTCCCTAAACTTCTAGTTATAAAAACTCATGTAACCATGTACATGTTACCTTCTCTATTAATCTTATTATTCCTAATGTAACTCACCTACGTAATTTACTATTTAGTATTTCACTGTTCTATATCTTGTTTAATATAACCTTTTAACATTTACGTGTATTTAATTATTTTGTAAACAATATTCATGTTACAGATACTCAATTGTATTACTAAGATAGATTTTTGAGCAAAGTTTCATTAACGAACTAATTTTTCCACTAAACAGGTCACTTGGGGATTTTGGGATGTAGGTATCCTTTAGTAACCTACTTTTCAGGAAAAGCATTTTACTGAAGATTAATATATTTTTGATGAATTTTAGCGGCCAAATTTATGGCCAACGAAGCCTGATTGCCAAATCAGAGATTCTGCCATTTCACTGTGTGAAGTAGATCGTCTGTTGTTTCAAAGTATTTAGATAGACATGGAATTTGTCTAACAAAATACTTCAGCAAAGCAGATAATTTTTCATTTATTCATTTTTATATACGAGTTAGTAGGTTTTCAAGGAAACATTGGGAACCTGCGTATTAAAATTAATTTTGTGAAAAGACAATGTTATGGAGGTTGTCAAAATTTTAGGTTCATAACATAAAAAAACTTTTGGCATTTAAATCTATAAGTAGGAAGGCTATCTAACTTATAAATACTACTTCGAAATTTCTTAAGAACTAAACTACATAGTATAACTCGGTACTGTACGGCACATCGTGATTTAGGCTACCAAGAAAGTTAACATCATCAATTTAGGACAACAAAATAATTTTAATAAAAATGAAGGCATGTAAATAATAGCCTAATTCAAGTGGAATATGAGGTTAAACTTCAGAATTGATGACAGTTCTTAAATATTATGAAACTTAATTGATTTTCTGGAATATAATATACCTACGTAGGTACATATAATTCTTCCATATTTTCTACAATTCTATGCTTACGTCTGTACACTTCACTCTTTTTTTGGATCATGAAGACCTGTTCATTTCTAAAATAATTTCTACACTTCTGAGGGAACCTATAAAAAACCTTACGTTGAGTATTGAGAATTTATATAGAACTACAAAATACCTACGTGGAGATGCTATCAGTATAAGAATATTAAATTTTCCATACACAGATAGGTCAAATTAAAGTACAAGATTAAATGTTGGTAAAATAAAAAATAGTAAAAAAGTCTTACTTTTCAGGATTTGAACCTGCATTGGAGCGATCTGTTAAGTAAGCTCCTTCAATATCCGATTCTTTGGGATTAACTTTCCCAATTCCAACAAAACTTGACAGAAATACTACAAAAATGAGAATCATCTTTTTGTTGTTTGTGCAGGTGATTTCAAATTATCCTTTTTACGAACAAATAGAAACTGTCATAAATTTCTCGTGGGACCTAGTCAATACAAAATTTATAAATTATATAATAATCCCCTAAATAAATTCAATTCTTATTCACACCCGAATAAGTATGAATAACTTGGGCAATATATCACATCTTTCGATAAATTAATGAAAATTTGTTTTTGAAACATTATGCAACTTGAACCACAATAATTGATTTTTATATTATTGCGTTTGAGAAGATAGTATATATGTAAGATTTCATAAGAAAACTTCATTATTCCATTTGAACTGTCCAATGAAACAACTCTATCTTGTTGTAAAACTTATAGTCGATGAATTTTATAAGTTTTCAATATTTTTTCTCCTCTACATGCCAATGTATTTTTGACCATTTTCTAACATTTGTCGAAAATTGAATTTTCAAAATTTTTATATGCCATTAGAGCTCAACGAAGAATTGAATCCTCTTCTTCAAACGTATGGAAGAAGAAAAATTGTACCTAATTACATAGGTCCATACAGGTATGAAAAAAAATAGTTTTTCCTATATCATTTTACATTATAATTTAAAAAAAATTAGCAACATATTGAAGAATTTAGTTATTCCGCATTCACCTAAATCATAAATTTATTTCATAGCAATGATACAAGTTACTCTGGCAATGCAGTTGCACCAAACCTGATCAATATTAAGTTATTTCTATTTATATTTTTACAATTTTTCTCTCTCCATCCTTATTTGTTTTCCCTTTCTTTCAAATCCTGGCCCTGACTGATGCAATTCCAGTTGCTTATTTTACTTGCTTTATCTTCAACTGTCAAATTCTGCAACTCCATTTTTAATATAAATGTTGAAAGCAATTTTGTTCAGCTTTGGCCTTCTATTTTGAAAGAATGAAATAACACTTGTGGTACTTTACTGCGAGTAAGAAATTTCTTATTTTTCTACATTTGCTTCTACAGTGCTTTTCCGAATTCTATCATTGGTATTTTGGTAATGTTAGTATTAATGAGGTAACTACTGTTTCTGGTGCCATTACCATCCTCTCAGTTGATTGAAAATTTGTTGTATTACTCATGAAACATGGATACCAGGTTAACATCCAGCGGTGATATTCAACTTCTGAGAGATGAATGCACTAATTGAATAGAGGGAAATACTCGTAAGTAGCGAAATATCTACCCTTGGAGTCACCACCACTTTCACTTTTTATTAAAGCAAAACAAATCAGGTGTTTCTTATTCTGGGATTGGTACCAGTATTCAAGTATCATTACCAACTGTTAGATTCCTATTTTGTTTTGGTTCCGTATTTTTCAAACTCTTTTCCTATAATTTTTCCAGCTTCAAATGAGTGAAACGAGTGTAGTTATGGCTTGAAAAGTTGAAAACCAAATGTATAGTAATTTTTATTTTAATATTATTAACAATTATTTAATTGTAATACCATCTTATCACCTTTTTTGGGAGTATTTTCTTACAAGGTTTCAAATCTTATGAATAGTTTCAGTTTTGCCAAATTGTCAGATTGTTTTGTTTTCCTCTAACTAACAAAAAAAAAAATGCTTATTGGTATAAAATTAATAATTGATTGAAACCTCCTTTTAAAGGACATTGATGGGACCAACCTTTTTTTCACTATTGGGAAGAGACTATTATCGGGAGGAAAATTGAAAATGAAGAAACAAAATCAAGAATATGAATTTAATTTTCTCGAAGGTTGCAATAATATGGTAAGGTGCAGTGGGGTAATTGTAACATAAAATTTGATTAGTTCAACTTTAGCTCTACCTGGTGGCAAATGATATGAATCAAATTTGATGAAACTTGAAACAAATGTACCTTACAGCATTGGCTTATGATTCTATGGGTTGAATTTAGGTTCTATGCCCAGAGTAAGATTTTTTACTCGTTTTACAAAATCAAGTTGGTATGTTACATTTACCCCATCTATCGGGGTAAATGTAATAATGTGTTCCAGATGAAAGTCGGTTTGTTCTATGGATGTTTAAACAACAGGACGTGGTAGATCATTGAATTTACTACATTACCAAAAAAAAAAATCTCAATATCTCAATTTTTCGATAAGTTACAAACTTTTTTGTGCATGAAGGTCTGAAGGGTAATTTTTTAAACATTTTTACTGAAACATAAATTGAAGTAAAATTATTTTAAAACATGTTTAATTGATATAAAAAGCATATCAGGCCATAGTATTATAGAAAAATATTGAATTTCTTTCATTCAAGTATTTTTAAAATTTATTTTTAATCTCTTCTTTCTTCTTTTTAAACTCAATTTAATGAAAGGTAAGTTCATTAAAAAAAAATTTCTATCAAATAACTTTATTTAAGTAGGTATCAATTAAGTTGAGTTACAACAACAAAAAAATAAATCAATTTTATTGTTAAAAAAAAAGTCAATTTTATTATTAAAAAAAAGTATCAATTTTATTTTATATTTTTCATACCAAAATCTAAATCAAAATAAAAATATCTTTTCTGGCGAACAGTTTTACCACGATAGCTAGGTATGGCTAATTGGACAATATCTGCTTTACTGATTGCCATCACATCGTCAACAGTTGGAAAAAAAAAAGCATCCTTCACTTTAACGCTTTTTCGCAGAAATTTAATGTCAACTTTAAATTACATGATTTTTAAAATTTGTCCCATGTAAAATTCTTCTGGGTCTCTGAATTTTACAAGAACAAACTGACCAATAACAAAATCTGGTGGAGTAGAAGGTAATATTGATTTTTGTTGAGCAGCATTTTCAGAACTATTATTTTCTAAATCACTAAAATCATCGCTGGTGTCTGAATCTTGATGATTGGATTCACTCAGAGAATCCGATGACGAAGATTCAACAGGCTTTAATTTTCTCTTTTTGGAAGCGGTTTTTGTGAGAGCGGTTTTTCTAGCATCTGTTTTTAGTTCATTTTTTTTTTTGCAAGCCTATCCATAAAATCTTCATGAGTTAACACTTCAGCTCCACCTCCAACTTTTTTACGATGACCCACTGTGACTGCACGCTGCTTAACAGTTTGAAGTAACAATTCTTCAAAATTAGCTTTTGAAGTAGATTGAACCGGTTCCAAACTGGGTAGATCTATTTGAGATCTATTTGGCAAATCATCACATAATGGTTCAACTTGATTTATTATAGTCGCGTCTGGAGAATTTGTATCAGTTGATTCAATGAAACTGGTGGCCCCCTGCTGCTGAAAATCATCCCATCGTTTTAATGCACTTTCTGAAAAATTTTCTCTTCGGACAACAGTCTTATCAAAAGGATAAATGCCTCCTTTTTCAAAACCATTTACAATAATACTTTCGGGTGTATCTTTCCATATTTCTCCAACAAAATTTGAGAAAATTTTTTAGGCATCTTTAATCCAATGTGTTGTCTTTGCCAGGTTACCAACTTTGCATCCTTCTCACTTTGAGTGATTTAAAAACTGCTAAATTAAGAGGCTGGAGCAAATGGCTTGAGTGTGGTGGCAATTTTAAAATTTCAACATTGTTCTCTTGAGCAGCTTTGATAATGTTCACATTAATGTGTGATGCATGATCATCATAAATAACGAGTGCTGTCTTTTGGTCTTCTCTCTTGATTAAAGGAATTAAAGTTTTGATGAAATAATTTTTGAAAATTTCTGTTTTGATCCAACCATTTTTACTGCTCGCATAAACTGTTCCAGAAAATTCATTGCATGTATCAGCAAGCCACTGATCCCATACATGAATGCCCTTGAAAATAATAAGGGGAGGTGCTTTATTTCCAGAAGCACTACAGCAGAAAAGTACAGTGGTGTTTTCTTTACCCGAGGTATTGATAGTTCTGGAACAGGGTATATTTTTTGCACCAACAACTTTTGTCTTAGTAGAATCGAAACAGAGACTAGTTTCATCAAGGTTCCAAATTGCTTCCGGGTTATCATTCAAATCAAAATCATCCAAGCATTTTTTGAGTTTTTCAAAATACCCATAAATTATAAAAGGGTCAGTACTCTGGCAAGCATATTCTACAGCTTGAGGCTTTTTGACAGACAAATTGTAGCGGCGTTTAAAAGACAAAAACTAGTCTTCTCCAGGAGTGTTATTTCGAAATGGTGTTTTCAAATTATTTGACACAACATACTGACAAACAATATCAATTACCTCCTTCCTAGACAGACCAAATCCCCATTTTTCCAAGGTAGTCAAACAATCAGCCAATCTTAATTCATCCTCAGAAGGTATAGCTGTTAAACGGCCAACACTGCTCTCTTTAACAGCTCCACAGGTGCCTCTAATGCGTGAAAGTAGAGTAGGGTATGGAATATTAAAATGTCTAGCAGCTGCATAAATTGTTTTGCTATTATTTTGGACATCAGCTATAGCAGCTATCAAGTCCGCATCAGTGTAACGAATTTCTCTGTGCTTTTTAATGTAGTTTCGAGGCATCTGAAATTGAAAAATTTAATTGGGGTAAATGTAATATAGTGTATGTTACATTTCCCCAAACATGGTTTTTTGTTGGGGTAAATGTAGCACCTCGAAAATCTTCTCAAATATTCGTTGTACCCAACCCATTCCACAAAAATATTAAAATTCATTAAAAAATAAGTTAGAATAAAAAAAAATTGCATTTACCTTGATTTTTCGATGAATTTTGTCCCATCAAAGTTTCACTCAATAACTCAACAAACGAGATGAAATTACTTTTTGACAAGTTGCATCATCTTTTTTTAATAATATTAATGACAAAGTAATCTAACTACTATAGTAGCCAAGTTGAATAGTTTAACCACTTGTACAACTAGAGAGCGCCACAATCCGATTATATTATGCTTGACAAATGGACATTATTACATTTACCCCATTATTACAATCACCCCACTGCACATTATATAATATTCAGTAGTTCTTTTTTTTTTGCAATAAAAATGGGTGATTAAAAGTTTTGTTTTCGGAAAGAACAATAATTTCTTATACAATGTACTAATTTTTTGACATTAAGTCAGAACATTCAGATGAATTAACCAAGCCATGTTAGGTTACCATTCCATCGTATGTCTATTTCCACTTAATATAAAATACTGATTTCAATATAATCTAACAGTTTAGTTGGTTCAGATAATCAAACATTGGACCAACATATTTGCCTGCTAAAAGCAGTGAATTTGACCATATGTCCATTCTACCACTAGTTATACATAGAGATTGAATTAGGTATATGTCAAGGTATGGTGGTTCCCACACACCCCCAGAAAGACTCAACATAAATTCTATGATACCCGTACTTAGATGTTTTGAGAAGTTGAGAGGAGCTAGAAATGCCTCTTAAACTTGTATGCACAGTCTTACATCAGCTATGCGGGTTCTATTTTCCCTATTTAGGGTACCATCTATCAGAAACTGAAGTGAAGAAGCAGTGATGTGAGTTCAAACATACACCACTAGAGTACATGCATGTCCAGCACACATCAAGGGTCACTAGATGTTGGTTTTGTAAGTTTGGTGAATCAAACCTGGACCCCACATATACATCAACTAAAAGCAGGGAGCTGAATTTCATAGGCATTCCACTGTCATGTATAATTGGTGAATGTATTTTATATAGCACAATGTATGATGGTTCCCATATGGTGAAACATAATTACGGATAATTCTGTTCAATATGCAAGTGGAGAACCTAAACAAATAGTTTATTACATGTAGAGATAACTCGTGAATACAATAACTAATTACCTATATACCAACAGAACAAAATATATCAGTTATTTATTAGACTTGACTTCATATAATTTTCAAAATTTTTAAACAACTGCAAAAAAAGGAGGAGGTCTCAATTAGATCTGTGTATAGGTTATTCCTATATTTATGTTTATTCAAACATAATTTCGTAACCTTGACACCAAATTTTATGAACAGTTTCTTAAATGATAGAGAATGATCAAATTATGTTCTAGTTATATTTCTTAAAAATCAATGAGATGGTTTTCAAGTTATTTTTAAATAATATCTGTTAGTTTTAAAGAAATATTGGGGTTCCTGCTGGAAATGAAAAATTATTGAAAAATGCTTCTATTAAATGAATATAGAGAATAAAAAAAGGTCTGAAAACAGAAAAATATATATTTTTATTTCCTCTAGCCAAATCTACTGAAATTAAAATGAAATGAAAAAAAGAAATTAGCGTATTTAAATTTTTTTTCGAGAAATAAAACTAATCTAACGGAACAGTGAATAAAAAATAAAAATACTACAGTGGGGACTCATATCATATGAGGGTAAGGGACTTGGACCCCCAACAACAGTCTATGCTGCAAGGCTGGCAAATATTCATCTCTATGATGTTAAACTGATTCCACAAATTACATTTAATTGTAATTACTTGCACATATATACAAGTAATGTATGAGTACTAAATTGTGACCAGTCTCAACAATATGATGATTTCAAGATTCCATACACAAACTGGCCCATCATTTCTTATTACTAAAACAAATGAAACACCAGGCCATTTACACAATTATACGTAATCACTATGTATGTATGTTGATGTGCAAGTAAAAAGCTCGCATATAAATCATTTGTACCATCTCTGAAATTGCCAGTGTTCACCCAGGTTTTGACTCACCCATATGTCTAAATATGAAGTGGTTAAACACACTAAATCTGTAGATTACCTTCTAACGTATTCCACAGTGGTGACCATGATGGGATTTTTTGGACATGTTGTGGGTTGCTTGAGGAATGGTGAACTGTGTCAAAAATTAGCGTGGTGCACTAGCAAGATTCTCACTTGCTCGGAAATATAAAAATTTTTTTCACACTAGACCCCATTGGTTGTTGAAGTAGAGGCTGCTGAAGTGGAACTTATATCACTCTTCTTAAATAAATATTACCAAGGAGAAAAAAGACAGTAGATCTGGAGGAAGAAGGTTGGATTCATTCCTCAACCCCTCCAATTTTGAATATAAAATCTGAAGATGTTTCAGAAGTAATAACAGCCTCTCAACATCTAAGATATATAGAAACTGCAGTTAGCCAAGAAAAACTTGCAGTAAAAACGTTGAGATGTGGTTGGACTATAAGCCAGAGCTCCACCTCAAAGACACTTAACCTAAAAAAAAAAAGGAACTGGTGTTTTCACCCAGCAGGATGACTCAAGTGGAAATACCTGTGCAATATCTCAGTCAGTAAAAAGAAACTGAGAAGGTTCTTCCAACTGTAGGAGCCAAGATCCTAAAATACCCACCACACACCCAAAGTCTTGGTACTATTTCTGCAACTACTGCAGAGCCAAACAGGATAAAATTTAAATTTCTACATACAGAGGATAGAGATTCTTGATTTTCTGCCCAATGAGGTAGAATTATTGCTAACACTTCTAGAAGGTAGGTTCATGACAAAAAATATCCAACTGAACCAGCAATATCTCCATATTGGCTGTGTGATACCACTTGGAATAATTTGCCACATTCTAGATATTATGGAATGTCCTTTGACAGAAGAAGACAATTATGCCTGGTTCATCAAAAAAATAAAAAATGTATTTGGAAAAACAAAAAATCAATTCATCGACGTCGTTATAAGTGGTATGAAGATCAGAGGACAAAACTTTGATCTTCTTGGGCAAATTAAGGAAGAAGGCCGACATCATTGTAGCCCCTTCTGTGATACGAAACCATTTCTGCAAACAACTACCCCAGAGTGTTGGGTAGAGACTAGCAGCTGTAGGATCTACCACAATTAAGACTTCTACTGACTAGGATTTTCTTACAAAAAGTGAAGACATGCGTCAGAATATACAAGGTCAATGCCTTCTGTTAGTGCAGTATCTGCAGAGACTGGGGAGATCACTCAGCTTAGAACCCAAATTGCTCAGTTGACGACAGAAGTACAAAAATGTAACAAGAGACAGAACTCAAATAAACTGAATGAAAACTGGTGCCAAAGGTCTAAATCAAGAGGCAACAGCAATAACAGTTATAGAAAATCATAGTCAAAAGGCTGAAGACTAAAAATCAAAAAATGGGTCATAGTTCTACTCGCCCTTGAACATCATCTCCCAGCACCCATTCTTGAACCTGGGATGAAATTACCTTCTTCTTCCACAATTGGTTTCTTGCAGAAGCCACTAAATTTAACTACCATTGGAAATGGTGGGACAAATGGTTTAACAAGGAGGCATCAAACGAGAACAAGGGGCCATCTACACAGCCGAAGACAAATAAGAAAACAATCATGCTACTTGATCTTAAAGGACCGGACAAACAGGAGATGGTACCTACTGAGAAGTCCGAGATTTTCTGACACCAAAATAAAAATTATTTTGAACTTTTAATGAGACACAATAGGACAACATCATGCAGACTATAAGACACAAATTCAGACAATATATTATGTCCGAAACAAATGTATTTTAAAGACAAAAATATATGACAACAGTAACCAAATGGAATTCTCTTTCAGACAATTTTTTCTAATATTTTGTCAAGTTTCTATTACAGAACTACCAGGTAAATGGTTCAACACTCTGTATAGATATCAGGATTTCATCTGGTCGACAGATAATTCAAGACAGAATACGACACAAGGTTGAATTGAATGCAAAGTAAAAACCCTGCCGATAACATGCATGCAGTCAACATCTTTTGCTTTATCACTTCTCACGTTGCTTAATGTATGTCAGCACTTATACTTTATTAAAATGTCATTTCATATTGCACTTCAAGGCGATCTTTTAGAAACACCTGTGAGGTAATATTTTAGTCAACAATACAATCAGATGGAGTTCTTAACATCTATTAGGAGGGAAATTTGGTGTGTTGCCGACAAACTTCAGACAAGCTTTTTTCAAGATGACCTCGTTGCTCTATCATTAAAGGCTCCTTAGAGCCTTTTCTCGCACATAGTGGATTTGTATTTCATCTATGTTAGTTTATTTTTCTCACATCATCCTTTCCACACACCAAAAGCTCCAAAGTCTAAAGCTTCTGATAGGGGCCTTTTATATAATCTAATTACCATCAATTATGAAGACAAACAATTAGGTAAGGACAAAAGAACTTTCTGATGGTTTCCCCTATTTGTTGTCTGTAATAGCTTTTTTTTATTATTTTATTTTTTTCGCATTACACTTTGTTCTATCCACTTTGTCGATGGTATAGTACTTTCGTAATTATAGTCTTTGACAAAATAATTCTGCTGTTTGTTTTTGTAAGTTCCAAACCTCATATAGATTGAAACTTTGTTAGGTTCTTCTGTCAACACTCCACGTTTATTGCTGATTCATTCATCATATTAATTTGCTGACATATGAAGGCAATGTGAGCTGTATTCCATTGTGTTCAAGAAACCTAATTCAAGTCAAGAAGAATTCAGCAGTAGGACTTGACAAAGTTAAAAAATAAAACGTTTTGAAGTCATCTATCAAGACCATTCGAATCAGTGTTTCAGCTGCATGATGTCTTAGTTTTAAGACATTGTGACATCATTAGCACTTAAACACCATCATACATCAAGGTTGACTTTATGAGCAGATTCATTTCAGACGCCTCACTACTTAATAGACTTGGACGCAGACCTGAATATACTTCCAGTAAGTAAAAATCAAAAAGTACCTTCTCTAAAATATAACCTCCATATTGTGAATGGTCAAAAGCTTCAAGCTTACGGAACTGGGACTAGCAAAGTCAACATTGGATCCAAAAAAGACATGTAATCCTTCACAGTTACTGATGTTCGAAACCCAATCCTGGTTGCAGACTTTCTTGCACATTACAGATTGATCATTGACCTCAAAAATGGAAAATTAATTGATAGTGAAACAAAACTTGTGAGGATGGTAAAATACTAGTTTACAGATTGGACACAAATGTACCCAGATGTACTAAAGTTGATGAACAATCCTTACGGAATCTGTCTGACTATTCTAGAGTCACTCAAACATCAATTCATAGGCATCCTACCTATAAACATGACCCAGTTCATTATATAGAAACCAAAGGACTTCCTTGTCATACTAGAGCTCGAAGGTTATTACCTGACAAACTGAAAGCAGCATGGGAATACTATGATTGCATAATCAGGAAAAGCATATACTACCTCTGGAAGAGTTAATGGAGTTCCCCAATCAATATGACCAAAAAAGCAAGTGGAGAATAAGGAATTGTTGGTGACTAAAGAGCCTTAAATGCCAAATCAGTTCCCCACTATTATCCTGTCACAAATATTTTGAGTTTTATTGTGGTGTAAAATGATGTTTACAAAAATCAACATCAACTGGCCATTCCACCAAATTCCTCTGACTGAACAGTATATACCAAAGATAGCGGTTACAACCTCCTTTGGTCTATTCAAAAACCTTAGAATGCCATTTGGACTTCACTACTCAGCACACTTTCCAAAGATTCATCAATGGACGGTTTTGTGAATTCTATTTGATTGTACATACCTGGATGATATTTGCATTCACTCAGAAGATGTGAGCAGGAGCACGAGAAGAATGTAAGAGCTGTTATACAGAGTATACAAGCTTCCGGCCTTATAATCAATGTATGTAAAAGTTTATACAAACAAATGGAAATATACTTTCTCATCTACAAAGTCTCAACCAAAACATTCTGACACTGAAGACCAAAGTTGAACCAATATTGAATTTCCCCAAACCCTCAAATGTCACTCAACTCAAGCATTTTTTAGTGATGGCAAATTTCTATAGATGTTGCATGAAGAATGCTGCAGCTGAAAAAAGTAAGCTTTTTGCATTGATAAAAACATATAAAAAGAAAGATAGAACTCCACTCAATTGGAATAAAAAAGTCAGAGAAGTCTTTGAGAAAATCAAAGGAACACTAGTAAATGCAACTTGATTGGCTCATCCAGATAAAATCGGCCATTATGCGTAGTTACCGATGCCTCAGACTTTGCTATTGGTACAACCTTGTACCAACTTGATAATGACAAAAGAACTACTTCTGGCTTTCTTCTCAAGGAAGCTCTCAAAAACATATAAGAATTATAGCTCTTATGATCAGGAATTACTCATAATTTTAGAAGCGCTGAAGCAATTGAGGCATCATTTAGAGGGTAGATATTTTACTGTGTATACAGACCATAAATCCCTAATACATGCTTGCATTCAAAAAGCAGAACCAGAATCACTGAGAAGAGCACAACAATTAGACTATATTGGTCAATTGACTACGGAAATCCAATATTATATATGAGAACTTAACACTTCAGCTGATGCTCTAAGTAGAATCAAAGCTATCTCGCCCCCTGTCCAATTACCTTATGCTGAAATAGCTAAAGAACAGCTTAAGGATGCAGAATTTCAAGGGTTGTTATCAAATGATGATACTTCTCTCAAACTGCAACAGTAAAAAAATTCCCGGTACTTATGTTTTATTAACATGTGATGTCAGTAAAGGTAAAAATACTCTATTTTTACAAAAAAATATTGCAAATTGGCTTTCCACAGTTTACACAATCTGTCACATTCTCATCAAAATGCAGTGCTTATTTAATCTCCACAAGGTTTGTTTGGCCCCAAATGAAGTTAGAATGCACCAAATTGCATCGCAGTTGCCTGAACTATCCAGAGTCTGAAGTAGGAAGACACACTCTCTCACCTCTCAAATCCTTCAGACAAACAAAGCAGTTTAGAACAGTACATATGGACTTGGTACGTCCATTGCCGCCATCACAAGGACCTAGATACCTGTTATTGATAATCGACAGGGCAACTCAATGGCCAGAAGTAATTCCTTTCCATAAGATGAAAGCTCCAACTGTAGTTGTCAGGTTATATGACTCCTGGATTGCAAAGTATGATGTACCCAAACCATAGTTACAGACCAAGGTTGACGATTTAAGAGCTCACTCTTTGAAGGGTTGTCTAAAAAGCTTGGTGCTACACTTACCAGGGGACTTCTTCACAGAATAGAAAGAAGTTTGCCCCAAAATTATGAAATGATGCCAATAATTCTTAAAACAGACAGCTTGCCATGGCCAGATCAAGATTTACATCTCAAAACACTCAGTCAATACATCACATATATTTTTTAGAAATGAGAAAATAAGGTCTTCAATGAAAAAACCATATGCCGGTCCTTACAAAGTAGCATCATGTGATACTAAAAATTTTGTGATACTCATAGCAGGGAAAACAAGAACTATATCAATTGACAAATTGAAGCCTTCACACTTGGTAGAAAATGATAAAGGAGTATCAAAATTGGAATGAAAACATGCAGAAAATATACAGACAGATTCACAAACAAACATAAAGGATTCTGGCGAACCTAGTAAAACAAATAATTCACAAACACAAAAAATAAAAAATTCAGTAAAATTTTGGACAATGTTACAACAAAAATGTAGGATCCAGAGGCCCCACTATGCCCTAGAAAAAATAGCAGGCCATTAGGCATTAGAAAAAGAAAAAAATCTACATACTAATTGCAGATCTGAAAAATTAACGCAGAAAATTTAAAATTTACTCACGAAAAAGTAAATATCCTACGTAAGATTTTAACTCACTAAATAATAAGCGACTAAAAATGGAATCGCATGAGACAAAAGAAACTCCAGAGATAAGCAAACATTGGAATGCAAACAAAAAGAAAAATATATGAATAAGCAGATCCACGTGTGATGTGGAAGTCATACATTGCAATGTGTTTCTATTGTCACAACAAAGGTAATTTCAAAATCTATAAATGTTGTGACATCACATAGGGAGATTCTTCGTAATCTGAAATACTCAAAAAACTTTAGAGTTTGTTTCATGCACAAATTTGCTTAAACCAATCAGAATCTTAAAGGAAATACTTTCATATGGCCGAGAATTTTAAGCAGTATCCCCTCCACAAAAAGACAAACTCAGATAAGGCGATGTTTTGAAACTGTGATCAAAAATCTTGTAACAAAATTACCCGCTGTACTTCTGTCAATTGACTTAGACGTGTTCTTCAAATTATATTCTCTTATTTGTATATCTCTTTCTGCTTTTCCATTTCTCTAAAATGTCATTACCAACAATAGAACCATCGAGACGTCCAGCATCAAAGCTGTTCAGGAATCTGCCAAGAAATTAAAAGCTCAACAATTTCTTGAACAGAGTTAGTAGTTAGCACGGAATGAAGTGGAGTTACTAATAGACACGACATCTCCAGTGCAAAAAATACTCGAACAAATGTCATATCCACTTCTGCCCCTCATCTTGCCTCCTCAGTTGCCCAAAAGGAAGGTCCCAACTCTGGAGACCCCAAAGTTTGAGCCACACCTGCAGACAACACCAGAACCCATGAGGTTTATCTTCACAGATGAAAGGGTTTTCATACTCCAAACACCAGTTCACTCAACACAGAGGAATTTAAACTCCCCTATACAGAGGAAACTGGTGTTTAATAAACCTAGACCTCCACACTCCCAATTCCATGGCTCAGACCCACAACAACAATCACCACCACAATGCAGGCTAATATTTGTCTCAATGACGTTAAACCAAAAATATGAATTACGTTCAATCATAATTATTTTCGCATACATGCAAGTATTGTAGGAGCACCAAATTGTGACCAGTCTCAACAAAATGATGATGTCACAATTCCATACATGAATTTCTTATCACTATAACAAATGACACACCAGGCTATTCACATGAACATGTATCATCACTCCATATATGTGTCGATGTGCATATAAGCCCGTATATAAACCGTCCAACCTGCCTCTAAAATCGCTGGTGTTCACGCAGGTCTTGGCTTACCCATTTGTTTATATATGAAGTGGTTGAACACGCAAAATGTGTAGATTACCTTCTGGTGAGAATGTTTTTTCACTACAAGGTATTCCACAGTGAACAATACTTTTATCACCATAAAAATTAATTTAAATTTTATAATTTTCTATAAAAGGAGTTACTGGTCCTTAGATATAGTCTTTACAAACTCAAAACATCACTCTACAATTTGATTAAACAATATTTCTATTATTCAAAGCCTTCCTACTAACCTCCTCTTTTAGCTGTTAAAAGCATTAAAAATATGTTTTGTTAGAACTGAAATTTTTCTGTGAAGTATTTTTCAAATACTGGCTTGAAGTATGTCATAAGGGGGCATGAATTTGAATAAACAAGGTTGTTCATTTTTGAGAAAAAAATTCTCTTGTCTCATAGGTAACATTTTTTTCAGTTTATTTCACAAACTTATATGATGAAGTGGCTATATTAATGGATAGGTGGCTACTTTCCAGTAATCTACCCTACTTAATTTGATAAATGTAAGCAATTTCCTTTAGGTAATTTTTGATAACTCTTAGGAGGATCTTAATAGATCTGTATTGAACTTTGGGTTCATTTAGTATTTGATGAAAGTTTCCAATCAGTACTGGTTTAATATTTTCTAAACATACTTTCCAGTCCTGCTGTCATACCTGTTTTTGAGTATTGGCCAAGATGGGGCAGATATGTGTCAAATTCCTGCACCGGTAGAGTGTTCAGTGCACATTGTTAGCAGTGGCATAGTATAGACATTTTTAATAGAGTACAGACAATATACCTTCAATTAAACCAGAATGATACCAAACTCTGATTAAAAAATTGAAAAATATCAATTTGAATCTTAATTATTTCATATTGATGGTATTTTTAGCATGGAATTATAGCCACATGCCTCTCTCATCTTGTGAAATATTAATAAAACTAGTCATGTGTGTGTTCCTATTAGCCTAAAGTTTGAACTGAAGATTAATATATAATTAGTTTTTCATTTGTTTTCATTTGAAAGTCCAAAGAAAATATTTTTGTCGCACACACATTTACCTACCCCTTAATATTCCTCTTCCACCATTGAACAAAATTTATTGAATCTCTTTTAATTATCCTTAATTATCATCCTACAACTTTTCGTAGTGTGGTAAATAAATAATTTCACTGTTTCAATCTACAACTCAAATCATTATATTTAAATTGGATTTTATAACGCCCCGAGGTGAATATGAAGTTATTTAACATGAAGTATTAGACAGAAGATTTCTTTGAAAATTAAGGAAAAACACAATAAATCTTACTTGTCAGTGATGAAAAAAGCAATAATCACTTATCTTATAAATGTATCTTCTAATTCTGGAATATTTGTTTGAAAATGAGAAGCAAATTATCAAAAAACTGAAAATGAAAAGAAAAAAACCTCACCAGTACAATTTAAGAATGTACTGTAACAGCGTATGGTATTGTGATAAACTTCTATTACTTCTTATAATTTACCAATAGCAATAGAAATGTTCAAAATTGTTCAGATGGGTTTCATAATACTGAACAAGATTAAAATCATTGAACAGGTACACTTGAATAAATAATCACATAGGTATGTAGATATGCAACTTGTAAAAATTTACTGATGTCTTTACATCAAAAACAGATTATATTATCCTCATTGTAGTTAAGTTTCTATAATTTGAACATTGTTGGAAAACATGTTTTTCTATAAAATATGACGAACCGAGTAGGTAATTTTTTTCTGAACTTTCATTACCTTATTTGACTTGTAATAATAGTGATCTATTTTTATATTTTGATAGTAGTTATATTTTGATAGTAGTTATATATTTTACTTAATCTGGTTTCATCATATAATTTAGTTGAAAATGCGTAAATGATAAATATTCGTTACAATATCTATTATTTCAATTCAATAAACATTCATTATAGAATACTAGAATTTGTGAATTCATTGACAAATTTTACATAATTCAATAGTTTTTAATAATAATAATTAGTTGTTAACATTTCTAGAATCTGTTTAGGTCTAAACCTACTCATTATAGATCAGTAGGTTAACTGCCGCCTATCAGTTCATTTGTATTGTAATAATCCCCTATTATAGCATTGTGGAATACATTGTTGTGAGAGATATTCTCACCAGAAGGAAATTCTACAGAATTTAAGCATGTTCAACCACTTCGTACATAAGTACGGGTAAGCCAAAACCAAGGCAAACACTGGCGATTTTAGAGCCGGTTTGGGTGGTTTATATATGGCTTATTTGCACGCACATAAACACACGTACATAAGATAATACGTACGTTGGTGAGAATGGCCAGGTCGCATCATCCCCTATCGAGATAAGAGATGGCTGGCCGGTTTGTGTACGAATTGTGACATCATCTTATCGTGTCACGATTCAGTACTCGTACATTACCTGCAAGTACGTACAGGTAATTACGATTGAACGTATTTTGAATGTTTAACGTCACAAGGACAATTGTTTGCCTGCCCTTTGGGGTGGTGACTGTTGTCAAGGGGTCTGAGCCACTATACCTCATATGGGAGCCACAGCTACTCCCTCCCAGTTTTTGCGCTGCAAAAATGATCAAATTGCGCAAGTCCTGGGGAGATGTATGGGTTTAACGCTGTTTTTGATTGGCCTTCCACTTGGCCAGGCTGCTGCCTACTGCAGCCCCGACACACTCGGAAGTTTCCTTATGAGAGAGGCTTTGAGAGCTCTATGCCATCTCTCAATTTTGCCATTGGCTTGAGGATGGTAAGCTGTGGTATAACTGTGTTGAACACCAAGCAAATTTGATAACTCCTTAGAGAGCAAGCTCTCAAATTGGCAACCTTGGTCCGTAATTATGACTTCTGGTACGCCATACCTCGCAATCCAGGTATCATATAACCTGGCAGCTACAGTTGGAGCTGTCATCTCGTATAGAGGAATTGCTTCTGGCCATTGTGTTGCCCTGTCTATTATCGTTAACAGGTATCTGTGTCCTTGAGATGGTGGCAATAGGCCTACCAAGGGCATGTGTACAGTTTTAAACCGCTCTGTTTGTTTGAAGCATTTGAGGGGCCAGCGAGTGTGTCTTCCTACTTTGGATTCTTGGCAGTTCAGGCAACTGCGAGCCCATTTGTTGCAGTCAGACTTCATTTGTGGCAATAAAAACCTTGCCGAAATTATTTTAGCACTACATTTTGGCCCAGTATGTGACAGATTATGTACACTGTTGAAAGCCAACCTGCGATATTTTACTGGTAGAAATAGCCTATTCTTACATTTACTGACGTCACATGTTAATAAAACATCAGTACCAGGAATTTTTCGCTGTCTCAATTTCAGAGTAATATCATCGTTTGATAACAACTTTTGCAATTCTGCATTGTTAAACTGTGCTTTTGCTATTTCAGCGTATGGTAATTGGACAGGAGCCAAGATAGCTTCGATTCTACTCAAGGCATCAGCTGGAGTGTTAAGTTCTCCTCTTATATAATATTGGATGTCCGTAGTCAATTGACCAATATAGTCTAATTGTCGTGCTCTTCTCTGCGATGCCAGTTCTGCTTTTTGTGTGAAGGCATATGTTAGGGGTTTATGGTCAGTATACACAGAAAAACATCTACACTCTAATTGGTGCCTTAAATGCTTCAATGCAGCAAAAATTCCGAGCAATTCCCTATCGTATGTGCTATAATTCTTTTCTGTTTTTTAGAGCTTCCTCGAGAAGAAATCTAGTGGTAACTTTTTGTTGTCTTTGTCAAGTTGGTACAGGGTTGCACCAATAGCAAAATCAGATGCATCGGTACTCATGCATAATATCAGACTTTTGTCTGGATGAGCCAATAGAGTTGCATTTGCCAGTGTATCTTTGATTTTCTCAAAGGCTTGTTTGGCTTCTTCATTCCATTTGAGTGGAGTTTTATCTTTCTTTTTATTTATTTTAATTAGTGCAAACAGCTTACTTTGTTCGACTGCTGCATTCTTCATGCAATGTCTATAGAAGTTCACCATCCCCAAGAAACGCCGAAGTTCAGCGACATTTGAGGGTTTTGGGAAGTTCAATATTGGCTCTACTTTGGTCTTCAATGGGTAAATGCCTTCTGTCGAGACTTTGTAGCCGAGGAAGTCAATTTTAGTCTGTGCATATAAGCTTTTACCTATGTTGATAGTAAGCCCGTCAGAGTGTATACGCTGTAGGACAGCTCTTACATTCTCCTCGTGCTGTTGCTCACCACCTTCAGAGCAAATGCAGATATCATCCAAGTATGCATATGCAAATGGCAATCCCCTTAACAGTCCATTGATAAATCTCTGGAAAGTTTGTGCTGAGTTTTGAAGTCCAAACAGCTTTCGAAGGTATTTGAATAGTCCAAAGGGGGTTATACCCGCTGTCTTTGGTACATCCTGGTCAGCCATAGGAATTTGGTGGAATGCCCCATTGATGTCTATTTTGGTGAACATCGTATTACATAATATTGGGGACTGGGTAGCGATTAGGAACTGTTTTGGCAGTTAAGCCCCTGTATTCTCCAACAATTTGCTACTCTGCACTTGCTTTTTTGGTCATGTGGATAGGGGAGCTCAATGAGCTTTTTGAGGGGCGACTTATGCCCTCCTCGACGATGCGATGGAAGTACACCAGTGCTGCTTTTAGTTTGTCAGGTAGTAACTTTTGTGCACTAGCATGGCAAGGCGGTCCTTTAGT
>WOFM01000056.1:509546-642807 GCA_011428145.1 Ericerus pela | reverse complement strand
AAATTAGGAGAGTTTACATTTAAAATCAGACATATCAAAGGCGAAAATAACAAAATTGCTGATTATCTATCCCGTTTAGAAGAAGAAGAAGAAGACAATTATGCAGAATTACGAAAAGGTCAATTCATAATACCAGAAGGAACACCTGATCCTCCGAATATGGTAAATCAAAAGAAACAAATCAAAGCAATAACACGCAGTATGAAGAAAAAAGAAAATGAAGCAGATTTGGAAAGTGAAAATTCGGAAGACGATCGAAGTTCCATCCTATCCGATATCTCGGAAAAATCTGGAAACTCCGATACGTCTACAAATTCTCAGCTTTCTAATTTTTCAGAAAACTCAGAAACAAGAAATCCAGTCGAGATAACAGATGAAGAAATCCACAATCTATGGGATTTAGAACGTGAAGACAAATATTGGGGATTAATAATTAAAATTTTAGAAGGTGGTAACGAAAAAGAGTTATGAAAGAAACTAAAAGCAAGAAAATCACGCAATTTGAATCCATTCTTCCTTGATGAAAATGGAATTCTATGGAAGAATAATGATAACTCTGTTTATCATTATGCCGTACCAATAATTCCTGACTCCCTCATAACTCAGATACTAAATATATGTCATGAAAGTCAAACTAAGGGAGGACATTTTGGAATTCGTAAAACTCTAGCCAAAACGCGTGCTCGATACTATTTCACACAAATGCCCAAAATAGTCTCGAGGCATGTACGTTTGTGCCATCAGTGCCAAATTAATAAGAATATTAGCGAAAAATATGGATATTTAAAACCAATTAACCCTGAAGAATGTATACCACTGGCACATATTCAAATTGATTTTATCGGGAAATTAAACACCAATAATGAAAAGAAATTTGTCATAGTAGGAATAGATAAAGCAACAAAATATTGTTGTATTAAAGCAGTAACACAAACAAACGCGTATTCGGTAATTAAATTTCTGAAAGAAATCGTACGTCATTATGGAAAACCAACGAAGATTACGTGTGATAACGGAACTCATTTCTCAAACAATTACGTGCGAAATTATTGTAAAAGTAACGGTATTAAAATATACTACTCTACATCATATTCACCACAAACTCAAGGACAAGTAGAGAAAATGAACTTAACGATTAAAAACATGTTAGCGAAATACGAGAGCGCCGATAGTGAAGAATGGCCAGACCACGTGTACAACGTAGCCTTGACCTATAACATGACACTTATCGAAGGATTAAATAATCACAACCCATTTTATCTTATGCACGGTTATAAAGGAGAACCCCTATAAATTTAATTTTCCCATCACCACTTATCAGCAAAAACAGAGAAGAACAGATAAGTGAAGCGAATAAAATACGAAAAACAATCCAGAACTTTGATAAAGAAAACACAATAAAATATTCAGAACGTTATAATAGGGGAAGAAAAGAAATCTCTTATACAACCAACGAACTAGTTCTTTTGAAAGCACCGACAAATTATGGAAAAGGCAAACCAAAATATCTAGGACCATATAGAATAGTTAGAAAAATTTCAGACCTATATTATATTGTTCGTATAATCTCCGACGATGGAAATAGTATAGATGACACAGTGCATATAAGAAACTTACACCTTATAATGCCCGTTGTGATGCTAGCTTACCATCAGATATTGAAGAAAATATATCCGATAACTCAGAACCTAAAGAAATTAGTTCTAATCCAAAGAGAAAAAGAGGTAGACCAAAGAAGGAAAAGAGTTCTGAAGAAAATGAATCAGAAGGTGAAATTAAAATTATTGTCAAACGTCCGAGAGGAAGACCATGAAAAGGAATTTTAAAGAAAACTAGCGATGAAAATAAAAACAATAAAAAAGTAACATTTACAGAAGAAGCTTTATTAAAAGGAAAAGATAGTTCAGAATGGAGAAAGAAATTTGAATTAAAAGACCCAGAAAAGAAAAGGATAACTTTACGAAATATCCAATTGATTACCCAAAAACAACATTTGGAAGAAATCAACTTGTTCAGTAGGTGTGATGAGGGAGAAAGTATTAAACAACCTTTGTCTCTACCTACCCAACCTTTTTCACAACATATTAAAAACCCGAGTGAGTTAAGCTTGGAGGAATATGTAAAAAGATATTCTGAACCTCCACCTAAACCATTGTATAATAACATTTGTAATCTAATTCGTAATAACTATAAATAAGCTATATTGTAAGGACCATTCACATAATTATTCCTCCCACAAAAAAGAAAGTGTAAATTTTTTTTTACTCACCGATTTACCAATCCACATCTTGAGGAGAAGTCTCTGCAGCCTCTGGCTTGACCTCACCCTGCTCCACTCTTTCACAATGATCATGTGTCTCAACCTCCGGAGAAACAGAACGACGCCTGAAATGCTGATGCCAAGGAACCAGAAACATGCGCCGATTGGACACAATCATTTTACTTGGCCCAGGACTCGGCTCACTTCTCGGATCAGCCCCTCGCAGAACTCGGCGATCGTGTGAAATGGTCAATTTCTCCGATGGCTCCAAAATGCGTAAAACTTCGATATAATGAGGCGTATCATTAATCTCAATTTTCCGCCGATAAAAACGAACGAAGTAATCGACCAGATGTTGAAACTGCGACCTATCCATTATGGTATTGGCATAGGCGGTATTAGTAACAGCAAAGCGAACTTTAGCGCCAAAATTGAGAGGTTGCATCGCCAGGATAATGGAAGTGAGAAGATTTAAGCTAACGGCGTATCTGGTGATATCAGAAGGATTCATGTCAAGAGTCCAGAAACAAACCACGGATCCTTCCCATCTCCACAGGCTTGTCTCTGGAAAGTGAAAACTGAATTGGGAAGCCGATTGAACCATGGACTGCAGACAGCACTCACACAAACTCTGAGGCATCACATGCCTCCACGATCCGAAGGACGTATTTAGAGAGTCACCGGGAAAATTTTTCCGATACGCATCCACCCCAGTTCGACCATAATCAGCGGACAAAAAGGAGTGTAGAGCCTTAAAAATCTTCCAAAGGCTTACCACCCCAGTAAAAAGACACGGACAGCGCGGAGACCAGCAACGCAGATACGGAAGAGAAACCTGCGTGAGCATAAAACTCTCCGAAGTCTACCAACCCGTTATCTGGAACCATAAACTTTGGTAGCACACGCAACTCAGCTGGAGTAGGATACATAGGAGCATCCTCCAAAACTTCTTCACAAGCACGATCCGTGCCTAAACTCATGGTCTTATTAAAATCGTAAAATTAATCTTTGTTCAATTTCATAGAAAAATAATAAAATTAAAAAAAAACACAAAAAAAAATAATAATAACGACTTCTTAAAAATAGTAGGAACTCAAAATTATATAACTAACGATGGACGAGGACGAAGAAAATCGAGACAAATCCAGAGATCGAATACACCAAGAAGACTGCGATACCTCCATATATATCCGAGTTGTAAAGCAAGATGAATTCGTGCTGAACAATCGAAATATACTGGAGTACGCCATCTCCGAAGACCTACCCTTGATGGTAGTAGTGCAAACCGAATTCCAGAGTCCCACACTAACGCAGATGTAGTAAATTCCGCACATATGTAGATTTTTATGAGAAAGAAATAAAAATCGAGAAAATATTGTGCATCGATATACATTTTTCGTAATTTATTTTTCCTTCGCGTATAATGATAACAACTAAATAATGTACCGACAAATATAATACTGCGCTTAACAGCAAAATTTCATGTGATTTGTAATGATTTCAGACTACAAGATGATAAATCACGCCGTTATCGTTTTTATCATATTTACCACACTTACAATCAAAACAGAGAACACAAGCTTAAAAATGAAGATTAGTGCATCGTCAGGAGCTTATTTCGAGCTGAATAAATTCAGCAAGGCCTTTGAGAAAACAATTCCTATATTGTACAGTCTGAAAATTCCAAGAAGGCAGACCTTAAAAACACCGGATTGGCTAGAAGAAATTAACAAACTGCAAAGTTGCACATCCAGAGAGAATATATGGTGCATACAAAGATCAAAAAATATATTACGAATTCTAGACTTGATTACGGAAATTCAGCAAATTAACGAAGCCATAATCAAGGAATTTGACAGAGAACCTTCAAAACGAACAAAACGCCGCATACAATTTCTCGGTGACTTTGACACATGGTGCTGCAATGTCATGACACTATCACAAGGAAACGACTTCATCGAAAATGAGAAAAATCTAAAAACCCAATACGAAAAATTACAAGAATCTGTCATAGAAAATCATGCCGAATTACTGAATATCACGAAAGACAAAAAATTTTGAAAAGATAGAATTTGAAAATTCCAAAATTCTAAAAGAAAACATTCAAGCATTAACACTCTCGCTGCCATGTGTGCACCAGTGCACACAAATCTAACTGCCATTCAGGCCGTGTGTGCTGTATTGCACACGGATCATACCAACATATTTTTGACTGTGTGCTGTAGAGAACACAGTTTACATTAAAATAAATGTGATTTTCGGTTTCTACTGGCTTGAATACATCTAACTCTGGAACAGCAGAGAAATTTGGCAACATTGAACAAAAGATGGGTGTTTCAAGAATGCTATAGAGTAGCATATTAAAAGTACCTTTTCAGCTTCGTACATTGATTGTTTCTCAATTGTTGAGGCATTCCCAAAAGTCTTATCAGTTTCTTAATATTGTATTTACCACCCAGATTGCTCATGGGTGGAAGTATCTTTTTAGCTCTTCAGGCCATGTGTGCTATATTGCACACGGGTGAAAACCTCCCTTACACAGGATGGTATGATGAAAAAATGATAAATATATGTTATCTAGACCCTTATAAATGAGATTTAAACTTTGGCTCAAAAAATTTTTTACACTGATTTTGGTGAAACCCTGTCTGGCAGCGAGAGTGTTAAAAGACGCGATCAAAAATCAGAACAATGAAATAATAATTGAAGCCAGAAGAGAACTCATCTTCGACACAGCCAGAACCCTTCATGCTAGTTTAGTTACTGAAAATGCTAAACTTAGCCATTTGTTCCTTTCTTGTAAAAATAATCATCTACCAGCGGCGATCATTAACGAAACAACTCTAAAAGAAGATCTAATGAAAATAAAGAAATTAGCTGAAAAATCAAATTTTGCAGTAGTATTAGATGAGAAATCAATTCATTCTTATTACCGAACGAAATTAGTAAATTGTTACGTGACTGGAAATGAGATAGAGATAGAAATAAAAATACCACTCCAAAATCTTCACGCAAAATACGACCTGTATAATTTTATTCCATTAGCATTTCGTACACATGATAATAAAATTTGCTCCTGGGATCAAGAACCTTCGATCTTATCCCACAACAAATTCGACGGGTCCATAAGAATTATAACGGGAACAGATATCGACCTCTGTGGCAAGCATAGCTTATTATGTTTTCTCCCACAGGACTGTACAACCAACAATAAAGGTAATTGTGCAATAGCATTATTTCAAGGAATGAAATATGAAGAGATAATAAAAAAGTGCACATTTAAATGCGAAACGAATCATGATGAAATCGTAATAAAACAAATAGAAATGAATCAATTTGCAATCACAAATGCAAAAAACCCATTAATATCAGTCAACACAATTACAAAGAAGAGCACGAGCATAACCATCAATGACTCATGGCCTGGAGCAACACTACTAACAGTCCCGTGTATAATGGAAATTCAACAGTTACAAGGAGAAAACAACGCTGAAACAATCATCCCGGCAGGTTTCCCCTGTATTAATAATCCAGAAAAGGAAATCCTTATTGAGCATCATCTACCCCTGGTTTGGACGAAGTATCAGTTCATGGAACTAGATTTTGGACTACATCAATCATCCAAATTCCCGAACATTTCAATTGCCTATAATAATAAATGGCCTGACAACGTACCGTACATCTCGCCGCTAACTCCGATTCATAAATTCGAAGAGAGACTAAAATCAGCAGAACTGAAAATTCCTGACTTGGGATATCAAGACACAATAAACACTCTACACCTACTATTAATAGGTTGGTGTGGTTTATTAACATTTGTAGTAGCCATATTGGTCTACATAAACCTTAAAGTAAACTGTGTTGCTATCAATGCGCACAATCAGATAAACGATTTGGCATTGGGAGCAATACACCGTTAATGGTCCATAATTTTAAGTCTATTTCTTGTAATAAAATATAATAAGTTATCATTAAAAAGCATAATAAATTTGATTATGCCAAATTATATCCATTAAGTCAATTTGCAGTAATAAATTTTTATGCTCAAATGCTAAATTTTATATTTTAGGCGATGATCAATTCCGCAATGTAAGATTAAGAGATATTTGTGAAAAGATAATATTGTTTTGTGATTAGAATTAAAGACGTATTATGTATTAGAATTCTAAACTTTCAGGAATGCAAAATTTAACGAAGCAGGAGCTTCGGGCTTTCTTTCACCCTGGGACCTTTGTTCCATCCCATTTCTGCAGACGATTCAGTTTGTCTACAGAAACGTGTCGAACAAAATATAGGCAACAATTATTCTTAATTCTCGGAATAATAGCTGTCTATATTTCACCTAGCTTCTCACGATCAGACACCACCAGATATGCTGACAACAATGTGTCATCACATTTGGCGGATGTTCTGTATCACGCCACCTTTTTGGTCGGCCATATTTGATTGAAACAATGGAAACGAAGGTGATTTCATATCTTCATTTCGCAGATATGATCATTCCTAAACCTACAGTCAAGTAGAGACGTTAGGGTTCATACTAGCTGTTATGGACATTAGGTTTCATTAGTATTAAGAAATAGTATTAAGTATAATTTCGAAGTGTTTGTAATAATTAAAGTGAAATATTAATAAAAGATAATATAAAAGAAATTATCTTATTTGTTGAGGTAACTTCAAACTAATGAATTACTCTCGCAACAGTATGTTAGAATAATGGCATAATGCTTGATCAAAATTTTCTGAAAATAACAAATTTGAAGTTATGGAAATAAAAAATAATGAAATTTCTTACCTACCAACTAAATAGGAGAGAATTATTTTATAGGTACTTGGGATAGGTTTAATAATAGAGGCCTAAGGAATTTATCCAACTTACTTAAAACTAATTAATAAGTTAATACCAATTTTTGATGTGAAGATTATCATTCCCCACTTTTATTTTTAATCCTAGCCTGAAGATTTCATGAAATTGTTGGAGGTGTACTCGCACATAACAGAAATTCTAGTGTTTCTGGAACTCACCTATTTTCAACTGATTTCTAACAGATTAATCTACATTTTTCTCCCTTGTCTGCAGATTTTTCAATTGAAAGAGAGAAAAATATAGGCCAATTAGAAAGTTTCACAATCAACAGGTTTGTTCTTTGTAGCTTCTAACTTGATCGTCTTAACTTTCACATTTTTTCTGCTCTTGTTCTCATTTGTGTGAGCATCATATTTTATTTGTTCATATGTTATTTTATACTTACAATTTATTTTGTTTAATTACTATATTTGGTTGAACACTATGTTTTGTCCTAGTTTGTAGAAAATAAGAATGATATCATTGCTATAGACTTTTTTGGTCCCCTTCCCCGTAGCAAAGGTAGAATTGTACAGATACTAGTGGTTCTTGACATATTCACAAAATATGTCATACTATACCCGATCAAAAAAGCGTCAACAGGAAGGTCAATTGCAAATTTGACGAAACACTTCCATAATTATGGAAAACCAAAAGTTATTCTTTTAGATAATGGCCCGCAATTTATGATGCAAAAATGGATAAAACATTGGCAGAAACAAGGTATACGAACTAGATTCACATCCGTATACCAACCGGCCAGTAATCAAGCAGAACGTGTCATGCAAACAATAGCCGAAACAATTCACATGAACATTACGGATAAAACACATGGCAAATGGGCCACCCTCTTACCAAAAATAAAAAAAAAGATAAATAATACAGAACACATCATAACTGGCATGCCCGCAATTGTCTTGCAACAACAGAAAAAACCAACAATTCACGGCAATTCAAAAGTTGAAACGATTCCGGATGACGAATACGATAACATACTTTTGAAAGTAAAAGAAAGAATCAAAAATAAATTACGTGAAAGACGTGAGGCTTTTCAAAAATCTCACAAACTAACCATTGAAGTGAAGCCAGGAGACATAGTTTTTGTCAAAACGCATCCCTTATCTTCAAAAGATCTTAATTTCTCTGCGAAATTGGCAAAAAAGTTGAAAGGTCCTTATATTGTACTAAAAATGATAGGAAAAAGTACGTATTGGCTAGAATGCCTTCAAACAGGTATACAAGAAAAACAACACATCAAAAATCTCCGATGCTAAAATAGTCATAATATAAGCTAATTTATTCTACTTTTAATCAAATCTAATATATTAATAACCAGTAAAGGAAACGTTGTTGCCTAAGCCGATGCAAAATTCTCAGACAAACTCTGAGCGAACTGAGTAACTTGGTTTTTGATCTACATTGTACGTTTCACCTTTTATTTTTACTTTTCTCAAAAGATAAACTAATAAACTATGTGACTCATATACAGTAAGCTCAACAAATTTTGTAAGCAGCATTACACAAAAAAAAGAGTTAAGATGGGTCTGATAAACAAAAGATTCCAACAAATGGACAAAAAAAATAATATAGAAAATAATTAACCCCTTTCAAGACCAGTAAAAAAAAAAAAAAAAAATAATAATAATAATAATAAAAAAACAGTAGCCTTGTTAATTAATTTGCATTGATATTCGTACGATAAAACTCCAGGAATTGTAAAACAAGCTACAACAACGCATAAAATATATATAGACAGCAATGTAACGATACCAATATATACAGTGTGGGGTGTTCCATCCACCTTGTACACACAACTCAAACAAAAGATGCCAAAACGCTTCCTCCTGATTTGCTAACCGATATATCGTTATCTATCAAATACAAGCAAATTAAATCAAAACTCCACCTCACACCTTATCGATAATACAAATGCATCTCTAAAATATATATAACCAGTACCAAAAATTCAGCCTTCACCACCAGCCCATATAAGATAAAAAAAATCATTCGTTCCATATCATTCCAAGATGCGTGTTCAATATTTAAACTTGTCCTTTCTATTTTGCATGTTGTGTCTATATTTTGTTATTGTATTCTTTTTAGTCAAATGTTTATTATTTTTTGTTGTTATTTTTAATTAATTTATTCTTTTTGTTACCAGATAACCACGACATCGAAAATATGTTAGTACAATAATATTACTGATTACTTTGTAAATGTTATATCCATAAATGAATGTACACCTATCACTAATATATATCACCCACTTTTCTATTAACATTTATCGCTGGTGGTTTTTTGTTCAGATTCATTATTATTTTTTTTATATTATGGTACACTAGGAATGAAAACAACCGCCGCAGTTTTGCACGTAATGTTGAACAGATTACGGAGATCGTAGACGAACTCTGCCAAAAAATACGAACTGCTTCAGAAACACTAAACATCTTGAGTCTTAATCCGGTAGAAATTCCACCAAATGTGGAATTCATTCTGGAACGCATGTCCATTATGCAGATGACGACAGACAATTTAAAATGTGAAGGTGAAAAATTCAAATTAATTATCAACAAACTATGAGAAATCCGGCCACCTTCTGATATCGAAGATCCACAAAGTACAACTGGCCATCAAGTTCAAACATTCGTTCCACCACCTACTCCCAAACCAGAATCAATCACCTTCAAAAAACCAGTTGACTCACCGCTAAAAGTGACGATTAAAAAACACCGGTCTCAACACGACAGAGTCTCCTAGTCGGTCAAAACTTCGCCAAATCCTTCCAGATCTGCTTTACAAGTCTGATCAACTTTGTTGGAAATGGATGATTTTGATGGCGAAAGTAATACCGGTGCGATAATTTCAAACTGGAACGCCAAAGCAAAAAAGGTTGATTGGTCCTCACGCTCCTCAACCAGCGACCCCAAGCCGACTAAAAAGCAAAAAAAGATTTCATCCTCACCATCAGTGACATCAAGCACAAAAAAGAATCTCCGGATTGTCCTACACAAGGTAGAGGAGTACTTTCCAGAAGTTCACCTATTCCAACCCCACTTACAGACACTGTAAAACCGAAGAAATTCACACCTGACTCGATGGGAACCATCTCCAATTCTTCCTCCTGAGCCTGAATCGGATTCAGATAACAACGAAGAAGATTTGCCCTGTAGTTCCCGACAAACGTGGCAGATGGCCACTGCTCGATATTGCTGGCCTTCTGTCGCTATTTGTCCAGGCTATAGGACGAATCTCTGTCCTCCAGAATGTGGAGAATTGAGCCAGCCTCCCCAACTACTGATTATCCCCTGTCTAACCACAGGGCTCATCATCTGTTGGTGGAAGGGGACATAGTAGAATGGCTGGTAGTTATTTTTGTTTGTAGGTGGCAATACAAGAGTACGTACACCCTAGTCCATGTTGACCGTCACACGTGGCGGTCAATGGTTGGTTCCCAGGATGTTACCCCCATGACTGAGAGACGAGTGTTGACGGAGATCGAATCAATTGATCTACCCTGGTGTGGAGCTGGAAAAAAACCATTCAACTTTGGTGAAAAGGTCACCGTAGATTTTCAACTACGGAGATCAGATTCCATATCTTATGAATTTGGTTTGTGTCCAGACCTACTCCAAGGTATAGTGCTTGGACAAGATTTTTGCCGTGATTTCGACGTGTCAATTAAGAAGGGGATTCTGCGCCTTGATGGACAGAGCAGTTGGTCATTGTGGATTGGTGACGCCTGGCTCTCCTGTTACCCGGCAGAGAAAGCGTACCTAATTTACAATTCCGATATTTGCTACTGGAACTAAAATAACAAAAAATTCCAGTTATCCAAAAAAAAATTTTTTTATCTCTTCTCTTCTCATTTTTGTTTTTCCTCTTAAGTACCACGTAATTGCTTAAAATTCCTTCTCTTTCCTGTTTTTTCACCGGCTCATGACAACTACACAATTTTGACAATTAATGACTCTCTTATTGTTATCTATTATTCTTTTACTTTTTGTTCCTGTTTATTATCCTTTTTATTTTTTTTCCCTTTTTAGATATTTTGTTTCCTTTTCACTTTCATATACATTGTGTTACCCTTTTATTTCTCACTTATAAAGATAGCTTTTTTATTTTTTTATGTACAACTTGTTATATTCTTTTTCATATTCCTTTTTATTTTTTTATCTTTTTTTTTTATTTTTTCCCCACTGGATATCTAACTGAAATGTGGTCATCTTTCCCAGGGTTTATAAATTTTAATGGGGGGGGGGTAGAAGGTTTTCTCGCGAGAAACATATGAAATTATGGAATTCGATGTTTCCACCTTCTTGACATCAAAATTATGGGGACTTTTTCTGGATCTTTAAAATTTTGACCGAAAATTTTCATGTATCCTCTGCTCACACTTTTCATTTCCTCACATCTTTCAGGCATGCCTGGTGGTTGTGGGAGAATGGGGGGAGTTGTAGTATACATGATATTTTTGGTCCGGATACACGATGAAAACTTACTACGGTGGGTTTTCACCAGATTTCATATGTTTCTCGAAGGCTGGTTGATTTCTCCTTTCTTATCTCAATAAGAAAGCAGACAAAATTTATCAGCCAAATAATTTCCCCTACATTTGATTGAATTGAAGGCTTCTTCGTCTCATTCAAATGTAGACAAAACTACTCTTGTTTCTGCTCTTGCTTTCGCAACAACCTTGCTCTTTGTTATAAATTTTTACATTGTCCATGTTTCTACTTGATGTCCGATGAAGAAGATTTTACGTTTTCAAATTGTATTTAACGGTGTATTATGGTATGTTAATATTATTTTGTTATGTATATATTTTTGTTTCGTTATACGCCGGATTTTGAATTGAACATGACTTTCTTATTTATCATCATGTTCATCTGCTAAGAGGTAATGAGGGTGTACTTTGGGATGAGAGACATGATTTGATTGAAAGTGTGTTCCCAATGATGAGGTAAATCATTCTGGTAGATAGCCTTTTCCAGTCCTAAATTAAAATTCAGAACTTATTCGCAAAATAAGGAGGTCTTGGTGATACAAGTCCGAATTATGGCTGGCTATCCACTCACTGCATTATTTGTAGAAAATTGGACTCCGGTAAGTTACGTCATCTAGATTGTACATTTTACATTTGGTTAGTTTTAGTGTGATTTTGTGTATGTTTTATGGTTTTGGTTGTGGTGACGTGAGGTCACCCCAGCAATCATCTGAGTATCCTTTTGTATTATCCTGTTTTCTATTTTGTTAGACCTAGATTTTCAGTGTATTTTAGGTACCTGAAGATTCTTTTTAACTCCTGTATATTTTCTTCAGTTGGATTACCTTGACATTTATTCATTAGATTATTAGCTAAGGCAATATCGGGTCTAGTTTCATCAGTTAAGTATAACAAGAAACCTAATAATTCTCTAAATTGATATTTGTTTCCTGTTTTGTTTAAATTTTTAGGTTCATAATTATTTTAATTCCTCTGTTTTATTTTCCTACTTACCATAAGCATTTTACATGGTTTACAATCCTGCATTTTAAATCTTGTTAATAATTTGTTAATAAATCTCGTTTATTTAAATTCCATTTTATTTTGACCCCTGTTTCTACTGATTTCAATACTTAAGTATTCTTGGGGAGTTTTCATATCAAAATACTTCAATATTTCCCTCAATTTTTCCTTTAATTGTTCAATTGAATTTGAACAGTTTCCAACTATGAGTATATCATTTACATAGGCTAGAAGGATTATAAATTTATCTCCGTTTTTCCAAGTAAACAAACATGGGTCTATTACATCACTATTTCAGCCTAACTTTTTCATCTCCTCTGTGAAAAGTATATTCCAGCTTTTAGGACTTGCTTTTAACCCATATATCAATTTAATTAATTTGCAAACCTTATTAACTCTTTCAGAAGGGTCGATACCTACTCCCTCTGGTATTTCCATATATATGGGTCCATTTATTTTGCCATTTAGAAATGCAGTTTTAACGTTCAAATGGAAAATCTCCAAACTGTACTTATTTACTATTATAAGCAAATTACGCACAGTTGCCAGTGGTGTTACTGGAGCATATATTTCCAGTAAATTGTATTCTACCTTGTCCTTAAAACCTCTTCCCACCAGTCTCGCTTTATATCTCACATCACCTGTTGGCTCCGGTTTAATTTTAAATAACCATCTCGAATTTATTATGCTTGGTTTCTCTCTGTTCTCATCTACCAATGGTCTATCAACTATTGTCCATACATCATGTTCTTGAAGTGAGTTGATTTCATATGGAATGGATTTTCTCCATTCTAGTCTAGCAGATGAGTTAATTGCCTCCAAATATGTTTTGGGGCTTCACTCAGTTCAGCCTTAGCCATATAGACAAACTTGTCCAAAACTTCATCAAGGTTTTCAGCTTTGATCCATTTAGGATCTTCAATATTAAAAGCTTCAACCTTTTGAATCTTTTCTCCTGTTAATTGTTTTGACTTTTGCAGTTTAACACCTTTACTTTCCCTCTGTTTATCCTCTACTTTATCCTTATTTTATTCATATTATTAATATCATTGAACCAATTAATATCTATTTTTTTACTTCTCTCCTGTTGTTTATATTTGTTTTTATACATCAGTTTTTCATTAAATCTTACGTCTCGAGATTTAATTAAGGATTTAGTTTTTGGACACAATAATAAATAATCAGATCAGGTATATCCAACCATTACAGTGCAGATTCCCCATCCAGAGAATTCAGTCTCTGGTTTTCTTTTAACGTTTGAATATGCCAAATAACCAAATTTCCATAATTGATTAAAATGACATGTTGCACTCAGTACAAATTTAGTCAAAGGTGTATCATAATTTATGAATTTATGTGGGTACGATTGTACACATAGACTGCTGCTTTAACAGCTAAATCCCACATATTTCTAGGTAACCCTGAATCTACTATTAAGGCTCTCACTCTGATTTGAATGGTATTATTGAACCTTCCAGCTACGTTGTTATGTTGAGGTGTATCAGGTGGTGCTAATTGGAGATCGATCTTTTCCTTTTCTAACACCTGTTGTGTATATCCTCCTGTAAACTCTGTTCCTTGATCAGACCTCAAATAACACACCTTTACATCTTTTCCTAATAGATTTCTTGTACTCCGTATCAATGTTTCTATGCATTCACCAACTTCAAACTTTTGTGTCATAGTATATGCTTGTGCGTACCTAGAATAGTCATCAATGAATACTAAAATAAATCTCCATTTAGCTAGGAATGAGTTAACTCACAAGATAATGACGAATCAAAATTGGCACCAAGGACTTTTTCATGATGGGATTGTTTATTAACAACAAGTCAACAGTGGCAAGGAGCTAGGAGGGAAATGAATGTTTAAACATTCCTTCCAATCAGATATCACATACATATTTTGCAAGATGGAAATATCATTATTGGGTAATTCATACTGAACTTCCACCTCGACATTATTCAGATCTGTAAAATACATCTACTATTTTGTATTTAACTTATCAGATTCTGTTGACACATATTTAGCTGTTGTTTGCTCATTATCATTTTTATTTTATTTTGGTTTCTTATCCAAATTTTTTATTTTACCTCCCCTTCCATGCCAGTTTGAGGGGGCACCCCTAAAAGATTTAGTTATGCCACCAGTAGGTAACTGAGATAGTGGATTTGAAAATCCACCTCTAAGTGGTGCAAAACCAAGATATAAGCTACGCCATCTATATGACATATATCTACCTGACCTATGACTATTATAAATATTATGCCTCTAACGGTCATTACCTGACACAATCACCGATCTCATTTTCCCTAATTTGGGACAATTAGTCGCATTATTTGTAGATGTTACAATTCCACAGTTTAAGCACATTTGGCCTTCAACTGTTGGGTTAGGACAAGTATTACTCAAATGACCATAACCCTGGCAATTAAAACATCGAGTACCCGGACTAATTTGATTACTATTATTTACAACACCAGTTCCCGCATGTGATTGTTTGATGAAAGCAACATTGCCTCAAGTTGGTCCTGCCAAGCCCCTATTTGAACTATTTCTCTGTTCCAGCTTCCTATTCACCTCAGCCTGTAGAATTAAACACTTAAGTTCTTTAATAGATAACCTACATTATTTGTTCATTTAGAAATAAAATTTATTGTTTCAATCATATTAGAACTTTTGCCTATTTTCATATAATAAAATAATTAAAAAAACTTTTTATGGATATGCTTTTATTCAACTCTTACTGCTTACACACTAAAAATTAAAAAATAGTTTTATTACTACAAAATCATAGGTAATATATGGCATTCCAGTATAAAAATCAAAGCGTGGGGCAAAATATCATGATGAACAATCTTAATGGGTTGTTTTTAGTAAATTTGACGTGAATAAATTCGCAATTTTTTCCAGTATAATGACTGTACTATATTTTGTAAGCAACTGATAATTTCAACAAGACAAGTAACAATGTTGCCCAGGTAAGAAACAAAAAAATGCGTTAACACTCCCCACGAGAAAAAAGGTAATTAAGGTACAAAAAAACGATACAAAAAAAAACAAGGTACAAAATTGAAAAAAGGGTACGAGATCAAACATTAAGTTGTATATAAATAAAAATCATAAAGAAAAAGATTAGGTGGGAGAGTGTGAAAAAGCTATATAATAATAATGGTAATGGTTAAGAAAAGGCAACAAAAAAAATTCAAAATAAACATATAATAACAATATAGTAAATAAACAAATTAAAACGATGTCGAAGTAGGCAACAGTATTAGGAAGTTGACGGGAGCCTGCCAGCTCTTGCCTGATTTTGGAATGGTGGTAGTTCAAAAGAGGCTTTGGTCATCAACTATGAGGTCATCGACAATAGCGATAGGCCAATTCCCAGGTTACAACTGGGAGTCTTTAACAATGACAACAGTACTAGTAGTGATATTGGGTAAGGGCTTCTTCCACTTTGACCATGACTGAATTTGACTCAGGTAATCTACTTTCCACTGTTTCCAAAAAGATTCAATCATGGCGTGGAAGGTTTTGAAATGGTCATGTAGCTTTGAAGGCACAGTGGTGTCATCAGGAGGTAAAGAGAATGAAGAAGCAATTAAGAAATGCGCTGGCGTGATGGCTTCACCTTACACATTGACGACGATAGGTTTACTGCAAAGTGGACGAGAGTTAAGTATCGCTTTGATTGCAGCAAACAATGTACTCAACTCCTCAAAGTTCAACACGTGACCGTTGGTAACTCGAACTGCATGGTACTTAGCAATTTTTATCACAGCATTCCAAATTCCACCGTTATGCGGAGAACAAGGCAGGATGAAATTCCACTCAACACCATTCTCAGCAGCAGTACCACCAATTTTAGGGTCGTCGAGATGTAGGTAATCCTGTGCACCGACAAAGTTGGTACCGTTATCGGAATATATGTGCTGCGGCGAACCTCTTCGAGAACAAAATTGCAAAAAGCTGTCAATAAAAGCCTTGGTTGAGAGCGCTGAGACAACTTCAATATAAACAGCGCTAGTAGCAAAGCAAACAAAAATAGCAATTTAAACTTTGAAATATATAACAGATCGATGAGCCAACGTATTTTGGCGTAAATGGACCAGCAAAGTCGACGCCAACATGTGTAAATGGTCCACTCACATTTACACGACATGGTGGAAGATTGGCCATCATCTGTGAATGAGATTCACCACGGTATCGAAGACAGGTGACACACGTGTTGACAATTTTATTTATAAGCCCAGTAGAGCTGCCGACAAACCAAAAATGAGAAGCCAGATGAGTAGTGAGAAATAAATGGTTGGCATGGTAATATTTCTCGTGAAGATAGCGAACCAAAATAATGGATAGGTGTGACTTAGCTGGCAGAACGATAGGATGCTTCTGATCGAATGGTAGGTTATCCTTTCTTAGGTGACTGCCAACACGAAGTAATTGATAGTCATCCAAGAACGGATTTAAAGTGACCAAAGTACGGTGAGACAGTACAGGTTGACCATCAGACAGTGCAGCATACTCCCGAGAAAACATAGCCAATTGAACAACTCGAAATATGCTGGTGATGGCGCAATTCCATTCTGATACACTCAGTTGGGCAGTAACCCCGGTGGTAATTATACGACGAGAATGAAGAGCTTTACTGGAGCAAGCCAACAAGAAAAAACGGTGGAGGTAGGCTATTACATTGACTGAAGCATGGTACGACAAAAACCGTTTATCAAGAACTAGGTCTGCAGGCACAATAGCTGCATTACACACTCGACTGACTCGGTGAAATTCCAATGAGGTGTCCTTGACAATAGGTACCTGGTCAGGAAAACAAACCATTTGTCTCTGAATAAACTCCGGGCCATGCAACCACAACTTACAATTGAGCAAGTTAGATGCACAAATTCTCCGCGTTGCAAAGTTTGCTGGATTTTCCTTGGTTGGCACATAATTCCAACAATGAAACGTACTAACTCTTGGATCTTTGCAACTCGATTAGCAACAAAGATGGTCCAAGAAGATGGTGACTTGGCTAACCAAGACAAGACGATGTTATAGTCGGAGAATTTGAAGACTGAATCGATGCGAAGGACCTTCTGGACACGATGTAATAAGCTGGCTAATAAAAAAGTAGCTTGGAGCTCCAACTTTGGTATAGTGAGCTCTTTCAGCGGAACAACTTTGGTCTTTGCACACACCAAATACGTCTATATAGAACTGTTAAGAATGATTCTGCTAGCCATTGGATCCATTTTGGCGAGATTATTAGCTAAACTTGTAAGACTTTGGTCGCAATGAAAGAAGCTGGTGTGGTGCCATAAGTCAAAGTCTTAAGTCTCACATCGCGTGCTAACTCGCTGGGTTTATTCCACTACAAAATATGTTGCATTTCTTGATCATCGGTATGGATCAAGACACATCGGTACATTTTCTCAATATTGGCAGAAAATGCGACAGCAAAGGATCGAAAACGAAATAAAATATCGATCAAATTGGACTGTAGAACAGGACATTCATAAAGGCGTCATTAAACGAGGTACCACCAGGAGGTTTGGAGGACGCGTTTAATACTACTCGAAGCTTTGTGGTAGTGCTACTTGGTCGAAGCACACCATGATGTGGTAAGTAATAAGATGTCCTCGATGACAGTAATGCAGAAGCATACTCCATATGGTCGAGCTAAAGGTATTCGGTTATGAAATCGACGTATTTCAAACGGAGTTCAGCATTAGCAGTTTTTTCTCCATGTATAAGGAGGGCTAAGGCTCTAATACAATTGTTAGAAACCATAGACTTGTCGATTTTAAATGAGAGATGAACGACAAATTTACCATCTGACTGTCGACAATAGGTTTTTTCAAAGTGGTCATTACATGCTCTCTACTCCGAGTCAGCAGACTTAGAAGAAGGAATTTCTTCCATCGACCAAAACTTCAGCAGCTGCTCCTGAATATCTTGAACCTCACACAATGAGAATGAGAATTGAACTGGTGTAGAGCAGAATGAGGCACTGGCAACAGTGGTTGTTGTAACAGGACCAGATACTACCAAGCCAAATTGAGTATTTCGGATGAACAGACTATTGATAGTCTGAGAGCTACCCAAAACACACTGCTCGAAATATTCTGCGCCAACCAGAAGATCAACACTTGGTACATTAACCTAGGACTTGAATAAAGCTGTGTCCGCTAGGTTGAATTTCACCAGCTTAGAATGGCAATGAGCAGTTGACAGGTTGCTCATACTCTAGGTGAGGCACAAAGCTGGAATAACATCAGCAGTTACGTCGATACTAAAACTGCCATATTGAGAAGTCATGGTTAACAAACAGGCTCGATTGGTTGAAACGATATTACCACCAACACCATTTACGGAAGAGGTATCTGGTAATTTGAAGGTAGGTAGACGATAATGACAAATGAAATCTTCCAAAATTAGTTGGTTGTGAGCAGCTGTTGAGTAGTAAGCGAAGGCTACCAGAAATCTTATGGCATGAGAAATTGACTAGGGCTGACGGAAGAAGAACGACCTTTCTACTAGGTGTAGCCGCTAGTATTTTTTGGTTTGGTCGGTGTTTTCCAATTAATGGTATGAGATGGATCATTGGTTGAAGCTGTCATAACTGACTGTGACGTACAGGACTCGAAGTGAAGTAACGTGTTATGATGACTATACATTTACAACAGCAACTACTGCGACACTCCTTAGAACTGTGGTTATTACCGAAGCAGTTGATACATAATCAGTTCTGCTTCACGAGTTGAAAATGTTCTTTTGGTGTTTTTGAAAGAAACACTTTGCAGGAATTTAATTGATGAGACGTACCACAAATACAGTAATTAGGAACGTTGACCACAGAAAACGAAGATTTTTTAAACTCTGACGATTTTTTAGAACAACGAATGATGGCAAGAGACTTGGCAAAAAAGGTGCGTGATTCTAGGAACTCCTTTAATTTTTGAAATGAAAGATAAACCTGATTATCGGTAATAGAATTACTCCAACCACGCTTGGTCTTCATATCAAGATTGGAATAAACGAATTACGAGAGTAACGTTGACCAATTATCAGGATTTTCACCACATACACGTAACCCACATATGGCAGAATCAACGTTATGGAGAAGGTTACAAATCTCCGACTCATTTTTTATTTTCTCAATTGCAAACAAGTCGCCTAAATAAGTTTGGATGATTAATCGTGGTCTATCATATTTCAAAAGGACTTTAGACCATGCTTCTTGATATACATCATCGGTTAATGGAACATCACTAATTACATCACTCGATTTTTCGACCAAATACTGTTTCAGGTAATACAACTTTCAAACAGAAGGCATATCGGTAGAATGGATTAAACTTTTAAACAGGCTTTTGAATTCGAGAAAATTACAGTTGTCACCATTAAAGGGTTCACACCTACCTTAGGTAGCTTAGGCATGTCGGACAAAGAACCAGGAACCATAAAAGTAGACGATAGTGATTCACGAAAGTTTAGTGCTACCTCTTTTTTATGTTCATTCGCTTTTCCCAGGGTTTTTAATATGATAACAAACAGCTCATCCTTCTCTTTGAGGACATGTTCTTCAATTTTTTCAGCTTCTTCTTTTTTGCGGAAGTCTAATAAATTGATTATATCGGTAACTATTTTATCATATTTAGAATTTAATTGTTTTAAATTGGTAGCGGCAGCCTCAATTTTAGCCGATAATTCATCGTCTTTAGCAGCTTTACTCCAATCCAGCACCAATTCATAAGAGCAGCAAATTTCCCTCTTTAAAATACTCCTTTCGCGATTTAAATTTTCCATTTTTAATTTTTATTTAAAGTATTGGGGCGATAAGAATCAAAAAAAGTGATAAAAACAAAAATAAAATAAATTGGGGTATTTTATGAAAAAATGTAAAATACTTTACGTAAAAATGTATAAAACAAAGTGTAAAATATGACCGGTAAAATACTTTACATAAAAATGTAGAAAAGAAAGTGTAAAATATGACCGGTAAAATACGTTGCCAAGACTATGTTCAGTTTGTAAATGCACGAAAAAATTAAGAGAGGTTTACTATTTGCAGTCTGAGATCAAATTATTAAACATTACTACTATCACAGATTATCACTAAACTCATGCAAACGAAAATGAACGAATATCATGATTATTACTTACAAATTGTGGTTGTACATACACAAATCGCGAACAAAAACGATTAAATATCATAGTTCAGTTATTATCCGGCCCGGAGGACCATGTTTTTAGTAGATTTGACGTGAATAAATTCCCGATTTTTTTGGTTTAATGACTGTACTATATTTTGAAAGCAACTGATAATTTCTACAAGACAAGTAACAATGTTGCCCAGGTAAAAAAAAAAATGTGTTAACAGGGTCAATATTTTCATTATTCAGCTTTTGGGGAATATACTCTGAGAAAATTTTGAATATATCTCTCTGGAAAATATTCATTACATTTTGGGCTTTGTTCAAATCTTCATCCGCCATATTGAGATCTTAAAGTTGTATTTCTTCGTCTTCGTCTAGCACTTCAATATACTCCAACATATCTATTGCATGCATTTGGGTGAATGCTGTTTCTAGTTGATTATCTCGCTCTCTATAAAGAGTCATGTAAGAATTTGTTTCTTTGAGATGATCTTCATTTGCTAAGAGCGCTTCTCTGGCTGAATCATATCCGGCCAGTATATTTTCTTTAGAATGGAATGGAAGGTATTGTACCAACAGGCTGTAGTAAAAATTTTCTGCATTCTCAGACAATTTTAAATTTGTTGCCCGTACTGCAGCTGGTACAGTAAGTCTCTTCACTTTCATTCCATTTGTCAATGTAATCACTACTCTCAAGTCTTGTGGTGGATCATCAATGCAGTCTTTGTTTTCTTCTAAATCCTCATCTTCATGTTTAGCATAGTAAGGCTTAAAAAGCATGACAAATTTAAACAAAGACATGTTAGTTTAATTAGCAGGGCTTTTTTCATACCTTTCAATTATATTATGACAGTAACCTACAGCCCTGCCTTCTTTATCAAACTTTATAACTCGATATCATTCATCTGGCTTCCTCGTATTCAAGAAAACACATTACCTTGAGGAATAATGCATTTGAAGATGAGCTAGTCTGTAAACACATTCACAAGCCGATACTTTCCTCTCCTTTAAAATTTTCATGTAAAGTTTGAAAACTTTTCATGATGTTTCAGCTGTAATGATACAAATCAGAAATACAGACAAAAAATTATTTTTTATAAGATGAAATTTCTATAGGCTACCTACAAATTTATACCGTACTTAAAATTTTCAAGTTGAATTTGCTTAATTGCACCAGTAATTTCACTATTCAAGTCAGTGGGCTCTCCTTTGGATATATATACTTAGCTACGGAGTAGGCAATGGCTTTGTTGCTGCTGCATGGTTGTATATCCATATTCCCTTGCTATAAGCATAAAAGGATTGGATTGTAATTTTTAACCCACTTGTCTTGTTTCCATCATTTGAGTTGGCATATACAACCACCACAGCGCACAAATTTCTCAAATGTGTGTTCTATTAACCGTGTCTCAGCATTTTCTGGTCTTGGGAAATAAAATTGGCAATATGGAGTTGTGTTCTTTGGCACATATTGGTATGGTGATGAATCTGACATTCTTTCACAATTTCAAATAACACAGGTGTTGGTTCGAGCATCTTGCAACCATAAACTTTATTTATAATTTCAATTCCCTCTGGAGTATCAAACGCTGAGTGCTGTCGTACCCAGATCACCATGTGCACATGGGGACTACCACAATTTTAGAACTTGATACGCCACCAGTGGTCCACCACATGACCACCAAAAATGGTCCCATCACTTAGTATCAATTTCATCAATGCTCGAACTCGTAATGAGAAATGTCGGCTAAGAGTGGCAGGATATTTTTCAATCAACTCTTGGGTTTCATAGATACTAAGGTTCTCAAGATTTTCTTCCATTCTTAGGTCAGCTGCTAGGAGTGATTTACGCAGATCTTTCCAATGCAAATCATTGCAACTAAAAGAGACAAAGTATGTTGGTGGTCCCAAACATCGGATTAATGCAATTATATCACAAAGTGCAGTCCTCCAATATGAACCTGAACCTCTCAAGTTCTTCAGATACAGATGTATATTTTCAATTTTTCCTTCTTTACCTTACCTTCAATTTTCTTCGCACATGCCGCTATTTTGGATTTCACTTTATTATATTTGTACATAGAAAGAGCATAAAACAGGTAATCATCTGTTTGGAAGAGCGTATTTTCTACAAAAGTTCTAATTTGGTAGTAATCCAATGGTGATATCGTTACTGTTCTTGGCTCTTTCAATCCATTCCTGCCATATGGAAATAGGTAATATCATGCAAATTCCTCTGCCTTCAGTTCATGAGCTGCATTCACTATATTGTCTTTGGTCTTCCTGAATATTTTATTCATATTTTTTCCCAGTACTAGTTCTTCTTCCACATCGGACTGAATAGCATCAATAGGGGCCATCACTGAAGTTTTGATGGGAATGATATTGACCTTATCTATTTCTTGTGGATGAGTCATTTCAATTTCTGGATTGAATGGTCCATTCTGTTGTTGGTTACCTTGATCCACACATATACAGTGTACATCAACAAAGTTAAGTGTGTACTGAATGTTTCTTGAACGATGCAACTTGTTAATTGTATCGCACTGAATGACACAAGCAGTCACACTTGATGCAGTGGCTCCTTTTGGTCCACACGAATGTGAGTCAGTGAAATAATATTTGTTGGCAATATGCAGTAGACCAAATGACTTGCCAGATGAGATCAATACTCTGTATGTATGATGTTCAAATAACAATTGAAGTTCTTGTAAGAGAGTGCAGCCAACATCGTCCACATTCATATTATCTCGAAGATTTCTATAAAGAGCTGGGTGGTCATCGTATTGAATAGAAAACTTTCTACCTTAAATGAATATATCATCTTTGATGATATCAAAATTATTCAACAATAGATAGCCATTATTGTCATCAATCAAATTCACATTATTATCAGACAATCGCATTTTAACTGAGTTACACAAAATGTAACCCATTATTAAATTTTCATTTAATACATTAGTCGTCCATTTCTCTGGAGTCGGATAAAAGCTCTGATGATGTTTGCTACAGTCATAGCACAACATTGAACTCCCACACTACACATTGCAAATATTCTCTGAAACAGAATGACAGTATTCTGATTCAAATTTAATTTATGTATATTTTCACTGCAACTCTCCACCCTAAGTAAACCTATAAAACTCATCTGCTTTATTCCAGGATGTACCTATGTAAGATGCGCGAATGTTGGGTGATTGGTACATATTTATTTTGGAAATTTTCTTCTTCAATTGGAATATCACATACAGGAACCATCTCTCTGATTATATTTTGCTCTTTCAAGTCCACGTTATTTTCAATTAAGACATCCTCATGTAACGGATTGTTTTGAATAAGTTAATGTAATGCAATGTAAACAGCGTTACGAGAAATTGTGTATTGTTTGGAAATATTAACGTTCTCCATAACCACTGCTATTGACGCATCACTGGATGAACGTGGTAACATTTTTGGTAGCTGCTTGGTTACTTCAAAAATATCTCTGGGAAAAAGAACTGCTTGCCCTTTAAATCCATATTGCCTAAATAGACCCGATAATTTAAAAATTTTAATAAATGCTACGATGTGAGAAAGGAGGCCTTGTTCAGCTTGTGTGAGAATTTCCAATTCAGAGGGAATGATACCTGGATCAAGTTTGTTCTCATATGACTTTGGTGGATATGTAGTTTTTTTTACTGGCTACGTGTGTAGAACAACGGTAGCACAATAATAGAACATTTTCTGCAAATCATTCAGTTGGAAAATATGAATGGTGACTGTTTCTCGAATTTTGTATTTGATACTGATGACACATTTTTTTTTTCACAAATTTCACAGCTCTTATTTGGTACTTGGTTTATCTGGCATTCAAATTCTGCCCTTTGGTCTTGTACTGCAATACAATATAACACATATTCTGCTATGAGCTTTAAAATAATACGCACTCATAAAATATAGAGTGAAATAAGGCTTATACTAACATTTTCTGACATGCACAGAAATTTCCAAAGGTTTTTGAGTTGCATCAAAATTTCCTACTTTGATAATTGTGGGATTAAGTGCATATTTATTCCAGTAAGCATCAGGTGGGATTTTATGTTTTCTACTAAAAACGTAGTCGTAACATGGGTCACATAAGCGTAACGCATGTTTTTCTTATAATTCAGTAGGAAGATATTTTTTGCTTTGATTGTTCTTCTAGTTCTTCAATTTGCTCATTTTCTTTCTACAAATCTCGCAATCTAATTCTTCCCATTAGTCCTTGTGAAGTGACATTCACACATACGGGCAAATTTTCTAATCACATTTGATGCCACGCACTATAAGTCTGGTACAATTGAAACCCATTTTTGAAATGCCTGTAAATGTTACACAACATGCTGTAGCAAACTATTTTTGTCAATATGTAGGTCAATTATTATCTTAAAATTTTAATCCAACTTACATCATCATACTTTCCAGCAGGAAAGCTGTGAAGTGTGAATTCAGGTGTTTTCTTCCCACAAATGCAACATTTCAACAAGTTCCTCTTGAACACCATTATTAAATAGCATAGATACGAGCGATCATTAAACTATTTTTGACCTATCGTTTGTTTTCCTGCTTGGAATAAGAAAAATTGGCTTAATATTGTCGTTGTTGAAATACTATTACTCGCAATAGATAGCATAGTTTATTCTAAAACTAAAACTATGGCGATAAATCAAGCAAAATAGCTTTTGCTCACTGATTAATATGTTATAAATTATTATTTTTCTCAGTTGTTCCTTTACTACATGGATTGAGAAACTCAAAATTTCTACCTATTTTATAAACTTGAATTTTCGGAGCAATATCAAGGTGTATCAAAAAACAATATTTCTTTGACTTGATAATGTAGGCGATGCAGGATTGCCGTATTTATGTGGGGATGTCTATTTTCAAGTCGTTTGAGTCACATCAAATCAATCCGTTCCATTTTTTACGAACTTGTGAATCAGCTCTGTCTCTGTAGTTTGTGGTGTCGTGAAGTGTTCTTATCAAGAAGACAAAATAATTATTCTATTTTTTACTTACATTTAGATTAAAATGAATTTCAACCATAACATACTAACATACCAATTGTGCAAAGCAGGTGTCACAATGTGGCAAATTGCCACAAGAGAAAAATCACCAAATTTTTTCCACAATGAGGCAAATTTCAACCAATCAGAAAGGAGAACAGAATTGACACCATATGTTCTTTTGTCACAATGTGGCAAAAGTATAATACACTAAATAAAAGAAATTCTGTGAAAATATGTTAAAAATAATTACCTCATTGTGGTATTTTTGATGTCATATTTTCTGCATTATTTTTGCCTTATTGTGGCAATATTTTGAAATTAAAAAAATAATTTATTTATCTTTGTGTCATTTTTTATGTTTCAGTTTACATATTGTAGCAATATTTTCTCCTTAAAGTGACATATTTTTGGTTTCATTTTGGTATATTTTATGCCACTTTATACACTTAATTTTCACCATATTGTGGTAGTATTTTGACACAAAATGATGATAATTTTTATTTCTTTGTGGCATTTGTAATACCCTTTTCCATGCTACATTTTTGTTACATTTTGACATTATTTTAGATTTAAAATGACAAACATTTAAAACCCACCATTGGTGTCACATACTTTGTTAGTATAATTATTCATTGCATGTACTATAATGGATCATATTATCAGGGTTTTGTAAAAATATTTTCAAAATATTTATATAATTACAAAACATCAATTAATTTTTGTTAGTGCAATTGATTGAAAACAAAATAAGTTGGTGCATCATGTGGGATTTCCATTGTTTGTCATTTTATGTGAAATATTTTTTATATTGATAGTAAGAATATAGAGCATGATAGTATTGGTATTACAAATATCACTAAGAAATAGAAAATACAATCATTTTGAATCAGAAATATAAAACAATAATACATGCCATAACAAATTAAGTGTTGGAAGAAGAAAAAAAAGTGAGAGAGTTGAAACTGGATATATTCAAAAGTACATTTAATTCTTACTCATATCTGTAGTTCAAATTACATTAGATATGGGCTGAAAAATAAGCTCCATAAAATGAAATTGGATTAGATTTAAGAAATGTGGAACTCAGGTTTAGGAGTCCCAAAAATGACACACCATACAACCCATTTTCCCTATGCAACATACTACCACATCTAAAGCAAAACCTGAAAATAGGTAAAGCCATAAAAAGGTCAAGTGTGAGACATTAATATTTTACAAATTAAGAGAAATGAAATGTAAAATACTTAAAAATTTGGCAAATAACAAAATTAGAAAAACAAGTAAGATGGTTCCCGCCCTTAAAAATGGGACAAAGGTAAATAAATATTGAATAAAATATTTTTTTGTAAAACAAAATTGAAAAAATTCAGAATATATGAAATAAACATAAAATATCTATTTTTTCATAACCTAGGAAATGTAGTGTAAAAAGGTTCAGTTCCAAATAAAAAGAGGTAGTATTTGAAATAAGATAGTATATGCATAAATTGTATTAAATTATATAAAAAATAAGAAAATAATGGGAAATCACATGAAAAATTAAAATCACAAATGAAATTACAGTATTTGAAAAATTTCAACATTTATTAACTAGTTTAACTAGGAATAACAAGTGAAAATAAAATAATAGAAAATAATTTTTTCTATTATAGAAGGACATATGTTGAACTAAAATAAATTAATATTTCTATTGTCCAATTTAATTCTATTGTATAATAAGAAATATATCATTAACAATAGGTAGGAAATATTCAAATTAATAAATGAAAAAATAAGATGAAAATTATTTCCAAACTTCAGATTATTGCAAAATTATAGAACAATATATAGATATGTGGAAGAAATTGAAATTAAAGAACAACTTTTAAGATATTGAAAAATATTAATCATATTAACTGGTGTTTCAGATATGACTATAAAGTTAGGTAAACTTAAAAACAGATGAAATAATTTAAGTACCTAACTATGTACAATCACATACATCCAAAAAATAACAAAACTCATAACAGGCAAATAAAAATTATCGGTTTGACTAGACGATATTTATATTATAACCAAGGACTGAACTTAATGAGAAAAGTGAAGTCAACCTCTGCCATCTTTGAATTAGACATTAGTACCATATTGGGTGGAGTAGGATTTTCAAGTCAAATTCTATTTTATATAGTGTAAATTGCATTTATTCTGGTTTTAAGTAATATTTTACATAACTATATTAAAAATAGATGTAATTAGTAAAGTAAGAATATCACATTTTTATTTTTGGAAAAAAATTTTTTTTAGTATAAATCTAGTTCATTATGTATATTTTTAATACATATTATACCTAAAGGCAAAATAAATACAATTTAGCCTGAAAATCATACTTCCACCATGTATTTATATGGTGCTTATGCCCAATTCAACGATGATGGCAGCCTGCTTCATGTTTTGTAAGAGTAAGGTGATATATGAGTTTATTTATAATATAGTACAAACATTTTTAATCTGACTGTGAGATGTTATAGATTAAGTATAAACAAAATTACTTGATAATAAAACTGAACTAGAACAAAATAAAATTTAGCTCAGACAGAGTCTACTTCACTATCAATTCATGAAGTATGAAATTTTGCAACAACGTTGGGGAGTTCTATTTAATTCTGACTTATAAGTTACTTCAATCATTTCAATAGATTTATTAAATAATTTTTTTTTCTAAATTTGAAAAATAAGAATTTTTTCAGCTCCTCTTCAATTTAAAACCACTGAAAACATCATTTGATCATTACAATTTATTCTTATTTTGATATTTCTTGAGTAAGGTACTCTGCATACAATAACCCCAAATCATTGGCAAATTTTTGATGTTGTTCATCAGTGACTGCAGTGGTATTTGCATCGATAAGATTCACTTCTGACAGTTCTGGATTAGTATTAAGGGGCAATGTTAGCTGTGTATGTATATGTTCATGTTGAGGTACACTTTTGTGTGAAAGCTGTGATAAATAAACAAAATTAATAAAATATTTAAGTACTGAACAATGCAGTGCATTAATCATACTCATTGTATGTTTCTTTCAGCAACTTGACATCTGCTTTGCCAACCTCATCCAATGACATAAAAGTGCATCAAAACATTCTGCACTATGCAGTGTTTTCAAATTTTTACAGAGTAGGAATTTACTGGTTTCATCACTTTGTGAATTAGTCTTGTCATTGTTCTTATTGTCAAATTGTTTCAATTGAAGACTGATATCTTTCAAACTAAATACTTTTTCTAAAAGCATATAAGTTAAAATAAATCTTAAAAGAAGGTAAATTTGTACACCCCTACATCGATCTTCCTCAGGTTTACGGACAATTTCATTACATACTGTAAACCGTTTATCCCTCTAGTTAAACAATACACAAAAAAGATCCAATTAGCAAATATTGGATAAAGAGGAGATTGCTTCTGGAAGCAGAATAAAATAAATATACACACCATTCGAGCTTCAGCAAGGTGTTTAACTCTTCCTTTTTCTCCTTTGCGACGTACCAACTTATAAGACCATGATTGTGAATAGTTTTTTCCATCTTCTTTAAGGAATATACAGCGTTGTTTTTTAGGTAAAGGAGGCTCATTTTGATCACTACCTCCACTAGACATAATATCAACTGTGAAATAATAATAGTATTAATTGATGGCAACGTAAGTATGAAACCACAATACAATCAGTGACCTAAAATTGATTCTTTACCTAATGTTCAGCAAATCTGTTATTCTTTTTTGTAAAATTTCAATAGATAGTAAAAGGGAATAGTAAATTAATACATTTATAAGGTATATTATTTATGAAGCTCAAAGAAAAAAGTTTATATGACAAAAATCTTGAGAAAATATTTATATGTTCATCAACTTCCGAATATTACATAAGAAACTTCATTCTTGAGGGCATGGACTTTTTTTTTACAATTGTTCTCTTTAATAAATTTATATCACTGTTGAGATATTTATAGTTTTTAAACTTGTAAAGTATAATTATTGAATAATTTCCAAGGAAATTCATCTCAATAAACACCAAATATTTGTTTGTGGCTAAAACATTTTTGAAAAACATAGAGTTATCCATAATCACCAAATAACATGATACAGAAAAATCAGTAACAAAAAAACACCAAAATTCAAACAAGAAGCTTAACAAAGAGACAAATAGTTCCTAATTACTAATACTAAATGATCGCATAAATTAATTATTTACTCAGTTCTACTATTAAATGACTTACCTATATAAAAATAAAATCAAATTCAAATTGAATTTCATTTTTTTTTTCAAAGTGTGATTTTTTAATAAATTGTTACTTATCTCTTGGGTATTAAACATAGAATAACTAAAGACTGTTGAAAATATTTTTTATGAAGACCTAAAATTTTTAGTAACATGAGAATAATTTTTCTTGTTCCTATGACAGTTTTACAGAACACAATGCCAAAAAATGGAAATTTATAACAATTTTACCACCTCAACAATAATGGAACATGTGGGGACTCACTGGTATGAGGAATAGGGGCTCGGACCCCGTGATGACAGTTGCCACCCCGAAGGGCAGGCAAATTATTCATCCGTGTGACATAAAACACACAAATTACGTTTGATCATAATTACCTGCAAATATATGCAGGTAATGTACGAGTACAGAATTGTGACACAATGGGATGATGTCACGCTCCATACACGAACCAGCCAACCATCTCTTATCTTGATAGGGGATGATTGAACCTGGCCGCTCTCACCAACGTACGTATTTTCTTACGTACTTGTGTTTGTGTGCGTGTAAATAAGCCATATATAAACCGCCCGAACCGGCTCTAAAATCGCCAGTGTTTGCCTTTGTTTTGCTTATTCATACTTATGTATGAAGTGGCTGAACACATTTAAATTCTGTAGAATTTCCTTCTGGTGAGAATATCTCTCATGACAAGGTATTCCACAGAACACATTTTCTTTTTTTTTTAATTTACAATATATTTTCTAATAAATTTATTCTCAAACGTGCTGCATCTGAAACTCTATCTGTTCATTATATACTTAACTATAATTATATAATAATAAAAATATTCAAATTGATCAAAATTATTTTCACAAATATGTAAAAGTATTCCACTAATTCTCTGAATAAAGTCTGATTAAAACATTATCCTTTTCTACGGAACCTACTGGTAATTAAAAATTTATTCAAAAACAATAACTAAACAAACAATGAAGAAGGAAATTAGAATCATATTCTAGCTCTTCAAAGAGATGCACAGTACCTATGAGTCACACATTTTTAACACTTATTGAAGAGTCTACCTTCTTCAAATTCCAGTTATAAAATTTTTTGTTACTTCTAATTAAATTTTATAAAATAATCATACTAAGGTACAACTGACATTGAATTAAAACTTCAAAGTAAAACTGATAAATAACTTTCAACTTACTGGTCCTGAACTAAAACTTATTGAAACCTATTCAACACTTTCAGGCAATATCAAACACAACTATATAATATGTCTGATCACTCTACCTTGATTTTTCTCCGTACTCAAAGGCAAAAAATATACGACATATAAAATAAAATAAAAATATCTCATAAGTACCACACATATATAGGTATAAACCAGCATCTTTTTTAACATAAAAAAACAAAATTTACAGAAAATAGTTCTATTTTGTCAATATCTCTCTAGAAAACCAAATTTAGAATTGGCCAATTTACATCTATAATTCAAAAAATTCTAGCACAGCAAGCCACGCTAGAAAATGTTGGTTTTTCAAACCAAAACTTAACTAAATAAATGGATAAATAAAAATACTAAACACTATTCTATTAATTTTACCCTAAAAAACTAAATCAAATTATGCCAAAACCGAGCAAGAAATAGCACTTTCAAGAACAAATGGAACAAAACTTAAAAAACGTCAAGAAAAACTTAATAAACGACAAGAAGAATTATAATACAAGTTCGTGTTGCTATTAAAAGTCAGTTAAATTTTAATTGGCAATAATTTTTTTCAAAATCTCTCAAAATTATGATTGGCAATGATTATTCAAAATCCAATTATGTTTTCAATTTCAACAAATTAATTAATTTGTTATTGATAGCATTAATACCAAACAAAATAAGAACATTTCTTACTAAATTTACTTAGTACTTAAATGCTAGTGAATTGATTTCTGTTAATTTCTATTTCCTATTGTACCCCACTTTTATGTATATGCTGTATGTTTCTTTTCAGTATACATTATTTGTTAATAAAAGATTAAATAAATTATTGGTAAAAGTGAACTTTTTTCTTTTTACTTTGAGTTAGGAAGCAAACATTAATTCAAATTATATGAAGCAGCCTTATGGAAACCATCTCCCTTTTAAAACATTGTTGTCATCTAAGAAAATTGGCATGAAGTAGGTATAAGTTACAACAATGATTTCAATAGCTAGTAATTTTTCAAAATTTTCCAAGAAATTAAAAAGAACATTTATTTTTTTGTGTAATATTGGGTGTCTGGCAAAATGTTGATATAAATTCAGATATCGATATAACCTGCTACGACTAAGAAAAAAAAATTTATGTATACATAATTGCATAACTTAACTTTTGAAGGAAAAGTAATCTGGTGAATTTTTAAGGTAGGTAAAAATAAAATTTTTGAAAAAGTAGAGTGGAAATAAATTTTTAATAATTTATTCTACCCGAACTTTTTACAGGGAGAAAAATAGGTTATGTACAATTCTTATCTACAATACTGAAGGAGCTACAGTCATGAAAATCCTGGTACATACAAATGACTCGATCTGCAGCTCCTTCAGCATTGAAGATAAGCAAAAAATATGTAAATGTACCACCAATCATAGGTGAAGTTTTTGGAGCTAACATTTTTGGAAAGAGAGAACAAATATCACTTGGTGTCGTTTTCTGCAAACTAAAGTCGTATTTTTGAAGTATTTTAAGAGACTCATTGCCAGCAGCTCTTGTAATTTTTTTCAGATATATCATTGCCTAATATGAACATTTGTGCTTTTTTTTATTCAATTTTTCCAATGTCAATTATTAGTTCATCATTGACATCATTGTTGTCTTCATCATCAATATCTGCCCATTTGTTTTCCTCACTGATTGTATAATCTGACAAATATTCATGATAACCAACAGATGGTAATATATTTACTAAAACTTCCATGAAACTATTGTCATCAATGATTTTGTTGGATGAAGTACTGTCATCGGCCTGTGGGTTAATATTAAATGGAATGGTACTGCAGTTACTGATGTTTGGGAAGGACATATCAACCACATTATTCACTGTGGAACTATGTGCAAACATTGGGCCTTGCAACATAGAGTCACGGCAATCATCATCATCATCCAGACTTTCATCAGCTGATGTACTAACTGCGGACATATTATCATCATCTGTGTAGATTTGTTTTCCTTCATTTTTTATCGGTGAATGTGTAAGACAATATATAAATTGTATCAAATAAAAGTATATTCACTCATTGTTTCTATGTTTAATATCTAATATGATTAAAAGCTCTATGTACATATATCCTCTAACTCATTTAAATTATTTGTCTGTTTACATGCAGCCTTCTGATGATGATGATATGTGGCCACTGGAACCTATTTTCCATTCATTCCATAATATTAATTCTCACCAGAATCTCCTCTCACTTATTTCATAATGCATATATACACAGTGATAAAACTTTATAAATTTTGGAATAACAATGCACCATTATTAACAAATTCACACCAAAAATATACCTACGCACAGCGAACCACAAAACCAAACACTCGCATAATTATTATTTACATTGAAAATAAACTAATAGGAATATAACAAAACTACTTTAAATTCAAAACTAAAAATCAAATTCCATCTACGTGCATTTCATATTTATTGTGTATTTCATGGATCGTTATGAATATCCTGAATTGCAACGTTATAATAATCGAGTAATTCCATCTCATTTATTAATACAATCTACATCGTCACTCATTCTTTTTTACACAGTATTGGCATATTTAATATGCATACTCATATGTTATCAAATCTTTTATAATGGACCATATTAGTATTTCATAAAACTTAAATTTTTATATAAAAAGATTTCTATCAAAGATTTGTACTAATCAAGTTGGGTCTAAATAAATGATATGAACCAAAAATTACATCAAAAATGAGTTTAAAAAAATTACATTAAATAAAAAAAAAACAAAGGAAAATATAATTCATGAATGTCTTTAATGAAACAAGATAGGTAGTTTTATCACATATAAAAAATTGGCAGTACTGCTAGAAAATATATAAATACGAATACGAATACGAAGTGAGTAATTTACGTATAAGGCTTTAACAAATATTTTAATTAAACTTAATATTGAAAAATGATGATGCTTTGACAAAAATTTTAAATAGAAATGAAAAAAAAAAAAAATTATGAATTTCACAAATAATTAGCAGGATGATTGGACATTAGAAATTCTTCAACTTGCCAACATATTCACAAGAGCACAAATTAAAAAAATAGGACCAAAATATAAATTGATCGAACAACCCAACCAAACATTATATATATGAGTAAAAATATAATAAATAATTAGAATCTGAAACTGAAATTGAGTGAGGTAGGTATAAAAACAATTTTTTTGTAAAGTGCATAACTCTGTCAATTTATTTACTAAAAAATCGTAATGAATCAAATTAGATAATTTTTTATAATATTTGTGTAGATGGGAACACAATATCAGATCAATACTGTGTCACCAAAAGTATGATTTGAATGTTTAAAATATAAAAAATTGGCTTTTAAATTTTCAACAAATAGAAAAATATTTTTTATCAAACTTTGTATGTAATTACAAAAAAAACTAGTTATAAATTGTCACTTTTCATTAAAAACCCCATAAATGAAAAAAATTAAAGTTTATAGTGTGACGTCCGAAAACGAACTTACATCCCAAGTATAGGGGTTGATATCACGATTCGAAGTATATCACTAAGTCTCGATTGATCGTAGAGTCGAGACCACAAGCCAGCTCAAACAGTTAGGCCACCAGCCTACCAGCGATAGCTCCCGAGGCCTACGAAGTATGTTGGGCAATTTTATATAATTGGAAATAAATAAGTTAGCCGACCAATTATTACAGTTTGTTTTATTACAATCAAAAGGTTACTTACAAATATGGTAACTAGTATCAGGTCATGCAGGTTACAAATCGTATCGCCTCATGGTTCTCGAAGTTCAGTGAACCAACAGATTTCGATTGAGTATTCGTTTTCAAAATCAGAGAAGTAGAATAATTCGATTTGAATCTACACCCTTAGACTTAAGTTTGATTATTTACCAGTTTCTTCTCTTGTACATTACATTACAACTTGATATTTTCTTGTACAGATATAAAATATACACTATACAAATATAATATATGTGTCGTGTACTTTTTGTAACAATTATACCGTTATAGTCAACACAATTAAAATTATACCAAACTCATTATATTTTGGTCGATTTATCACTGAAAAATGGTCATGCCAAGATTTGTTTATTTGTTTAAGACAAAATTATTTGTTTGATCTGGAATGAAATTTTGGCAAACTTGATTGGTATTTTTGGGAGAAAATCATGGATAAATGATGATTTTATTTTATTTCAGTGGTTTCAGCCTTTCAAGTATTTTTATTGCAATTTTGTAATTTTGAATGCAGCATTTAGTCTTGATTTCATTTTCTGTCTTCCTCAACACTACTCGAGTAGATTTATAACGGGATTCCCATTTATAATATTGCTACTAGGTACCTTTAGGTCTACCTCTTTTTTCAAGTATTATGGACTAGTCAGGGTTTTATTTTAGTTCTTGAACATCATTATTAAATTTGACGAACTTTTTTATTTTATTTGTTTTTGACTTCTGAATCATCATCGATCATATATTTTGAGGCGATGAATTCAAATGTGATGTTAATTTTATCATTAGACCCATTCTTCAACCATCATTGGGCCTAAGAGAAGATAATTTTTTTTCAGGTTTCATTGTGTAATATATCTTTGGACATGTATTTCGGGGTAATGAATTTGAGATTTTATGTTAATTTTATCATTAGACTCATCCTTCAGCACTCATTTAGCTCAAAAAAGAGAGAATTTTTTTAAAGATTTTATTGAATTATAATATATATGTGAACATAGAACGCAGGGTTATAGTCAAAAGTTCTAAACATCTGTCATACAAATCTTACACCATAGATAGCAAGTATTTTATAATAGATAGGTATGTCGAGACATATTGCATTTCCAATGGAGAACCATAAAATATTAAAATTTTCTTATTTTGAACGTGCGATATTTTCATAAATGGTGGTTAAGAGAGAAATCTTCGATCATTTTACTTCATCCAACCATATCTTCAAAACTGAACATATAGGTAGGTATTCTTTACACTTAGCTTCATAACCATTACTTACCATTCTCATTAACAATTTCTTAAAATTAATGAAAACAATAATAGTAACCTGATAATTTATATTATATTAATAGTTAACTCAGCCAACAGAGTCAATCAATCGATTTAGTGGTATAGATTTTTTAGTTATGATGATATATTTCATATTCCATTGGATCTGATTGTGTTAAATCAATGAAGTTAAAGTTCTCTATAAAATACACTGGGAAGACTGCGCTCTCCATCTGATCAGGGAACTTATACACGAATATGGAATTTTTTCGTCGTCCACTCGATATATAGTACTTTTCATAAGTAGGCTTTGTTTCAGAATCGAGTTTTCCTTTACATGGAAACATGTATTGCGAGTGTTGACTATATACTGCATGGTTTCTATACATAATCATAGATTTTCGTTGTAGACTCGGATCATTTCTTTGCATTCCAACCTCATCAATTTCAAAATTTTCATTCAGGAATATTTTTTCGGAAAAAATTGACAAACATATAGTGAGTATATTTCTTCGATTCAAACTTCGCAACTGGTCTCTGCAATTCAAAATTTTTCCAAATTAATGTTCAGATACTAAGATACTTGTCAATATACGAGGTATGTAAAAATCAATTTGTTTCGTAATTCGAGTGTGTACTTTAATATACAAAAATTCCGGTTTGGAGGGAGCTTATGAGAGCCCATGAGCTGTAGCAACGTAGGAGAAATAAAAGCTTGAAGCTTTCCTAAATCATATGATAATTCCTTTTCTGAATATTAGAATTTAATGTATAGATTGAAAACAGGTTGGTCCTATTGATGAAATTCTGTGTGATATTACTTATGAACAAGCTAAGGGCATAGCTTTAGAGGAAGAAATGTTAAAAAAACGTAATAATACCTATAAGTTAGATAGAGCTGCAGCAAAGGCAGCAAAATATAATAATACGAACTTCAAAAGAAAAAGATTGAGTGGTAATTTTAATAAGAAATTTGATTTTGCAGGAGAAAGTAATGAAGTGAATAAGTTCGACCTAGCAACTCGAAAATGTTATAAATGCAATAGGCGCAGCCATCTAGCGGCTGAATGCAAAGCCACCACTAGATTGGAGCCTATTTGCTATTCTTCCAGTCAGTCCGATACATATAAAATTTCCGGTCAGTTCCAAAACAAAGGTGAATGCAAGGAGAAATGACATAAGTCATAAAATAAATCCAAGCGCTCACATAAGCACCACAAGAAAAGCAAACGACATGGTGCTTGTTCGACAAGAAGACGTTCGTCGTCATCTTCCTCAGTGTCATTGTCCCAACTATTCGAGTTCGTCTAGGAGTCAGTCTCCAAACCCAAAAAGTAAAGCGATGGTTTTTAAAACCAAATAAAAATTTACAAAGTGCATGTATATTAATGAATAGCAAAGAAATTAAATTCGTTTTCTTAGTGATACTGGAGCTACAAATTACTTTGTGTCCTATCTTAAATTTATGAAAAATGTTCAAAAATTAAAGAAATTGAAAATCATTTCTTGTGCTAATAAAAATGAAGTTGCAAACATACATGTAACTCATAAAGGTTCAATCTTTGTGAAAGATCTCAGTAATAATACACTTGAGTTGAAAAATGTAAATTATTCAAAAGAAATGAGTGACAATTTATTTTCGTTACATAAAATAACAATACTTGGTTACAATGCAGTATTTACAAATACGGATTGTAAAATAATAAATAAGAAAACTGGCAAAATTATCTTGTGTGGACATAAATTTCAAAATGATTGGATTTTAGATTTAAAAATTTGTGATAATAATGGAAAAGTCTATGTGACAAAACAAAAAGAAACTGTTAGTCAGAAATCCATAAATAATGAACACATGTATGCCCAAATTCATGATGTATGGTCAAAATCAGAAAATGAAAATGTTAATCAAGATAATGACCATGATCATGATTATAATTCAACTCAAGGGTATACTAATATTCAAAAGCTTGATGATGTAGATCTAGAAGAATTTCTAGATATTGGTGCTAATATTACAATCGAAGAATTAAAGAAAGTAGATTGGTTCAATAATGAAAGTATTTGTAAAAGGTTAGGTTTTCTCTATCATGTAAGACTTGGACATACGTCAGTTGCCTATTTAGAAAAAGCCAAGCCAACATTTAAGTTTCTCAAAAATATTAATTTTGCTGAGGAAATCAAAGATTGCGAGGCATGTAATGTGACAAAAATTACAAAATGTCCTCATAAAACTGTGCGTGATGTCGCATTAAAACCATTAGTAAGAGTACATTCTGATTTAATAGGCCCAATAAAACCAGTAGGAGTTTGGCAGAAAAGCTCTTACATAATATCTTTTACTGATGATTTCTCCAGATATACTGTGACATTCAGTATTAGAGATAAAACCTGTGTGGCTGAAACTTTCGTAGAATATTTAAATGTAATGCGAGCAAATCTTGGTGATAGTTCAGCTAAAATTAATTATTTACGTATCGATGGTGGTTGAGAATACTTGAGTGTGTCTATGAAGAAAATTATTGCAGATTAGGGTATCATTGTCGAAACTTGTCCTCGTGATACTCCTCAACTTCATGCTGTGGGAGAAAGAGTAAATTGAACTTTACTCATGAAAATTCGAGCTCTTTTCATTGATAGTGGGTTACCTATTGAATTTTGGAAATTTGTTTTAAACCAAGTTATTCATATTTACAATAGATTACCTCATAAAAAGTTGGGATTTAAAACCTCATATGAGTTACTTCGGAATAAAGTTCCTACAATTAAGTATATTCATCGATTTGGCTGTGTGGCATACCAAAAAATACTCTACGAAAAACAAAATGTTAAAAAGTTAGAAAACTGTGGAGAATTGTGTATTCTCGTCGGAAGTAATGCTGAATCGTGGCAACTTTTAAATCCAACAACAGGTAAATTGCATAGACGTAGTGATGTTGAATTTTCAGAATCTGTAATGTTTAAAGATAAATTTCCGTTATATTATTTTTCGAAAAATGGTTTTCCTACTTTTGACACTAATACTTGGGACAAAAATGAACAAGTCCCTGAAGTTGACTTTGCAGGAGGTATTTCGCACAATTATATGCTTTTGACTTTGCAGGAGGTATTTCAGACAATTATATGCAAAATAAAAATAGCTCAAATATACCTAATTTAGAAGAAAAAATTATCTATGAGTCCAAAAGTAGGAAAGTCAAATTCAGTGACACAACTTTCAGTAAGTCTAAAATTGAAATTGAGTTGGAGATAATTAATCCTAAAGATAAAGCTGAAGTAATTGAAAATAAGTATTTTTCTATGATGTGTAAATTAAATGAATTACCTGAAAATTTAGACAATGTGTTCAAATGTAAAAATAAATCTAAGTGGTTAAAAGCTATTGATAAAGAATTAAAATCTCTGAAAGATAACAATACTTTGGATTATGTTAAAAGACCTAAGTATACTAAAACAATTAATTCTAGGTGGATTTTTCTTAGAAAAGTTGAATGGAATGGTAATATTTTTTTCAAAGTACGCTTAGTAAGTCATGGCTATAAAGATAAAAATGTATATGTTTATTCCGAAGTATATGCTCCAACTTTAGGTATTGTGGAAGTTAGAGCTATATTAGCAAACGCAAATAAATTAAAGTGGGATTTTATACATACTGACGTAGATGTAGCATTTCTTAATGGTAAACTTGAAAAATATATTTACAAGGAAATTCCTGATAGTGTTAATGAATCTGATGAGTTCAAACATACTTATGTATTTAAATTAAAGAAATCTTTATATGGTTTTCGGGTTAGTCCCAAACGTTGGCATGTTTGTTTCAAGAAGGCTATAACATGAGATTTATCATCCATGAAGGTCAAGCTAATATTTATTATTGGGAAAATAATTCTACCTTTGTGATAATTGTTGCGTATGTCGATGATATTCTTATTACAGGAAATAATAAAGACAAAATTTTAGCCTCTGAACGTCATTTAAATAAAGAATTTAAGCTTAAAATTATGGGTGAACCTGAAAATTATTTAGGAATTGAAATTAATCGTAATAAGGAACAAAGTAAAATGTGTTTGTCACAAAAGCATTTCATCAAATCTATATTATCTAAGGATGGCATGAAAGACTGTAAAAAGTGTGATACTCCTATGGTCACCAATCAAGCAGATTGAAGCTATGTATGAACCCAGAATTGAAACAACTTTAAACTTAAAACATCATATTCCGTATTGAGAAGTAATTGGTGCTCTTCTTTATTTAACTATGTGTACTAGACCTGATATTTCTTTCTGTGTGAATACATTAACTCGTAAATGTAGTAATTAGGATATTTACAATTGGATTAAAGTTGAACGTGTGTTGAAATACTTAAAAAGAACTAAAGATCTTGGAATATACTTCAAAGGAAATGGTCATAATTTTATTAGTTACAGTGATGCTTCCTTAGGCATGACTGATCCAGATGGTTTATCCACATCAGGCTATTTAATTCAAATATTTGGTGATTCGATAGCTTGGGGTACAAAACAACAAAAATGTGTCGCTACCTCATCTATGGAAGCCGAATACATTGCATTAAATCAAGCTAGTAAAGATGTAATATATTTGTCTAATTTGTGTTTGAAAATATTAAAACAAAAGGTTAGTCCTATAATTTTCAAAGACAATCAAAGCGTTAAGACACTTAGTGAAATTAAAATATAAGTATGTCTGTAAAGTATATTCACAGAGATTAGTTGATATAAAATGGATTCCTACAAAAGAATAATTAGCCAATATCGTTACGAAAGCTCTTCCTCGACCATTATTTGAAAGTTTTTGTAATGTAATTATGAATATTACTAATTGAAATATTCGATGTGTTCTCTTTCAATAGCAGTTGGAACATCTAATAGTCGTATGTCACAAAGACATGGTGAATAAAACTCAAGAAATACGGTTAGTTCAACTCTACTGAAAAGTTCCTGTCAGTCAACATTAAATTTAATTACTATAAATATTGATGTGTTCAATAATACCTAATTAATGTTGTGATATGTACATATATATGTTGGTTGTGAATGAATTTAATGTCGTTCATTATTATACTGCAACGACTAATTATTTCTCAGTGACAATCCTTCAATCAACTAATTCAAAAAAATATTCGACTGTTTACTCGGTATGTAACTACCTTCAATAATTTTCTCTAAGTGACAACTTTCTCTATGTGAATACAAAATAAAATCGTTAGCCTGCAAAATTCAATGATAGCAGTATATTCAAGAAGCTGTCGACTACGATGAGTACCAGGAGGGAGTGTTAGAGTTCCAGCTATATATGATGGTCCTATCTCATCTCCACCGTGGTACACTCTGCAGTTAACATTACATACTATAATATTTCTGTGTGACCTCACATACTCAGTAATTTGTGTATGTCAAGAACTCACGTTAAGATGAGTTCACTTCTGTTCTGTCTCTCGTATGTTGAACATAAAAAATATATTCGTTCATGATTAATTACTGTTTGATTGTTTCCTCCAATATTAGAAAAGAAAAACGAATTTTATATTTTACTTGTAATATCACAGTTGATCGTTTATATCTTGACGTGTGTAAGAGAGAGTTTTACTAAAAAAAGAAACTTCTAGAAGAATACACAAAATTCTGTTGTTTAGCATTCTGTAGATAGTGACAATAAAAACAAATAAAATTCAAGAAGTCCGCTACAAGTCTCTTCCCTTAGATGCGGAGCATATAATTATACTATTATAGAAAATCACTGAAATTAACATAATTATAAAAATAAACTATGATATGGTTATAAAAAAATTAACATAATAATATATAAGATAGTAGGCTATCTCAAATTTAACAAAAGGCAAAATTAGTAAATAATTAAAAGACTAGATTTGTTTCATAAAAATATTTTTAGTCTCGGTAATGCTCTGGTGGTTGTATGTGTCTACCAGATCGTGTAATTTGAGTCTCTTGAATACTAACCCTTTTGCACCTGAGGAGTTTGAGATACAATGGGATGTGGTTGAATTGGTTCGGGAAGAAAGATACTTAAAGGATTATTAGAGACATCAACATATTCATTAATATTAGGAGGAATGTTAAAAGAACATTTTCGATTATACCATGTATTATTAAGTGTAACTTGTTCTGTATCCTCTTTGTTCAATAACAAAGAGGGTCTTACCTCACTTACTGTTTTTAAAATTGACCTGTTTAAACTCTTTTCTGGCAATATCCCATCCTCATCAGCTATGAAGTATGCAGGTTTCAGCCGATCAATGCAAATGTCACTTTCTTTTCCATTAATTTCCACAGTGAAATACTTTGATGCTCGTTTTTTGACAATGTAAGAACTTTGATATGGTGGTTCACCAGGTTGTTTCACACGATCAATTCGCACAAAACATGTGACGTTGATTTGAGGTCTGGGTGTACAAAGACTGAATGGTTGCGTTTATGTGAAAAAGGTGCAGGTTGAACTTTTCAAAACAAATCTCTGAGCTGTTGAACATAAAAGTGAGAATCAGTTATTTTGGGGGAGTTAAAATAAAATTTACCAGGGAATTTTAATGTTAACCCTAAAAGTACTATAGGAAGATGTTCCATCCAACTACCACCATGGCATTTCAATACTTCCTGGGGTCAGCGATATGCTCTTTCAATGATTCCATTACTTTTTGGATTGTAAATCGTTGTTGTGATGTGTCGAGCACCAAGTAGCTTCATTAGTTCTGAGAAAAGTGATGATGTAATTTGTGTGCCACGATCTGATATTAATCTCAATGGTACTCCAAAACGTGCGATCCAGTGTGTTATGAAAGCTTTTGCAACTGACTCTGCTGTAATGTCTGACAGAGGAATAGCTTCTATCCACCTAGTACTTCAGTCTATAAAAGTACGCAAATAATTAAAACCTTAAGAATAACTTAGTGATCCAACAAGGTCCAGATGGACATGCTTAAAATAATCACTAGGAGGAAAACTATGAATTTCAGACTTAGTATGACGAGTTATCTTTACTTTTTGACACTGGGGGAAGCATTTTACCCATTTTCTCAGGTCTGCAGTCATATTGGACCAATAGAATCTTGAACGAATCATTCGCATGGTGCTAAGCATTCCTGGGTGTGCTATAACATGGATCTGTAAAAATATTTCATGATGCAAGCATTTTGGGATGACTGGTCGATTCTTATCCTGAAACACACTACACAAAACAGAATTGTTGTTGGGTGTAAAAATTTCCTTGAATACTTGTTTACGATGTCCATTTTGCTGAAAATTGTTGATCTCTGCATCGTCTTTCTGTTTTTCTGCATCCTGGAATATGACGAATATCATTAGTAAATTGTGCGATAAATTCTATATATCTATAGTACGTTCTGATTTTTTTCTCTTATTTGTTGTTAGAAGATGGAGCAATGGTTGATGATCAATGAAGATTACTAATTCATGAGCTTGAATCGTGAACTCGAAGTGTTCAACTGCCAAAAAAATTGCAAATATTTCTCAATCATATGTTGACCATTCCTGCTGCTTCTCAATTAACTTAGCAAAGAAAAAACCTAATGGTTCAAGGCTACCATCTTCTGCAGTCTGCTCAAAGACAGCACCTATGGCAGAAGAAGAAGCATCAGTTGTTAAATAAAGTTTAGAATTGTTTCAAGGAAAATGTAAGAGTGAATAATTAAAAAGAACATGCTTTGCCCTATCAAATGCTTGAGTCAGGTTTTCTGTCCAGGTAATAGGTGTGCGGTCATATTTCCTGGAGTGGCCTTTTGGTATATTATTTAGTGGAGCTAGAATCTCAGCAGCTGATTTTGTAAAACAACGATAAAAATTGAAGGTGCCTAGGACTCGATGTAATACAATGATAGTTCGTGGTTTTCGCATAGTACGAAAGAAATTGACTCGTTCATCAGTTGGGTGAAAACCAACAGCAGAAATCCTATGACCTAGAAACACAACTTGAGGAAGACAGAATTGACATTTTGAAACATTAATAGTGAGACAAAATTTTTCTAGTCTCTTAAAGATCCGTTTAAGATGTTCATAATGCTGTTCTTGTGAATCAGAAAAAATTAGTAAATCATCAACATAGGAAAACACTAAAGGTTCATCTGAAAAAACAGTATTAATGAAACGTTGGAATGTAGCAGAAGCATTACGTAATCCAAATGACATACGACAGTATTCATACAACCCACGAGGCGTTACCTAGGCTGTTTTGCATATATGAGGAGGTGAACTGGAATATTATGAAAAGCTCTGACAAGATCAATAGCAGAAAAAAAACATTTATCATAAAGCCTTTGGGTAGAATCATATAAACTAGGTATTGGGTGAAGATCAGGTTTAATTTTTATTATTTAAAGATTATATGAATTTTATTATGTTTATGTTGAATTACGATGGGTAAAGCCCATTGTGATTTTGAGTTACAACATATACCAACATTCACCATTCTCTGGAACTCCATCTCAACCTCAATGAGAGTATCAGGATGAAATCTGCATAGCTTGGCATAGACTGGAGCACCTGTTGTCTCGATGAAGTGGTAAACATCATGTGGTGGATTTTGATGATACTGAGGTGGTTTTACCAGTTGTTTGAAATTTTTCATCAAATTGGCAATGTTTTTGTCAATGTCCATATTGATTGTTTTAGCATGTACACTAGGTTACGATGAATTGTGTAGTTGGCAAGGAGTACTGACAAGTGTTGCACCATTAATTAATTTTTTTGACTGAAGGTCAGGCAGGAAATGGTAGAATTTCAAAAAACCTGCACCCAAAATGGGTTCTGTCACATCTGCAATGATGAATGTCCAATCAAATGTTTTACCCAAATCAAAGTCTAAAGTGAGCTATCCCAAACCATATGTGTTAATGATATATCTGTTTGCTGCAAAAATTCTGTATTTCTCAGGTTTATAGTTGCATTTTCCAACAGGCAAAACGGGTAGATCAGAACCAGTATCATTAAGAAACTCTAAACCAGAATTTTTGTCAGTAATAAACAACCAAGGAGAATCAAATGTGGAGGAAAATTGTTCCACTGCATCACATTCACCCCTCACTTCTCGGTTTTTTGGTCATTTAATGTTCCTGAAAATTTACAACCACCAGCACACTTACGGGCATTTGTACTGAACATGTAATGATACCAGCAAGCTCTTGCATACAGCCTTGGTTGTTCACATCTGGATCTGCTTCAATGTTTAGCTGGAGTAAAAGAACGGTATTGAGATCTTCTGCGACCCTGCCTTTGAGAATTTCGATCAGCTTGAATTTCATCGATTTGTGTCTGCATTTGGGAAAAGGATTGCAAAATGCTTTGTAAGACAGTATCACTAACATTATTATTACCAACTGCAGGTAGATTACTTTGTGATGTTCTAATTTCACACAAATTAGATTGATTTTGTTGTTTCAATTCCAAATTTTGTCAGCATTATCAACAATTTCAGCTCTGGATAATGAGTTCATTGCTGGATGGATCTCTTGAATTCTCTAGTTCAGTTTAGATCAACAAATTCGATCCACAATATCATCATATTTAGGATCACCAGCTAAATTCTATAAAGTCTGAAGTACATTAGAAGATTTAGCATTATGTGAAATATTGGCAGTTCTTAACAATTTATTTAACTTTTCTTCTTGTGTGTCATCAAATTCTTTCAAGAGTTTCTTTTTAACTGATAAGTAAGGAGTACTATTAAGAGGAGTGCCATCAATACTTTCTTCACCAGCATGACCAATTATTTCTTGAATTTTCTCCATCTGAGTAGTATTTAAACACTGTAATAAATAAGCAAATTTAGTTTATTCAGTTGTTACCTTATAAGTTTGAAATAATTTCTCTGTGTTGAGAAACCACAGTGAAGGATTGGTTTGTGAGAAATCAATTAACTAGATCTTGGGCTAGGAGGTTTCAGTATTCTGTTGTGTGGCTGCAGTTGAAGATGGCATTATTCAACAAAATATTGTACAATAAATTATCACTAAACAAAACACAGGCAAGCAGAGTTCAATATCACAGTCGCCAGTTGTAGAGGTGTTTAACCACAGTAAATTTATTTGCACATTAGAAAAGAAAAACAAATTATATTTTACTTGTAATATCACAGTTGATCGTCTATATCTTGACGTCTGTAAGAGAAAGAGTTTTACTAAAAAAAAGAAATTTCTAGAAGAATACACAAGATTCTGTTTTTGGGCATTCTGTAGATAGTAACAATAAAAACGACTAAAATTAAAGAAGTTCGCTACAAGCACGACTTACATTCATTCTTCTAATTATCAAGATTCATACTAAAAACATTAATTTCTTATAATTTTAGTTCACTGTCTTAGAAAAAGTTTATCAGAAAATTGAATTTGTGGCTGCCAAGGGAGCTGAAATGCAGTTTGAATACCTCAGGGATGGAGTTCACACATCTAGATATCCGAATTTATTATAAATGTTTTATAGGTAGCGCTATTAATTACTAAGTAATTCCTGGTGTCATCCTACATGTGTGTCAAATCATGAGTGACAACTTCTGGATGCAAAAGGTACGGTTGCAACACAGAAGTTATATTCAGTGTTGACCTGCAATGTTGAAAATTTATTCCTATGGAAAACCTTTTTGTGAGAAGTATTCAAACATAGAAGGTAATCAAGAGCTTTGTGTGTTCTGCCACTTTGTACTAGAATGTATGGGAAAGCAAAATTCAAGGAAAAGACTGATGATCTTGTAGTCAGTTTTGTGAGTTTAAATAGGGGATTTGGCACATGCACACAGATACCCATATGTAAGTATACATATTGTATTGTCATAACTTTACATATTTTTGGTCAAAAACCAATTTTTAACAATTTTTACTTTTTGTTTGTGTCATGTTTGTACCTGTATGGTATGGAAAACAACTATTTATTAGAGTTTGGGAGATTATTCTTTTAAATTTATTCTACAAGGAGAAAGATCGGTGAGTGATACTTGATTTCTTAATTGGAGTTAATTGAGTTATTTTAAACTTGGTTCAATCTCGTTTATAATCCTTCCCCCTCAAATTACTCGAGTACTCTGGAGTTATCTAATTGCAGGTAGGAGAAAAATTAATCGTGTACTTTAGGAGTTACTTAATTTTCAAATTTCTTTCTAAATAATTATTTTTTTTGGAGAAAAAAAATGTTTTGGCAATTTAATAGATCTTTATTATAAGGAATTAATATAAAGAATTAATATCATATAAATTAAAACATCGATGTATAGGGTATCACCGTTAAAATTTTCATTTTTAGCGTAATTAATCAAAATTTTGTAAAACCACCACATACAGTTGAGTTGAGTAAAAATAGCTCCCCTCCTACTCAGTTTGGCTCTACTGTAGGAAGTCAAGAATACAGTAAATCCATCTAGTGATAAAGGAGTTCGGAGTTAATTTAAGATGGTGGTAGGATCAAGTATATTTATTCTTAATTTTACAATACCACCATTGGCTCTAAATTGGAAATAAGAAGAAAAATCCATCTCGAAGTCAGAGTAACATATTAGAGGCTGAAATACACTCTATCTGAAACAATCTTTGTTTGCGGATTGACAATATGGATGGTCATTGCACTTGTGGACCGAAATATAGTCAACAAACTATTTCTCTAGATGTATGTTTGTTCCTTACAATGAAAGAGACAGTGTTCTGTGCTATGACTAGCGATGTTTGTTATCATAGTTTGGGAGTAAGGTCACACATTTCTCTTCTAAATTATCATTTGTGAATAAGGAGATGAATGCCCTGTAAAGTAGACGAGCCAAAAGGACTTCGAACCAAATAATATTAATTTAAATGGAAAACAAATATTAATTTTGTATAATTTTAAAATAGTAAAATGTTGAGAGGCAGAAATGCGAAGTCCAGAGAGGGAGACAGTATGCAAAACCACAAATAGAGTGATAGTGAAGGCAATGTGTGTGACTCAGCCTCAACTAATACAGCGTATGTGGTAGAGGAGTATCTGGAGGACTTGGAAGAAAATATGGTCCATAAATCCGACCAATACAAAGAGGTCAACTTACATATGGAGAGTTGTCTTCTTGAAGAAGGAGTTGAATGGAGATGGGTTAAGCTGTGATGATTTTTGGGGTTTCTCATTTATAATGTTTTAAAGAGGAGAAGGAGTAAGTGACATCACACCTTATTTGTTTGTGGTTATCTTTGTTAATATAACTGCCAAAAGAGGTGGTAATATACCTAATTAGAACCACTTTCAGTGTTACACCATACACGAGATAATTAACACTGGATAAGCATTAATACTTCTATAATAATTTAAATATTTAATTTACCATCCACAACTATCGTGGACCTTAATGAATTTGGGAGACTCAATAATATTCAAAAACACAAGTGTGAATTAACACTTTTAATAAAATAATAAATTGTACGACAACAGTACATCAATTACTACGTTAGTTATTATACAATTGATTTAACATATGGGATTACAACCCTTTAGACACCACTGTCTGTTCACTAGTAGCTCTGTAAAAGAGGCTCTAGGTACTTAGAAAGTACTGTCTAGGAACTGTGTCTTATTCCTTCGAATCGAGGGTTTATATACTTGTTTGGGGTACGTAAGTGTACATGTCAGATAAGCTAAGTGAGGTAAAGGATTGTTATTATAGGGTTGTGCTGACTTGCGATATACTCAAGGGGCAGTCACAATTAGGTCATGAATATATAGACATTATATATATATATGTAAAATTAAATACGGGTAATTTAGTGGTTGTTTATAAAGAGCTATAGGATGTTTTCAGTATTGATGAATACCGCATTTTTGGTATTTGAAAACATGTAGACGAATATGTTCGTCATATTTAAGAATTGATGAAAATATGCATTACAGTTATAGTGAAGTCCAAGGCAGCTGTCAGGAAGATGGAGGAGAACAGTAAATTGAAGTCAGCTAAAAAGCTGGTTTTGTCAAAGGCAGCCACACCTGGGGGAGCTCCCCAAAAATCAGTGACTAAAATATCGACATTAAAACTCAGGCCATTGGAGAAGTCACTGACAAAGAAGCTCACACAGGCTCTCCCCAATTATAAAATTCCAAAGATTACACGTGAATTGGTGCAACATGCGACTTCAAAAGCAAAGGCTAAGAAATGGCAAAATATGGAGAACATGCCCATGTCTTCTCATGAGGCAGATGTGTGAAGCTTGGCAGTGGAGGTGGCGAGAGATTGCTACGAGGCTATGTGGTGAGAATGGGAAAATTGCTGGAGGTTTGGAATATAGAAGGATTTGTATGGAGGTATTAAATGTCCAGAGAAGGAGGCAAAGAAATTTAATAATAAGGAGAAGAAGTTACGATTAAATTTAGTATGCGATGATAATTATCATAAAATGATCACACTGGAGAATGATCTAAATATTATTTTAAATACTCTAAAGGAGTTTAAGAAGTGTGAGTCTCATAAGGCACCAGAGGTTCTGAGAAAAGAACTCGCAGTATTAAGATACAATCCTTTGAAGGAGAAACTGTATCAATTCTTCAATCGATTTGATGAATTGCAACGATAATATGAGAGTAATCAGGTGAATGACTAATTAACGGAAAAGGAGAAAAGGAATTATTTTTATATGGCCGTCTCCAAGTCCTCAAATATGATCAAAACCATAAATTTTATTACAAAAAGCCAAAATGATGTAGACCTTTCGATTGAGGAGTTGAAATATTTAATGTTACAGGCGGAGGCAAATAAACAAACAAAGAGGAGACCTGACAGAGTTGGACATGGAGCTGTGGTGGCAACACAGGCAAATGTTGTTTATAGAGGTTGTAGTGGTATGCGGACTGTAGTAGTGCATTCCCCATCACCTTTAGACAATATTCATTGTTATAACTGTCAATGATACGGAAATTTTGGAGTAAATTGTGCGAATCCTGCAGTTGAGGGAAGGATGTGCTATATGTGTGGAGTAGTCACAAAAATGCACATTTCAGCGACATGTTCCAAGAAAGGGAAAATGCAACCGGTAGTACCCAATACAAAAACCCAATTTTGGGGAACTGGACAAAGAACAACATACCTTGGAGGAAGAGGAGTATTTTCATGTGGCTGTGGAGTTGGTCGTGGAGTAAGACCACCTGTGCAACAGAGTGGCTTGATTAATGATCCAATGAAATGGATCAGTGGAGACATTAACAGCTAACTCAGGGCACAGTCACAAATCAGAGAGGAGTTGTTGCCCGCAGCAACATGGTGTTCAAGAAGTAAGGAGATGCTTCCATATTGTCTGATTCAACACATACATCAGTAAAATATGTGTTGAACACGGAGGATCTATACTTGTTGATTGAGGAGTCATTCATCTTTGAGTCAGCTGTCGAGGAGAATATTGACATTGGCGTGGAGACTACGATTGAGTTGGAGAACAAACCAGTCACAATTACCAGAATGATTGGACCAAGATTAGAGGAGTATGTTCCATAGTATTTAAACATACCGCTGCCACCGAGCCATGTCTCCTTTATCAGCAAATTGGAGAATGCTCGTCCTGATTTGGCTCTGATACACACAAATTTGGAGAAGACCCTTATGGAGATTGGTCAGCCAGAAAAAAGACCTGATACAGAGTCATCAGGTAGTACTTACATAGTTTTTTTCTTAGCTGATAACCGAGCCATTCAACACTTAATGTCTACTGCATACCCTTTACAATCTTGTAAATCTTACATGGAGGAAGTGTTAAGTGATGATGTAAGTTCAGGTTTGGCCTGTGTGGAGTTAGGTACACTGGAAACTCGTGATTTACTAGACCATAAATTAAATTTTAAGGGTGTACCGTGTTGTCCTAATCTTTCCAAAAACTTATTTTCTCTGAGTAAATTGGTTTATATAGGCTTCAGATAGTCTTTGGAATTAAATAGGTGTGTGTTACAAATTTGAGGCAAAATGTAACCTATTTCAAGGACCATATAATAGACATTTTGGCACTTACAATTTTATACTGATCATACTTTTGGTTAACCAATTTACAATGATGAGAATAGGGAGTTGGCTCATCGTCTATTTGGTAGTCAAGGTCATATCAGAGACATAGCTTCGCAAACAATTTGGAGGGAGTAGGAGACAAAGGAGATAATTTAGGAGAAGAAAATAAAAGATAAGAGTATTAAAATAATAATGAAAAACATTTTAATGAGGAGAATTGTTCACCTATGCTATCAGAGAATGGAGATGACAAATTATCCACTAGAACTGCTCTGGCATTATAAATAAGGTCACTTATCGGAGAAGTACATAGAGAAATTAACAAATACACATCCAAAATTAAAAGGAGTTCAATTTATAGGTGTAATTAGGTACTAGGAAATATGCACAGTATCTAATTTATCAAAGTTGTGGTTTAAACAGTCGAGATAGAGAGCGGAGAAACCCTTACAAATGATACACTCAGATGTAATGGGATTTATCTCACTGGCAACATTCCCTGAAGGACGGAGATTTATTGTGATATTTATTGATGACTACTCACACTATGCTCAGACACACATCATGATCCTTAAGTTGGAGGTTGGAGAATGTTTGGAGTTGTTCTTATGAAATGCTCGCAATTTGATCGGGGGTGATGTTAAGGTGTGCTATTTAAGATCAGATCAAGGTACGGAGTTTACAAGAGGTTACACAAAGGAGATATGAAAATGTGAGAAAATTGATCATCAATTAGTAACAACTGACACACCACAACATAATGGAATAGCGGAAAAATTTAACCAAACTTTGGGGAGTAGCGTAAGAGCATTAATGCTAGACTCAAGTTTGTCTGGAGTATGTGAGATGTGGCAGTTACAGCTGCAGTACATGGGTACAATTGCACACCTCACAAATCGGTGAACTATGGGACACCATTAGTTAACTTCGCACCTAGAGCAAATTGTCATTTCAACCAGATAAGGAGATTTGGTTGTTTGGCATATTTCAAGGTGAAAAAGAGATAGGAGATTAAATTCTCAGGATGTGGTATATGTGCCATTATGGTTGGATATACCTCGTCAGGTTACTTACTCTATTGTCCGGAGAATGAAACATTTACTGAATTGAGAGGCGTACATTTTAATGAGAAAATATTTGATAGGGAGAAATATAAACTTTCAGAGAAAAATAAACGTATCAATGACAACTGGTTTAAAAAATTTAAAACAGATTCTGTCTCGGAGAAAGAAGAAGGAACATCTGTTTCGAATGGAGTTAAATGAAGAAAATCAAGGATATTGTCTGAGGTGAAGAGACAAAAGGTTTAAGCTTTCAACATTAAAGGAGAAAATCATATTGAAACTGAAAACCCACAGAATATTTTAGATGAGTTTACATACATGGCAATGGCTGAAATAAATGAGGATCTGAAAATGTATATGGAGGCGATAAGTTCCTCAAGTAGCTAGGACTGGAGAGATACCATAAAAGAGGAGTTAAACTCATTAAATGAGCACCAGGTCTAGAGCATTATAAATCATTCAGTCATTGATGAATAAAGGAGAAAACTAAATGTCATAGATTTTCGTTGGTTATTTAAAATCAAAATGGAGCCACATGGAGGAGTCCGCTATAAAGTGAGACTAGTGGGACAAGGATTTAAAGACAAAATGGAGTATAGTTTATTGGAGATATATGCACCAACAATACCATTGACATCTGTACAAAATTTGCTGACAATTATAAATAAGTACAATTTGAAGATTTGTCAATTAGATGTGAATACTGCATTTTTAAACGCAGAAATAACCATTTCTATATATGTGGAGATTCCTGAAGGAGTGGAGATAAATCCTTCGGAATGGGCAAAGAAAGTCTGCAAATTAAATAAATCAATATATGGTTTGAAAACTAGTCCAAAGAGTTGGTATGTTCTCTTTACTGTGGAGAAGAATAAAATTGGTGTGGTCAGTGATGTTAAACATCCTTGTCTGTTTAAGTGGAGAAATGGAGATAAATTCGTAATACTACTAGAATATGTAGATGACATATTACTAGCTGGAAACTGTTAGGAGTTAATTGAACAGTTAAAGGAGAATTTAAAAAAATATTTAAGTATTCAAATAAGGGTATGCCCAAGGAGTAATTAGGTATTGAAATAGAAAGAATATGGAATTTAAATAAATTGGAGTTAAAACAGACTCGTTTCATAAACAAACTATTAAGGAGGTTTAAAATGGAGGATTGCAAGCCTTGCAAAACACCTATGCTGACAAGGAAAGTCAAACAGAGAAATGAAAATAATTACGAACAGATAGAGGAACAACAAATTGAAGAAAAATATCAATTCAGAGAAGCTGTTAGATGTTTACAATATTTAACCGGAGGTACAAAGCCTGATATTGCGTTAGCAGTGAATTTGATAATTAGATGTCAATCAAACCCTACTTTGGAGAATATTCTGGAGATAAAAAAAATATTTAGGTGCCTTAAATACATGGAGAATATGGGCCTAAATTACCTTGGAGAAAGTGAATGTTTAGAAAGTTACTTGGATGCAAGTTGGGGAGATTTCCCAGAAACTAGAGCCTCTACTGCTGGTTATGTAGTCAAACTATTTGTAGATGAAAATACATGGAAGTGTTATAAACATTAGTGTGTAACAACTTCCACTTGTGCAGCTGAGTTCATAGCCATGAGTGAATTGGCTAAGGAGATTGAAACTCAAGCTGAAATATCGGATAAAATATTAGGAGTATCATGTTTACCAGCAAACATTCATTGTGACAGTAAATCGGAGATTGAAGGAGCTCAGATGGTATTAGCACCAGGCTTAAAATACCTAAACACTAGATATCATTATGTGAAACAAGCACTACAAGATGGTAAAGTAAATTTTGTAAAGATTTTGTCAGGGGAGCAGGAGGCTGATATTTTTACTAAACCTTTACCTATAGGAGTATTTGAAAAATTAGCACGGAGAATATTAAATATTAAGAACAACACTAACATCTAAATATTGGAGTATAATATGTATGCACTGTAAATAAAATATGTTACTGGAGTATTAGTAACAGAAAATAATTTATTTACAGATAAACAGAAGACACATTCCTAATTGATATGAGATGAACAGGAGAAAAATTTTTTTGAAAAAAAATTAGTCATTATTATTTAAGTACTACCTACCCAATTGTAAGTACATTTGTTCTCAGGAAGTAATTATTATTATTTGTTTATATTGTTTGAATTCGCTTATTTTATTTTGTATTTTTCTATTTATAGGTGTTTCATAATTTTTGAATAATCTCGAATACTTCATTTTGGAAAAAATTTAATACTAGAGTAAAGGAGCTATTTTCATATATACATATATAAATATATATATAGATATCGCAGAAATCTAATTTGAGTTTTTTTTTATTGTTTATACGGTTTTTCCTCAAAAAGAGGAGTAAAATACTTTGGTGAAATTGGAGTTTTTCCATCAAAACGTTTTCACCAAATTTTTTTTTACCTCATCAAACATAAACATTTCAAGACATCAAAGCCAATGGCGTCACTCAACTAATGAGGGAGTTTTGGGGGTTTCACTGATTGTTTGAGCACTTGTTGGTTACACTGATCTGTGATATCGCCATTACTTATTCTTTCTATGTGTATTAATTATTCATTCCTTCTTTTGATATTTGTAGAGTTATCATAATATATGTTGTTATTCTTTGTAATAAAATACTTACTTGGTGCGGTAATGGAGTGTTTATATTATTATTATTTTATGTAATTACTTCATCACCTTAAGATTAAATGGACATATTGCTCCCAATGTCCGATATATCAAATAAATTTTTACTTCAATAAAGTGAATTTTGGAAAACTGCAATATTATGTTAAAATTTAGATACTATTACCCAAAAAATTGTGGACAATGACTTCGGATCTTAGTATAATAAATGGGAAAGATTCATACAATTACCTCAATATGTTAAATAATACATTTTACTTTGCCTACCTCAGTGCACCTAATCATACCCTGTTAATAATTTCGAATATTTTCCTTTTTTTCAAAAAGTATATTTTCGACAATTTTTTCAATAAATTTGATATTTGTTTCACCTTGATTGAATAAACTACTATCTTGATAGAACGAATGAGCATAATATAATTATAGTTTGTTCATGCTATGAAAAGCATTAAGTAATGAATCATAATCACACTTACCTGCTTAAAACACTATGTTTATTTACTCTACAAAATGATGCTTATTTTTTCATAAAAATTGATATTTATAATATTTTTCTCTTTCTAAAGAACCACTCGTCTAAAAGTGATTCTGACGTCACACACCTCTTACGGTGAGTAGAGTATAACTACATATTAGTATCACTACATCCCTCTAGATAAAAGTGTGGGGATACGTCATTTAGCATCCACAAATTAAATTACTTAACCCAAACAAAGTTTTAGCTTCATCTCCAAAACCAATAGTACATACAATTTCTGTGAAATGTTCACAGTACCTTAGGTGAAATTTTTTATTATTTCAGAAGAATTTCAGCTTTCTATGAATAATATTTCTCTTTAAATTCCATTCGATAACATTATATAGAATGTTCTCATAAAATAATGTGTAAAAAGAGGCCTGCTTGTTGGCCCTTGAATCTGTCAGGAAAAGTAAATTGTAAGAAAAGTAATGGAAAAGCTCTATAAAATCAATTAAATTAATTGTTTAAGACTTAAAATTTCTCAAATTTAACATAAATATCAATAAATTCCCTATAAGCTATAGGATATAAATAATAGCGTAATGCCGGACTCATTCATGTGGTTTTATTGTAAGAAACTATTTTTCTGGTCCAATGAGAATTTCATATATAAAAGTTTAAATGTATGTAAAGTACGAATGTATTGTACTGTAGAAAACCTTGCATTTTTGTTATCTTATCACTTCGCTAGCCAGTTGTTTCTCGAACACAGTTTTTAGTGGTTTAAACAGTTGGTATAATGTATGGCAGTAAGTTTTATTTAATTCATCCTTCAGATAGATGTTTGATATAGTTACTAGATTCGTACTCGAAATTGTCATGTATTTTCGATTTCTCTTTACAGGTTTGTTTTACGTTGGTCATTTACTCTGTTTGCTTATTGCCTTGTATTATCCTAATAAAACTCTTTACAGATACAATCAAGACTGATTGATTTCGTAGCACGAATCTTACATGTATAAGTGAAATACTTTCAACTTTTGAACCTCTGTAAGAATGGAAATGGATTTAAATGCTTCCAAACTTAGTAATTTTAATTTGTAAATTTAGTTGAAAGTGTAAATTAGAAGAGAAAAAAATTATTTTCAGCTTTGAAGAAGGAATTTTCAATATTGCCTTGCTCAGAATTGTGGTTTCATTGTAAATTTATTTACATAATTACAAATCCATAGGTTTGACACTCTGTAAGAATAAGAGTTGAGGATTGAAGATGAATAAATTAAAAAAAAATAGGTATAAAAAGTTTATTTCATTTATCTTTGTATTCGCTCCATCAGCATTGAAACAACTTAACAACTTAAATTTATTTTCATCATCATGTGCTCCTACCAATTTTGTTACCATCATTATCTACACCTTCTCCTACTCTTCGTCCTAAAACATAATAAAAATCAGGTGTCCGACACTTTTTCACGGAGCCACTCTCGAAGCGTTTCCAATACTAAAACTTCTATATTACCCACTGTAAGAGAAAGGTAATTGAATGATGAAATAATTTTTGTTTCTAATCTCCAATCAGTCAAGTGAAAATTTTGTATTTTTTCACATTTTTGAATGAAAAATGTCATTCCCTCAAAAACTTCATTTTTGATCTCTATAAATATGATGATATTCAAAAAGTTACTAAGAAATTAGTTTGCTGTATCGATTGCTTTTCTCCCTTGCAAGTTCATTTAATGAGGGATGCTTCTTTACAATGACTCAACTACAACTGTCACATAAACCATTGTAATAAGACTAGTGGTTTTATCCTACCCCCTTTCATAGAAAAAAATATGTTGGCGAAATTATTATAAATGAAGGATTTTTTTATCGTCTTTAGCACCCAGCCAAAGTCACATTCCATACATTTACTTGTCTCATTTGAACGCTTTGTGACACATTATCATTTAGATCCTCCTTTATAGATGTTCCGTCCCGTTTTTGCAGACGATTCAGTTCCTCTACAAAAACGTGTCAAACAAATTATAGACAACTATTATTCCTAATTCTCGGAATAATAGCTGTCTATATTTCACCTAGCTTCTCACGATCAGACACCACCAGATATGCTGACAATGATGTGTCATCATATTTGGTTGATGTTCTGTATCACGCCACCTTTTTGGTCTGTCATATTTGATTGGAACAAAGAAACGAAAGTAATGTAATATCTTCATTTCGAAGACATGATCATTCCTAAACCTACAGTCGAGTAGAGACGTTAGGGTCCATACTAGTTGTTGTGGACATTACGTTTCATTAGTATTAAGAAATAGTAATAAGTATAATTCTAAAGTGTTTATAATAATTGAAGTGAAATATTAATAAAAGATAATATTCAGAAATTATCTGATTTGTTGAGGTAATTTAAAAGTATTGAATTACACTCGCAACAAATTGGCGCCCGAACAAAAAAACCTTCGGAAGTAAAAATTTTTTAAAATAATAATTCAATTAAAATAAAATTTAAATTTTTTGTAAAAACGTTTTCCAGTCGTGTGAAAAATATTTTTTAAATAGCTCGCAAATAATTGATTGAATTTTGCTGGAGCAAATTATTTTCGTGTAATTATTGAGTAAATCGTGGCTAAAATAATTCAAATAATCAAAGGAAAATTAATCAAACGTCTACAAAATCAAATCTTTATTGCAGAGGACTGCAGGCATTTGATCAAGACAATTAAAAATAAATCCCTTAAAAACAAATTAATAACAAAAAACAAATCTAAAAATAAACTTAAAAATAGATCAAAAATCAAGATCCGGTTCCTGAAATCAAAAAGAAACAAAGTCAGCCCAAGTGGTATCCAAAACCACAGTGCAGAGAACGAGAAGTGACTCACCAACAGTGTCAATCCGAACGAACCTTCCGATAAACTAGAGAATACTACAGAAAACTATCCGTCATCAAACTGTAAGCAAATTATAAATTTATCTTCCATTAATTCAGAAAAATTTGAAACTGTTATTGAAAATATTGTAAAATTTAAAATCTCCCAACCCTCGCGAACGTCTGAGAAAAGTGAAAGTACGAGTGCATCACTCCCGGATATTTTAGATTCGAAAGCCGAAGACAATATTTTAGAATCCGAAAACCATCCTAAAAATTTATATGAGAATTTGTCTGAAGAAGAAAATTACCCACTCCTTGATAATCATTGGGGAAGTCGAGTGTCCACTTCTTTCCTCTATCGCATGCTAAAAGCAGCTAAAGTAAAAAGGATAGAAGGTAGAACATGTATCCAACTTCAGAAAAAATTATACAAAGGTAGACATTCTAAACACTAGTTCTTAAATATATTATACTCAAACCCCAACACCGAGAAATTTGAGAGAACAAGTAATTTTGATAAATTAATCGAGGAAAGTCGTAGGGTAACAAGAAGTATAAAAAATAAAGACCCCAACGAAGCAGAAGAAATCTTCTCCGATACAGAAGAAGAAGATCTAGAAACTGAAGGAAAAAAGTTAAAAATAGAGAAAAAGAAAAAAGAAGAGACAAAAAGAAGATTAGCGAAATGAAGTCTTAGTTCCAGTTTTGAAAAACTCCTATCTAAAGTATCACACCATGTGTCACCTGAAAAATTGATTTCGGTTACATCTGATTTCTCTCTCCCAAACAACGAAGATGAAATCTTCCTCGGAGAGCAATCAATACTAAACCAAACTTTTGTCGACAGACCCTCACAGTTTAGTGCTGATTTGTCACCACTAGTCCCTTAAGGACAGGGAAAGTCCTCACACACCGAAATTCAACATTCAGTCCAAATTCACATACAAAGCCCAGAGAATATAGAAAAATCTAAAAATAAAATTCCAGATTCATCTGCAGAAAAATTTTTCGACCCTATAAATTTATTACCCCCAGAGATACGCGTGGAATTTCTCGATCAAAAAGAACCAGCGTACGTTAACATAATAAATATTGAAAATAAAAACAACCCTTTTCTAAAATCAGAAATTAATAATATGACCCCGGAAGTCATCGCTGAAAGTAACGCACGCTTGCTCTTGCAACAACAACAACAAGCAAGATACGTGGCAGCAAATGACGCTTACATGCAACATAACCGAGCGATGAATAATTTTTGGAAAAGATCAGAAAGATGGACTCTGAGCCATTTTTCAAATGGCCCCGAAGAAGACATTCTTGAATTCCTCTTCGAATACGAAACTCAGGCGAAAACTTTCGAAGCAACCGAATATGAAATAATAAGAAATCCAAATATAGCCCTCCGTAGTACAGCTCTAGAACTATTCTCAGCTGAAAATGAAATAACACCAGAAACCTCATGGTTAGAGGTAAAGAAAATTTTAACACGTATCTTTAAAAAGGATAAAGATACGTCAAAAAACGTATCAAATCATTAAAATTTGACGATACATATTTCAGTACGAATGTATCAAAATTTTTCCGACTCTACAAACAACTCGATGCTACAATAAGTGAGAAGAAAATCTGTGACCTCTTACTCCCCAGACTAACAGGAGAAATGAGGAAATTTTTTGCATCCAAAAACTGCCAGACACAGAGTGAAATTTCAAAAACATTTACGGATTGGAAGGAATTCAAGGAAAAAGCTTTAGACTTAACTGATGTTCAGAAAACGGCAGAGATGTTGAATAAAGCGACAGAAACTATCGCCAAGCTAACAAAACAGATGGAATAGATGTTGAAGGGCAAAGCTCCCGAGAAAAAAGAGCCAGTGAAACCGGTCACACCACCTATATCTCCAAATGACCCTGTTATTGTGGCATTGGTAGAGGCAGGATGGAAACCCCCGAATGTCAATAAACGAAATCAGAACCAAAACAGAAATCAGACAATGGAAAATGAAAATGTAGAAACTAGACCTCGTATAGAGAGAAACATAAATAATAATAACAATAACGAAGCAAATGATAATAATCCTAGAAGAAGGCAGTCTAGAGAAAGAGAACCTAATCGATCACAGAATAATCAAAATTCCTATTGGCAACAAACGAGAGAATCTTATCGTCCTCAGAATAACGATAGATATCCTCCAAGGGAAATAAATTGCTTCAATTGCGGAAGAAGGGGACATCTTTCTAGAGATTGTAGACTACGTAATCGTGCTACACCTCAATTCCAGCAAAGGAATTTTAGACCACCATGATTTAATGGTAATAACTTTGCATCAAATTTTGGTCAACCGTTTAACATTTATGGAACACCACAACAAAATGGTTATGCACAGGCATACAATGCCCCAATTCTAAACCCACAACCATGGGCAAATGCAACGAATTATACATTACCCTCTTACAACTTACGAACTTTAGATGTAGTTCCAAGTATCCAACAACAAAACTACACCCAGCAGCCAAAAAACTTGCAGTAGAGCCCGTTTGCTCCCTACCAGTTAATGGCAATGACTTTCAGGCTTGTAATGGCAACGTCCATCATCCAGACTGCGCTGCTCTCCTAGTGTTAGATCCACACACGTCGCATAATCGGAAAATTAATATCCGTAGTGCATCAATGAAATTAGTCAGGGCGAGACGTAAATTAATCGTCCCCTGCAACATTGTGAGCTGTGAAGAGTATGAAACACAGAGAACTGTTGACAGTGGCTCTGAAGTGACGCTTGTACAACATGACCTTGTAAAGGATAATGTGATCAGACCTGCAAGAGTATGTATGGTAGCCACTAACGACAGTGCAATAATCGTCGTAGGAGTCGTAGAAATCACCATGAAAATGGGTGACCTCCTCCTTGATGCGGAAGCATACGTAACCTCTGAGGTGACCACACCTTTACTTCAAAGATACAACTTCTTAGATCGACATAATGCCGATATTTTATTTAGTAAGAAATTATATAGAATAGGACCACCATGGAAGCGTGAAACATTTAGTATAATTAAGTTTAAGGAAGAAATTTGCGAAGATTTTATTAGAGCAGACAAAGATTTCTGCATAGAAGTAAATAAGGAATATTATGTAAACCTGGATCAAGATACGGGAAAAGCAGATCCAGATAAGTGGTTTTTAACAAGTTATTGTTTAGAAGGTGAATATATTGTCGATGATTTAGGATGGCCAGCCTTAAGATTCTACAGTCCACACTTCGACACCCAGATCACACAAGGGACAGTTTTAGGATGCTATAGGCTTTGAGAGCCAACTATGCGGAACAGTCAGTCCAATTCCATCCGCCATGGCCAACCCAGCATCCAACGCATTACGTCGGGGGATACTGCGGGTAACCAAGTTGAGGAGGTTGATATGCTAAAACTTGTCCGCATAACCCGATCTGATGACAGCGTTATCCACAACAATGAAGGAACAAAAGTGAATATTAATAAGAATTTAACACAGGAAGAAAAACAGGCAGTAGTAAGCATTCTAAAAAAATATATCCATATATTTACGGAAGAACCTGCCAAGGTAAAACCTACAAAATTGAAACCGGCACATGTCTACTTGAAAACAAACGAGCCAATTCAACGTAGAAATTACCGTATGGGAATTTTTGAAAAAAGAGAAATTAGAAAGAAAATTAAAGAATTTGAAGAATTTGGTATTATTAAGAGAGCAAGCTCTAGATATGAGAGCCCAGTATTTGTTAAGAAGAAATCAAACGGAATTTATAGATTATTAGTAGATTATAGAGGTGTAAATGAAATAGTAAAAAAGGATACGAGTAGAGTACCTCGTCTCCCCGCAATATGGGATGTGTTACGTGATAAGAAATATTTCGTAACAATTGATCTCAATCAGGGATATTACCAAATTCCCCTTGACGAAGAATCAAAAGCGGTAACTGGAATAAATTTTGGAGAAGTAAGTTACGTATTTAACTCCATCCCTATGGGATTAAGCGCAAGCCCCAGCATTTTTCTAAAAACCATGACTGACTTATTTAACCATATCCTAGAAGACAAAGTTTTGATCTATCTAGATGATATTTGTGTTTTTGGCGAAACATTTGAAGAAACACTAGAAAACCTAGAAGAAGTCCTTAACGTACTAGTCGAAGCGGGTATACTAATTAAAACCAGTAAAAGTAGCTTCTTCAATGAAAATATCAAATATTTAGGACATAAAATTTCATATAATAAATTAGAGCCGTTAGACAAAAACATTAAACTGATTCGTGAAGCTCAACCACCGAAAATGTTACGTCAACTACGAAGATTTATTGGTTTAGCGAATTATTATCGGAAAATGTTAAAGAACTTTTCGCAAATTATAGCACCATTAACAGACTTAACAAGAAAAGAAAATGTTAAAGCAAATAATAAAATAGAATGGAATTACGAAGCACAAATAGCCTTCGACAAAATAAAAGAATTGATTATGTCAGATCCAATTCTTACAATCTACGATCCTGATGCTGAAACATACGTCGAAGTCGACGCATCGAAAACAGCCATAGGAGCAGTAATAATGCAAGTAGACAGAAAAACAAAAGAACCAAACCCTATAGGATACTTCTCGAAGAAAATTCCTAAGAATCAACAACATTTATGTTCTTTTGATTTAGAAATGTTGGCTATCACTGAAACTTCCGAATATTTCAGAGAATTTTTAGTCTACAAAGAATTTAATATTTTTACAGATCATGAACCTTTAACATACCAAAGTCGAATGAAAAAATCAAACGCAAGACAAAATAGGTTAATTTGGAAATTAGGAGAATTCATATTTTAAATCAGACACATTAAAGGCGAAAATAATAAAATTGCTGACTATCTATCCCATCTAGAAGAAGAAGAAAAGGACAATTATGCAGAATTCCGAAACGGTCAATTCATAATACCAGAAGGAACACCTGATCCTCCAAATATTATCAAACAAGAGAAAAAAATTAAAGCAATAATGCGTAAAAAAGAAGCAGATGTGGGAAGTGACAATTCGGAAGACGATCGAAGTTCCATCCTATCCAATATTTCGGAAAGATCTGGAAACTCCGATGCGTCTACAAATTCCCAACTTTCCGAACTTTCAGAAAATTTAGAAATAGAAAACCCAATTAACATCACAGACCAAGAAATCCACAATTTATGGGATTTACAACGTGAAGATAAATATTGGGGTATTATAATAAAAATTTTAGAAGGTGGCAACGAAAAAGAGTTAAGAAAAAATTTAAAAATCAGAAGATCACGCAACCTAAATCCATTTTTCCTTGATGAAAATGGAATTTTATGGAAAAATAATGATCACTCTGTATATCACTATGCTGTACCAGTAATTCCTGACTCCCTCATACCTCAAGTACTAAACATATGTCACAAGAGTCAAAGTGGGGGAGGAGATTTTGGAATTCGTAAAACTCTTGCCAAAACGCGTGGTCGGTACTACTTTTCGCAAATGCCTAAAAAAGTCTCGAAGCATGTACGTTTGTGCCATCAGTGCCAAATTAATAAGAACATTAACGAAAAATATGGATACTTGAAACCAATTAATCCTGAAGAATGCATACCACTTGCACATATCCAAATTCATTTCATTGGAAAATTTAACACAAATAACGAAAAGAAATTTTTGATAGTGGGAATAGACAAAGCAACAAAATACAGTTGGACTAAAGCAGTAACTCAACCAAACGCGCATTCAGTAATTAAATTTTTGAAAGAAATCGTACGTCATTATGGAAAACCAACGATGATCACCTGTGATAACGGAACTCATTTTTTGAACGATCACGTGCAAAATTATTGTAAAAATAACGGTATTAAAATATTCTACTCTACATCATATTCTCCGCAAACTCAAGGACAAGCAGAGAAAATGAACAGAACAATAAAAAAAATGTTAGCGAAATACGAGAGTACCGTTTAGCGAAGAATGGCCATACCACGTGCATAACGTAGCCTTGACCTATAATCTGACACCTATCGAAGGATTAAATAATCACGATCCATTTTATCTAATGCACGGTTATAAAGGAGAACCCCCTATAAATTTAATTATTCCATCACCACTTATCAGCAAAACCAGAGAAGAACAGATAAGTGAAGCAAATAAAATTCGAAAAACAATCCCGAGCTTTGATAAAAAGAATGCAATTAAATATTCCAAACGCTATAATAAAGGAAGAAAAGAAATCTCTCATGAAATTAATGATTTAGTTCTCTTAAAAGCACCAATAAATTATGGCAAAGGCAAACCAAAATTTTTGGGACCATATAGAATAGTAAGAAAAGTTTCAGATTTAAACTATATTGTTCGCATAACCTCCGATGATGGAAATAGTACAGACGACACAATGCATATAAGAAGACTTACACCTTATAATGCCCATTGTAATGCTAAGTTACCATCAAATATTGAAGACACTACATCCGACAATTCAGAACCTGAAGAAAATATTTCTAATCCATAAAGAAAAAGAGGTAGACCAAAGAAGGAAAAGAGCTCAAACAAAAACAAATCAGAGGACGAAATTAAAATCTTTGTCAAACGTCCGAGAGGAAGACCACGAAAAGGAATATTAAAAAAAATTGGTAATAAAAATAAAGACAGTAAAAAAGTGACATTTACTGACAAAGCTTTATTAAAAGGAAAAGATTGTTCAGAATGGAGAAAAAAATTTGAATTAAAAGACCCAGAAAAGAGAAGGATAAACTTACGAAAGATCCAATCGATTACCCAAAAACAACGTTTGGAAGAAAACAAATTGTTCAATAGGTGTGATCAGGGAAAAAGTATAACACAACCTTTGTCTCTACCTATTCAAACTTTTCCCCAGGATATTAAAAAACCGAGTGAGTTAAGTTTGGAGGAATATGTAAAGTGATACTCGGAACCACCACCCGAACTATTGTATTATAACACTTGTAATTTAATTCTTAATAACTATAGATAAGATATGTTGTAAGGACCATTTACGTATATATTTTCTCCCATCAAAAAGTATAAAATTTTTTATATACTCACCAACTACCAATCCTCCTGTGCATCTTGAGTAAAGGCCTCTCCAGCCTCTGGCTTGACCTCGCCTTGCTCCGCTGCCTCAGGATGATCGGCCGGTTCGACTTCCGTAGAAGCTGAACGATGTCTGAATCGCTGATGTCGGGGAACTAGAAACATGCGCTGTGGCATCCAAAAACGAACGTACATCCCAAGTATAGGGAATGATATCACAATTCGAAGTATATCAACAAGTCTCGATTAATCGTAGAGTCGAAACCACAAACCAGCTCAAACAGTTAGGCCACCAGCCTACCAGCGATAGCTCCCAAGGCCTACAAAGTATGTCGGGCGAATTTACGTAATTGGAAATAAATAAGTTGGCCGACCCATTATCACAGTATACACTTTATTACAATCGAAAAGGTTACTTACAAGTATGGTAACTAATATCAGGTTGTGCAGGTTATACTTCACATCGCCTCATGGTTCTCGAAGTTCGGTGAACCATCAAATCTCGAGCGGATATTTGTCTTGAATTTGTAGGAATAATATCGCGAGTTATTTAAGTCTACTACTGACGTTCACATTCGAAAGTATCGGTGAAAACAATTTAAAAGGTGACTTGCTGTCGTATAAAAGAGCTGTATTTGTCGTGAATAATATTTCGTATTCATGACGAACGAAAAATTATCACGTCTAAAACGAGACTGACTGTTCACTCTTAGGCCAAAAACGTGAACAGTCAAGGAGAGATAAGATTTGGTTCACCGATGATCGATATCGTATTTCTACACGTCACCATATCGCTAAATAATAGTTCATCGACGTGTCTTTGATGTTTCCTAGATTTGGGGAATTTGTTTCCGTTGAGGAATCGGTGTATTTCCCGTTTATCTTATGGTTATTACATACTTATAATTCGAGAGCCGTTCCCTATCGTAATATTAGTATACAGTCGATGGTGACGTGAAGGGGAGGCTACAGGTAATTAGATGTCACAACTCCCCCCCCCCAAATTTTGAAACGAGGGATCACCCGCAGCCTTCAGACATTTGGTAACTTAGCTGAAATAAAATATATTAGTAAAAGGTCGGTCCATTGATTAAAATATTCTAAATTACGAAAAGAAAATATATTCGATAATAAAAACACAGTGACAAATTACTTCCGCGAGAACAAAATACGATTAGAATATATATATATAGGAACAAGAAGAAAGTCAAACAAAACAGCGGAAACTGAACAAAACAACGAAAATATTAATATAATGGTGGGTATCTGAAAAATAGGATAACTATCGATGAAGAAAAGGTAGTAATAATAATAAGAAAAAAAAATAGGTCAGGGATAGGAACTTCAACATTAGGAACAAATTATAATACGAGTGGTTTGAAAGAAAAAAAAACTTAAGTTTCCACGACCCTTACAATTAACTAATGAAAAGTAGGAGTGTGTCGATGAGATCCCGATATTTCGGACGATGATCGATGTTTGAGCAGGAGTATAGCAGAGATTACAGTACTCTTCTTGGTAGCTCATACCGGTGTCGATAGGTTTGGTCCTCTTTGACGAGGAGGATCTCACCTTTTGTCGGCTCCCCTCGTACAGCTCGAAGATATTTTCTGGCGAACGGAGCTCCCAGGACCATCCTGTTAATATCGAACATCGGGTGTCTAACGAGGTAGAATGTTTCTTAGAATTGAACACCTGTCCGACTGATAAGGTTCATCGTAACCGTTTCATTGGACTCCATCATTTTGGGAATGGACCAGTCGCACGTCCAGGTGGCTCTACTCACTAATGTTAGCTGCTGGCTGGCGGAGATAATCTTTTTGTTCATGTACGTCACCTGTGAACTGGTGTCGAAACATAACATTTTCTCCTTACCTACGAAGATCGTCTTCTCCATAATGAAGGCGATGCAGAACACCTTGGTATTACGGCTTTCATTTCTCAGACTGACATAACTTTCACCTCAGTTCCCGGGCAGTACTCGATTTCTTCCAATAGTTCTTTTGGTATTTCGTCGATGGGGACTGCTGGGGCTGGCTCGTTCTTGTTATCGTCTTCAGTCTCGATAGGTTTCTCTATTGGGAGGACCGTTAGTTTTTTAGATTCTTTTAGAATTTTTGGGATTCTATAGTTTGTTAAACTCTTACCCATTTCTTCTTTGTCGATTGTGGCCCTCGATTGTTCGTTTATTTTGACCGATTTTCCGCTCGATGTTGGTCTCTGCCCGTTGTCAACGATCACGATCGGTACCCTCTGAAATTCATCACTTTCTGCTACATTTTTCTTTTTATTTTTAAGGGTTTTCTTTTTTCTTTGGGGTTCTTTTTCATCGAGGTTATCACTTTCCGTTTTCCTTTTTATTGATAACTTTCCCTCTTTTTTTTGTAATGTTATCTTAATCGACTCTCCTGGGGGTTTTGATTTTGGTTTTGGGAGGATTACACTGCATGCAGGGAGAGTTTTGGCGAAGTGACTAGCATTATGAATGCTCACCTTATTCAACTCGGTGTTTAACTACGTGACTTGTATCCTTAGTCGTTCAATTTCGTCGTTTTGATTTTTAATAATCTCTTCGAGTATCTCCATCCCTCGTAGGATCTGGCCTCGTTCCTTATCCTCACTGGTGATTACTCGTTCGAGAAAGTCCGCTTGGCCTTCGATAGCAGTCGATGTAGCTTCGTGGAAGGCTGCTCTTTCGGTTAGCGCTTTTGAAGGTACCGTTTGGTTATGAGCCGCTATCCGTAGCTGTTCTCTTAACAATTTAATGAACTGCTCGTTCTCACCGGAGATTTTAATAAATCGGGCTTTTACCCTTTCGGCAACAACGGACGACTCAGGCAAATTTTGTTCCGCCATTTCGACTAAATTAATACGAGAAGGCTTTTACTTTACGAGTCTACTATCTAATTATCTTATTACGGTGGTGTACTTACATATCGATATTCATCGGGCGATGATGGTAACAATAATAATAATTAATAATAATAAAAAATACCACATTCGTTTTCGGTAAAAGATTTTGATATTCCACATACTCACTCGTTTTCCGTTTGGTTGATCACTGTGAGATCTGCGTTGTTGTTTGATCATGATTTCTGACCACTCCCCCCCCTGACCACAATGTCATCGATGAGTTGATGATCATCGGTGAGTTGATCGATCAATGACGCGATGTCGTGGTTGTTGAACTCTGCGATGAAGGGTGTAACGTTGACGTAAGTAGAATTATCTTATTTTCGTAATCGAATTATCTTGTATTCATTTTGATTAATTCGTGTCATTGATTAATGGGATTTATTTTCGAAATGTTATTGTTTCGGGTTAACTTTGTTTTTTGATTGCAGATGGATTCTATCGTTTAAATTCGTGTACATTTCGTTGGAGGATTTTCCCATCGGGCGTACGGACTCGATAACTTCCGTTTCCCTTCACCTCGATGATTTCGCAGGGGCCAACAAATTTTGGGTTGAGTTTTGACGAGACTCCAACGGCTTAATCGGAAAGTGTATGATTTTTTGTATAAATCATTTCTCCAACCTTGAGATCGGTGAGATTCTTGCTTTTGTTATTTTTCCTCCGCCTCGCGAGTGTTTTCTTTGTGTTTTGTATGGCTCTTTCCAGGAACACTTTATATTCTTCTTCAGTTCGTAATATCGCTCTTCCTTCGTAATCGAACTTTACTTTTTCCATCAACGTTGCTGGTGGTGTCCCAGTTGTAGCGTGTTTGATGTGGTTTAGCCTACGCTCTATCTCGTCAATGTGTTGATACTAATTGCTGTGTTTAGTTGGGCACTTTATTCGAAGGACATCGCCGATGATTTTCATTCGTGTTTTGACTGGATTCGATGATGGTGTATACAGCGATGTAAATCTCGCCTGTATTTTTAATTGTTTCCAGTGATCAATCCAGTCTCTCGTTGTGAATTGGCTTCCATTATCGGAAAGAATCGTTTCAGGTCTGCCGTATTTTTCAATAAAACGGTTCATCCTATCGATGCAGACATTCACCGAAACTTTGTTTATCGTATATAGCTTCGTGAATTTGGAAAAGACGTCCATAACAACAAAGATTCGATTTACGTTTCCACGTCCTGACGGTAATGGACCATACAGATCGACGGACAGTAGTTGACCGGGTTTGTCGGCAAAGACTGATAAAAGGGGCCTGATAATGTCGTATTTGTGTTTTTTGATTTCTTACAGGTTTCACAGCTTGAGCAGAATATTTCGATCTTGTATTTTGATCCAGGCCAATCGAAGAATCGTCGCACTAGTTCCAGTGTTTTTCCGAGATTCTGGATGGGTGAACTCTTCATGATAGAATTTGATCAGCAGTTCTCGGGTTGATTCAGGGGCATATATTCTTTTATCTCCATCGCGGTTGATGTAGTAAACGATACTATTTTCTTTTTCAACCCGTGGTGATCGTCTTTCGAGCTGACCCGTAATTTCTCTGCTTTTCTTTTGCAGGCTCGACATATTGTTCATCAACGATGATATTGTGATCACGTTATTATCATCAACCAGCATTAGTACGATCGGGAAATCAGCGTTTCGATATACTACAACTTCGAGTGGAGAACAGTATCTGCTCAACGCGTCTGATGAAATGTATTTACTGCCAGTTATATGTTTGGTGGCAGTTATCGAAAAACTAGTGAGGAAGGTTCTCCACCACGCTACTCTTTGCGAGACATCGTCTTTTAAGCCTATGAGATACTGTAGGTATCGGCAGTCAGTTAATATCCTGACCTCGTGATCGGTAAGCATATATAAATTCTTTTTCATTGTATATATTATCGCTAACATTTCCTTTTCGAATGTAGGATAATTCTTCTCGGATTTTTTCAAGAGTCTGCTTACCATCGGCAGCACCTTTGGTTTCTCGTCTTCCTCCTCACTGGGGAATTGGACAACTATCCCTGAGATAACGAAATCGGAGGCGTCGGTAATTACGTAGAATGGGAGATTCCAGTCCGGGTGTGATTGAAGTAGGCATCTAACCATTTCCGACTTTACTTTTTCTAACACTTGTTGATGATCGTCTGTCCATTCAAATGTAACATCATTTTTTAGCAGGTTGCACAATGGGGCAATTATATCGCCATATCTCGGAACGTGTCCTCGATAATAGTTAGCCACCCCTAGAAACGATTGGACTTCTTTTTACGTCGTCGGAGCTTTAAAGTTGTGAATGGCCTCTGCTCATTTTGGATCTGGTCTTATTCCATCAGCGTCGATGACAAACCCTAAGTATCGAGCCGTATATCGAAACCATGAGCATTTTTCTAGTTTTAATGTCATATTATACTTTACAAACCTCTCTAGGACTAAACGAATGTGTTCGAGGTGTTCGTCATGTGTCCGAGAATGTACTAGAATATCGTCGACATATACTGTAACACAATGATCGAGTCCACTCAGGACGATTCTCATAGCCGCTACGAAGGCCTGCATGGCGTCCTTCAAGCTGAAGATTATTCGATTCAACACATACGGTTTTCCTTGGAATCGGAAATCTATATATTTTCGGGATTCCGGAGCTAGAGGAATCTGTAGGAATCCCCACCTCGCATCCAGCTTCGTGAATACTCTCATCTCGGATAAGCTTAGTTTTATTGTCTCGATTGGTGGGACTGTGTCTCCTCTCGTGCCCATATATTGATTTATCTTCTGAGCGTCGAGGCAAGGGCGAATATCACCGTTCTCTTTTTTCGTATACGTTATCGGTGAGAAGTATTCGCTCGATTCAGGACTTATAATTCCTTGCTTCTCCCAGTCATCGAACAGTTCTTTCACTTTTGGAATCCAAGCCTTTGGGATTATCCTTTCCTTTTCGTCCATCTCCTTCGTATCCTGGGACATACTTAAGGTGTGTGTGTATGCCATGCATCTACCAATCCTCTCAGCGAAGGCTTCGTGGTTCTCTCGCAAAACGTCACCGAATTTTTGAGCTATTTTGTTCGATAGCTCTAATTCCTTCAATATTTTCTCGATTTTGTTCTCGATCTCGAATGGAGTTTCGTCCGTTGGTCCGATGTTGAGAATAGGTTCAACGGCACCAAACTGAACTCCTGGTATCTCAATCCGTTTCGATTTGTCTCGTGGATCTACAAAATCGACCAACCGATATCTCACACTAGGTCTTCCATCGTGTTCGTATAGGAATTCTCGACCTAGTATGATCGGTGCATTCAGGCTCTTATTTATATGAAGCGTTGTTGTCATTTCAATGTCGTCCCCGTGTTTGTCGACCATTATGAATCGTAGGTTTATTGATCCATAAACTCGTATAGCGGGTTTTCCAACAGCATACTCAACTTTCTGTGTCGGGCAGTTCACGTGCATGAGATACAGATCAGGGTTATGTTTTTCCAGGAATTGGAGGAATTTTTCGGTTATCCAGCTGTATGGAGAACCTTGATCGATGTACATTCTGTAAACGTTTCTCGCTTTTCCCATATTCCCATTTATTATGAAAGGCGGAAACCAAGGCCTTGTATCGACGAAATTATTCTCGGAATCGACTTCTTCTGGATCTGATTCGACGTCATCCATGATATGGAAACAGAACGTTCCATACGGATCCTCTTCGTCTGTTTGCTGAGGGTCATCTGCTTCCGATTGCTCGTTTCCGTCACATCGATCCTGGTCGTCGTATCCTGTGATAAGGTTAACATTGGGACTTATTTCGTTGTCCTTTCGATCGACGTGGTCTGCAATTAGAGACGCTAAATTCTCATCGATTAAGTTTGTCTCCTCTCTGTTGTAACGACGTGGGATGGCATAAATGGATCTTTCGTCTCCGGGGATAATTACTTATCCTTATTCTAATTTTCGTACTTTCGAGTGAAGATCCTTTCGATGTCGAGAATATACACGTCCTTGAAATGGGACTTAAGGTTCCAAATTCGGCTATTGAATCTCCAAAGTTGAGACCTATAGAACTGATTATCCATCCTCATTGGATCTGGTGAGATTGTTGTAGCAATTATTTTCTTTACTCGACGTTTTCGGAGTAACTCGTCAAGGAGGTATCCAAGTTTCGAGATAATTGTGTCTTCGTCTGCATCTGGACTGAGGACGAATTCTTCTCCAAAGCCGATAATTATACGAGTATTTTCTTTTGCAGCCCTTCGTATAATTTCTAGGAGAGGACCCAATCGATTTAGTTTCTTAAATCCTGCTGTCTTGTCGATGCTGAGGTTTTGAGTGCTCGATAAGCCACTATTCCTCAACCAGCTTAAGATGGTCGCATCACCAAAGACCTGATAAGTCTTCCACTCCGGTATTACAAATTCATTTTTCATTACCGTTGTCGGTCTGTTTTTATCGAATTTCTCGATGGAGCGTCCTATGCGACTGACCATAGGCGCCTTCTTCAGTTTCCCTGGTTCTGATGGGAAGTCTCATCGGGAATGTACGAACTTGTGTACTTTTGGTCACCGATGTTTAGTACTGCCTGTTGTGGTTTCACCTGCATTTTTACACTTCCAGCGTTTTCTTTGTGGAACAGGCTGTGTAGGTACTCGAGTTTTGTTGAGAATTTGACCATTCGAGTATTCGGGCATTGGTATTTTCTTCACCAGGATTCCATATATGGTCTGGATGTCTTCGCCGCACTCGAGTAATCTGGTATATATGTGTATCGCGTAGTCGGCTACCGAATCGTATTTCCTTGAGTCATACTGACCATCTCGAATTGCCTGAACTTGCGCTTGTTTTCTCGATTTATTCCAATAGACGGTCACGAAGTGATCTCGAGCTTGTTGATAGCCCCAATTTTCTCGATAGACTGCTCCTCCAGGAAACTTGTTCACATCCATCATTTTTCCGAAGACTCTGCCTAGTTGTTCATCATCTTGATCCAGATCTTCGACGCAGCTTTCGAACTCCCTAAGGAATTCTTCCGGGGTTTGATGGTCTTTATGTCCAGCATACGCTGGCAATTTCGAAGGATCGAACAGTCTCGATGTTTTTTGCAGCGGCGCTTTTCTCGAGAACGTTTGGTTCGTTCTCATTTCACGATGTCTTCTTACCAGTGTTCTCTCCCTTTGGTTGGGTAAGTATGTTGGAACCGTCGTGTCTTTGAGATGTCTCATGATCATCGGAGGTGGTGTTTCAGGTCTGAAGTTAACTGGGATGTCCGACATTTCTCTCCGAGTATTTTGTGGTGTAGGGTCTCTTGAAATCGGCAGTCGATCAATTTTTCTTTCGAAATAGTCAAACTGCTCTCTGATCTGAGACTTTGTTTCCATACTCAGTAATTTTATTTGCTCGAGGATTTCCTGGGAGCTCGGACTTTGCTCTCTTCTTTTGATGGCGCTTACTAACATCAAACTGGCTACGGGTTTCTGAGTAGTCTCTGCCTGGCTCTGTGCTATCGTGATTTCCTCGTCTTCCTTGGGTGGTGTTTTATCATCGTCGATAGGTATATACAACGAGTCATTATAAAACTGCGCTTCTTCGAAATAAACTTTCTTTTTCATCTGATCAAGCTCGATCTCGGCTATTCTCTCACGTATCCTCGTTGTTGAAGGATTTTCGAAGGATTTTCTTTTTGAGATTTCTCTCTCAAGAGCCTTAACCCGATCCTCAAATTCGCTGTTCTTTTCAGCTACCTTAACGGCACGCAATTCAGCTGCTTTTCTTCTTTTTTCACTTTTCTCGAACATCGAATCTCGAACAACACATTTCCTGCGATATCGTGCAGTGCTTTCTGATTGTCGAAGACAGAGATTCTGGTAGAATTCGACTGGATCGGTTCCCTTGGGTGGTTCGGGTACCTTATTTGAGTCGAAGGCCCATAAATTCTTCAACGTTTCTTCTTCCTCCATAACAGCGGATCCCTTGGTAATGTTTACGTCATCTTCGTCCCTATCTCGTCTGCTCAGGTGTTCGGGGATGTCAAAGGGGTTGGGGTTATTATTGTCCCCAATACCGTCCATCTCGGACGAAATCTGCTGGCCTAAGTTCAGTGAAAAGGCTAATATTTCCCCTAACTAAATCGATATGTTTTATCTTAACAGACTAGCAATCGATGTTTATGGCTCTGCTCGTCGATATACCTGGAACAGGGAGGATTTATGGCTCAGCTATTACTAACAAGCATATCGACTTAAATAATTAATGGGTAGGTCATACTTTCAGGGGAATCTTCCGGAAGTTTAGTATCGAAAATATTTCTAGAATCCCTAAATTATAATGTATGTTATGAATTGGACCAAGATCCATAACATAGGGCAGATAAAAAAAAATCGATTAAGGCTTATTTACTTTACTTTAAATTTGGTACGTCGTAAATACGATTACGGGAATACGAGTGGCTTTTAATTTAGCCTATCTTTTAATTTTATTTCAATACACACCCGTACGTTGTTATTTTATTCTGTCAAGAGTCGTTAAAAGAAAGTTTGTCGAACAATAAAATACTGGGCCACTAAAAGCGACGTACAATAGTTAGGTTAACTACGATAACTATTTTCTACAACACACTGCCGATAAAATGCTAAGATCAAAACATGATCGGTAAGCTTAGGGCCATAGCAAATGACTGTAATGACTAACAGTCTTGAACACAAATTTATTAAGGAAGCTTGCGCCTCAAACGTGACATTATTTATCACACTAACAATTGAATTAAACACGAGGGACCTAATCTTCGAACACCAGGTTGTTTTAGTAGTTTACGTTAAGTTTATTATTTTTATTGAATTTAGGTTGACACGCTTCGTAAGGCATAGAGCTAAACGCTGAATTCGGTGTGGCTTTCACTGCAGTTTACTTGCTGCATTTGCGTCATAGAGCGGAGAAAGACTTCCTCCAATTAGTACACGTGGGAATCGGATGCCCAACAAAAATAAAAAATGGCTGCGGCAAAGCCGGCCAGTCAACGGTCGCCAGACACTTTTGGTAAATTTGGATAGTGCCAATCCCGACATGAACAGGTTGATCAGACCTATCCAGCCTTAAGGATCGCTCTAACAATCATGCTGAGCAACAAACCGATCGGATGGGTTTGAACAAAACTCAGATGGCGGACTTTTGTCTCTTCTCGTACGATCTTTCTACTCTTATTGATAGGATATGGTAAAAAGAATCGCAAAAAAAAAATGAAAGAAGTAAAGAATGGAAACAATTTTGGACAGGTGGTTCGAGAACATGATTGAAAAAAGGAAGGTTCACTCTCCACATTTGTTGATATACACCCGTGTAAACTACAGTACCAAGTAGCAATATAGATCTACGAATAACATGAGATTGTATATATCCGCATGTGAAGGTTTCAGATTAAGAATAGACAATTCTCGAATCACACCCTCATAACGGACGGTATTAAAGTTAGAACGGAAGGTTGTGGATAAGGCGTTTGCAATAGGCTCGGCCACTGAACTCGAAAGAAAAGTCGATCAAGTCCTGTCACAGTTGCCAAGTAAAACATAGATGTGGAGTCCAAAAACGAACGTACATCCCGAGTATAGGGAATGATATCACGATTCGAAGTATATCAACAAGTCTCGATTAATTGTAGAGTCGAAACCACAAACCAGCTCAAACAGTTAGGCCACCAGCCTACCAGCGATAGCTCCCAAGGCCTACGAAGTATGTCGGGCGAATTTACGTAATTGGAAATAAATAAGTTGGCCGACCCATTATCACAGTATACACTTTATTACAATCGAAAAGGTTACTTACAAGTATGGTAACTAATATCAGGTCGTGCAGGTTATACTTCACATCGCCTCATGGTTCTCGAAGTTCGGTGAACCATCAAATCTCGAGCGGATATTTGTCTTGAATTCGTAGGAATAATATCGCGAGTTATTTAAGTCTACTACTGACGTTCACATTCGAAAGTATCGGTGAAAACAATTTAAAAGGTTACTTGCTGTCGTATAAAAGAGCTGTATTTGTCGTGAATAATATTTCGTATTCACGACGAACGAAAAACTATCACGTCTAAAATGAGACTGACTGTTCACTCTTAGGCCAAAAACATGAACAGTCAAGGAAAGATAAGATTTGGTTCACCGATGATCGATATCGTATTTCTACACGTCACCATATCGCTAAATAATAGTTAATCGACGTGTCTTTGATGTTTCCTAGATTTGGGGAATTTGTTTCCGTTGGGGAATCGGTGTATTTCCCGTTTATCTTATGGTTATTACATACTTATAATTCGAGAGCTGTTCCCTATCGTAATATTAGTATACAGTCGATGGTGACGTGAAGGGGAGGCTACGGGTAATTAGATGTCACAGCGCCCATTGGACACGATCATTTTGCACAGTCTGGTACTCAGTTCACTCCTCAGATCAGCTCCTCGCAGGACACGACGATTGTGGGAAATGGTTAGTTTCTCTAATGGTTCCAACACACGAATAACCTCAATGAAATGAGGCGTGTCATTGATTACGATTTTTCGCCGATAAAAACAAACAAGATAGTCGACTAAATATTGAAACTGAGACCTATCCATGATCGTGTTGGCATAAGTCGTGTTAGTAATTGCAAACCGAACTTTTGCGCAAAAATTGAGAGGCTGCATCGCCATTATAACAGCAGTCAGAAGTTTCAAACCAACGGCATATCCAGTGATGTTGGACAAATTCACGTCGAGCGTTGAAAAGCAAACAACAGTACCTTCCCACCTCCATAGGCTTGCCTCTGGGAAGAGGAATCTGAACTGTGAGGTAAGCTAGAACATTGATTGCAAACAGCACTCACACAAACTCTGAGGCATCACGTGCCTCCACGACCCAAACGATGTATTCAAAGAGTTGCCAGGGAAATTCTTCCGATACGCGTCTACTCCTGTTGGATCATAATCGGCTGATAGGAAAGAGTGTAAGGCTTTGAAAATCTTCCAAAGACCAACCACTCCAGTGAAGAGACACGGACAGCGCAGAGACCAGCAATGTAGATAAGGGAAAGATACTTGCGTAAGTATGAAACTCTCGGAAATATCAAACATTCCATTATCCAGAACCATGAACTTAGGTAGCACACGCAACTCAGATGGAGTTAGATACATCGGCACATCTTGGAGAACGTCCTCACTTGCACGATCCGTACCAAAACTCATTATTTTGTTAAATTTGTAAAATAATTCTTTATTAAATTTCATAAAAAAAAAAAAAAAAAAACGAGGAAATTAGTATAAAAAATTAAAATAAAAACATTATAACTAATAGGAACTCAATCTAATAAAAACGGACGAGGACGGAGAAAATCAAGGGGAACCAAAAGATCGAATACACTGAGAAGACTGCGATACCTCCATATATATCCGAGTTGTAAAGCAATATGAATTCTTGCTGAATAATCGAAATATACTGGAGTCCGCCATCTACCAAGACCTACCCTTGATGGTAGTAGTGGAAACCAAATTCCAGAGTCCCACACTAACACAGATGTTGTAATTTCCACACATATGTATATTTTTAAGAGAAAGAAATAAAAATCGAGAAAATATTGTGCATCGATATACATTTTTCGCACCTTACTTTTTTTCTCTTGCGTCAAATGATAACAACTAAATAATGTACCGACAAATGTAATACTGCGTCTAACAGCAAAATTTCATGTGATTTGTAATGATTTCAGAACACAAGATGATAAATCACGCCGTTATCGTTTTTATCATAATTACCACACTTGCAATCGAAACAAGGAACACAAGCTTAAAAACGAAGATTAGTGCATCGTCAGGAGCTTATTTCGAGCTAAACAAATTCAGCAGGGCCTATGAGAACACAATTCCCATATTGTATAGTCTGAAAATTCCAAGAAGACAGAACATAGAAACACCAGAATAGCTAGAAGAAATTAATAAACTGCAAAGTTGCACATCCAGAGAAAATACATAGTGCATACACAGATCGAAACATATACTGCAAATCGTACACTTAATTACAGAAATTCAGCGAATTAACGAAGCAATAATCAAAGAATTCAACAGAGAACCTTCAAAACAAGTCAAATGTGGACTACAAATTCTAGGTGACTTTGACACATGGTGTTGCAATGTTATGACACTCTCTCAAGGCAACGATTTCATAGAAAATGAGAAAAATTTAAAATCTCAATATGAAAAACTACGAGAATCCGTGATAGAAAACCATGCAGAATTATTAAATATCACGAAAGATATCAAAAATTTTGAAAAATTAGAATTCGACAACTCCAAAATTATAAAAGAAAATTTTCAGGCATTAAAAGACGCGATTCAAAATCAAAATAACGAAATAATTATTGAAGCCAGAAGAGAACTCATCTTCGATACAGCTCGAACTCATCATGCTAGTTTAGTCACCGAAAATGCTAAACTTAGCCATTTGTTCCTCTCCTGTAAAAACAACCATCTACCAGCGGCAATTGTTAACGAAACAACTTTAAAAGAAGACTTACTAAAAATCAAGAAAATAGTAGAAAAATCAAATTTCGCAGTAGTTCTCGACGAAAAATCAATCCAGTCCTATTACCGAACAAAATTAGTAAACTATGTAACAGGAAATGAAATAGAGATAGAAATAAAAATTCCACTTCAAGATCTTCACGCTAAATACGACCTTTACAACTTTATTCCACTGGCATTTCGAACGCATGATAACAAAATTTGCTCTTGGGATCAAGAACCATTGATCTTATCCCACAACAAATTCGATGGGTCAATAACAATTATAACGGGAACAGACATCTACCTTTGTGGCAAACATAGCTTGTTATGTTTTCTTCCACAAGAAAGCACAACTCTTAATAAAGGCAATTGTGCAAGAGCATTATTTCAAGGAATGAAATATGAGGAAATAATAAAGAAATGCACATATAATGCGAGATAAATCATGATGAGATCGTAGTCAAACAAATTGAAATGAACCAATTTGCAATTACAAATGCTAAAAATTCATTAATATCAGTTAATACGGTAACAAAAACGAGCACCAGTATAACTATCAACGACTCATGGCCTGGAGCAACTCTACTAACAGTTCCGTGTATAGTAGAAATCCAACAGTTACAAGGAGAAAACAATGCAGAAACAATCATCCAAGCAGGATTCCCCTGTATAAATAATCCAGAAAAAGAAATCCTCATTGAACATCACCTACCGTTAGTTTGGACAAAATACCAATTTATGGAACTTGATTTTGGCCTACATCAATCGTTCAAATTCCCTAATATGTCGATTGCTTATAATAATAAATGGCATGATAACATACTTTATATTTCATCAATAACTCCGATTCATAAGTTCAAAGAAAGACTGAAATCAGCAGAACTGAAAATTATTGATTTAGGATACCAGGATACAATAAACACTGTACACCTACTGCTAATCGGCTGGTGTAGTTTATTAACACTCGTAGTAGCCATATTGGTCTACGTGAACCTAAAAATAAATTGTGTTGCTATCAATGCACACAATCAAATAAACGATTTGGCATTGGAAGCAATACATCGTTGATGGTCCATAATTTTAAGTCCATTCTTATAATAAAATATAATAAGTTAACATTAAAAAAGCATAATAAATTTGATTATGCCAAATTATATCCATAAAATTAATTTGCAAAAAATAAATTTCTATGCTCAAATGAAAAATATTATATTTTTAAGCGATGATCAATTCTGCAACGTAAAATTAAGAGATATTTGTGAAAAGATAATATTGTTATATGGTTAGAATTAAAAGATATAATAGATTACAATGATAAACTTTCAGGAACACAAAATTTAACGAAGCAGGAGCTTCGGGCTTTCATTCACCCAGGGACCTTTGTTCCATCCCGTTTTTGCAGATGATTCAGTTTGTCTACAAAAACGTGTCGAACAAATTATAGAAAACTATTATTTCTAATTCTCGGAATAATAGCTGTCTATATTTCACCTAGCTTCTCACGATCAGACACCACCAGATATGCTGACAATGATGTGTCATCATATTTGGCGGATTTTCTGTATCACACCACCTTTTTGGTTGGCCATATTTGATTGGAACAATGAAACAAAAGTAATGTAATATCTTCATTTTGAAGACATGATCATTCCTAAAATTACAGTCGAGTAGAGACGATAGGGTCCATACTAGTTGTTGTGGACATTAGGTTTCATTAGTATTAAGAAATAGTAATAAGTATAATCCTAAAGTGTTTGTAATAATTGAAGTGAAATATTAATAAAAGATAATATTCAGAAATTATCTTTTTGTTGAGGTAATTTAAAAGTATTGAATTACACTCGCAACAATAGACCTATTTAATTGGTTTTATTGGGGTAAATTTATGTCTCGAATAAAGTAGAATACAGATAATGTTACACTTGTCTCCAAAGAAACACCAGTTAAAATTTATAGAATAATATAAAGTTTTAATTTTATTTTGGTAAAATCAGTAATTTAGGCTGGAGCCTCATAACATTGGTAACCATAATTGAATCGTTTCCCTCTTATATATGTAAAATACACACACCTCTGTGTATTTTATAATGCAGCATTTATGTCAGCTTATCTTTATGCATGTTCACGTTACACACTCGATTCCAACACAATGTATTTCAAATAAGCTTTGTACTTCATACATCGGACCTGTAATTATCAGCCCGGTCAGCCTGTGTTAGAGCTTGTCGAATTTTATAAACTGTACTCGATTGCTTTGGTTCGTATCCAGCTTACTTCATTTTATATTTTATTCGTCTTTTTGTACACAATCGTCTGTAGAACCGAAATAATTTCATGAAAATTTGAAATAATTTGTCAAGTGTTTTTCTAAATTAAACTGTCGTACATTTTCAATTCAAATTTCGTGTTTCATTCGTCTACAGACTTACATTTCAAATTTTCTTTCGCTCGTTTATGCAGAATTAGTTCGTGTTTTCGAGATTTTTTAAAATTTTTTTTTACCTTGAACTTATGTGTTGTAATTTTCTTTTGCAATGTCGTCTGCTAAATTGCAATTTTATTTGTTCATGAGTGCTGGTGCGGATTCAAAATCGAATGTGGTATTGATTCGTCGAGTTCGGTTTGAAAATAGTGATGAGTGGTATGGTTTTCCTGCTGACTATCAAGCAACCTCCACCCACCCAGAGTTGATTAAGATTTCGTCAATCAAAAATGGAATTGCTGCTCTAAAGTCACGTAACAGCTATAGGAATGTCAATGTAGTTTTGCCTCCTGAAATCTTCAAACTGTATGTTGATGATGCTGACAATTTCCAGTACAAAGATTATATGCTTCCGGAGGTGTCGTTTAATGCTGTTGTTTCTACAACTGATCCTCCACCACCCAACCCGCCGATGACTCAAATGGTTACTTCTTTGGAGAAAATCGTGTCTTCCAAGGAGTATTCACTCAAAGAGGTTCTACCTCATATCCTGCTGGAAAAATTTTCTGCCAAAAATCGCAACGCCGAATCCTGGTGTGAACGGTTTGAACGAGAATTAGATCGATTCAAGGTCAAAGGTCGTCTCCAAATCGAGGTGCTGAAGTCATGTCTTGATCAGAACCTGAATGATTGGTTTATGGTGACCCAAGAAAATCTCCCTGCTGACTCTACATGGCCTGCCTGGAAGAAATAGCTGATAGCCAATTTTGGGGACACTTCTTTTGCTCCAATCGTGTATGCTATCAATTTCAAATACATGGGCGGCTCTTTGATGGAGTATGTGATTAAAAAAGAGAAAGCTTTGCTCGAAACCAGTCAGGATTTTCCAAGGTTGGTCATTGTATCGTTAATTGTTAGTGGTCTGCCATCACAGATAGTGAAATCTTTGAATAAGAATTCTATTACTTCGCTTGATTTATTAAAAAAGAAACTTTTAAAATATGAGAGTAAAGGCAAATTTCCTGACATTTATAACGTAAAATCTAACAATTTTAAACAACCTTCACTCTCCTCTTCCCATGGTTTTAATAATAGAAATAATAACGTAAATTCAGGGAAGAATTCTGGCAATTTTAATTCAAACTCCAATAATGTAAAATTTTGTGGTTATTGTGCATCTAAAGGCTATCCTAATCGTCGTCATTCTGAGGCCAATTGTTGGCACAAAGAAAAAGATGCCACACAAAAAGCTGTCAATAATTTGGAATTTGATTCATCATCTTCTGACGATGATGTGCAAAAAAACTAGTAGTGCCGCTGCTGATTAAAGTAAAAGTAAATGTGAATAACACTGAGTCATTAGGAACCTATGACAGTGGGTCAAATATTTCGTCTGTCAGTCCTCAATTTTTGGACAAATTGCATGTTAATTACTTGAAACTTACAAATTCTCGTTATCAAATGGTCAGCGGATACGGCCGAATATTAGGTATTGCAAAAATTAGAGTAAAAATTTTCAATATTTTCAAGTTTGTTTATGTTTTCGTGCTCGAGAAAAGCAATCATGATTTTATTATTGGTTTAGAATTAATTAAGGCGTTTAAATTGCGTCAAGATGAAAACTTAATAATTTCTCAGGCCTATTATAGGTCACCTCGTCAATTTTTCAAAAGTAATAGACGTCAACTTCGTAATTTATTTTGTGTCAATTCGGTTCAGTTGATGGCAGACTTAGGTCATTTGGGTGCTACACAGCAGCAGTTAGTGTCGGATGTAATTAAGCATTTTAACCATGCATTTGCCAAAGATAAGTTCGACGTTGGAAAAGTTGTTGATCATGAAGCTGCTGTGAAACTTTCGGAACATAGGTTTATCTATAGAAAACCTTATAGGTGTAATATTGTCGACCAACGTGAAATTGAGGACCAAGTGTCAGCTTTATTTAAGGCAGGTCTCATTCAAGAGTCAACTTCACCCTTTGCAGCTCCAGTCACGTTGGCCAATAAGAAACAATCTGATGGCACCCATAAAAAGAACCGTCTTTGTATAGTTTATTCTGCACTCAATAAGATAGTCGTGCCTGAAAGTCAGCCTTTCCCTCTTATAGGTGATCTGATAGGAAAGGTCAGAGACTGCCAGTGGTTTTCAGTTCTCGACATCAATAGTGCTTTCTGGTCAGTTCCCCTTAGGCAGAAAGACAGTTATAAGACTGCTTTTGTCACTCAGACAGGGCACTATGACTGGAGATGTCTGCCTTTTGGTCTGAAAACCTCGCCAGCAATTTTTCAAAGGGTTTTGCGTAATGTTCTAAAACGAAATGACCTAGACAATTTTTCAGTTAACTATATTGATGACATTTTGGTTTTTTCTAAATCTTTTAATGAGCACTTGTTGCATTTAGAGAAGGTAATGGACGCTGTTTTTAGAGAGGGATTTCGGCTTAGCTTGAGCAAGTGCAATTTTGCAAAAAATAAAGTCAAGTATCTAGGTCATGAAATTGAGAATAATCTCACTCGTCCGATTTTCGACAATGTACTCCCCGTTCGCGAGTTTCCTGTCCCCAGGAATCAAAAAAATGTTAGGCAATTTTTAGGGAAAGTTAATTTTTATCATTCCTATATTCAAAATTCTGCCATGGTACTGGCACCACTTCATAATCTTTTAAAGAAAAATGTACCTTTTTGGTGGAATGATAAATGTCAAAAAAGCTTTGATTTTGTTAAAGACTGCCTTTGTAGCGAACCTTGCTTGGCAATTTTCAATCCAACTAGGGAAACTAAAGTCTACACAGATGCTAGTTTGGAAGGCATCGGTGCAGTTCTGAAACAAAGCAGGAAGACGGAACTTTTAAACCCGTCGCTTATTTTTCCAAAAAGCTCAATGAAGCACAAAAAAAGAGAAAAGCCCTTTTCCTTGAGTGTCTGACTATCAAGGAGGCTCTAAATTATTGGCGATATAAACTTGAGTGTATCAGTTTCGAGGTTATCACTGATCACAAACCTTTGGAAAAAATGCAAATTAACACACAGTTTGATGAAGAACTTCGGGAATTAATTTTGTCTATATCGCAATTTAACTATAAAGTAACCTATCAGCCAGGAAAAGCAAATTTGGAAGCGGATTGTCTTAGTCGCAATCCAGTGCTCGAGAGTCATGAAGCTTCCTCTGAGCTTAAAGTTGTAAATATTTTGAGAATGGAGGACTTATTATGTGACCAAAAATCTGTAGCTTTAGACAGACTCACACAAATAATTAACGTAAATAATGGCTCTGGTAACAATAGCCTCCTGTTTACCAACCATAAATATTCTAAAAAAATTATCATTTCTGACGAATTTGCTAAAGAATTAGTAAAAAAGGTCCACTCTCATGATGGCCATACTGGCATCAAGCAAATGGAGCTATCTTTATTGCCATATTTTCATAACGTAAACTTACGAAAATTTATTCAAAATTAGGTTCAAAAATACTCCGTGTGTATTAAAAATAAAACGCGCCTTTAACCGACATTTGGACCAATGTCCCATTTGGGACCGGCCACAAAGCCTTTTGAATATATGTCAGTTGATACTATTGGTGGTTTCTCTAGAAATTATTCACCCAAAAGATACATCCACCTTTTGGTTGATCATTTCACTCGGTATGCGTATGCAATTACGTCCAAAACTCAGATGGCCACTGACTTTATTAAGCTTTTGAATTTGGTAATAAAGGATGGACATAATGTAAAGCATCGACTAGCAGATCAATATACAGGGTTAAATTCAGGAACTTTCAAAAAGTTTTTAGCCGACAATAACGTAAAATTATATTGAACTGCTGTAGATTGTCCATTCTCTAATGGGTTGAATGAACGCCTCAACCAAACACTTGCAAATAGGCTAAGATGCAAAATTAATGAAAATTTAGAAAACAAAATGAGGCCTTGGCCCAAACTTTTCGAAAAGTGCGTTCAAGAGTACAATGACACTGTTCACACAGCAACAAAGTACTCTCCAAATTACCTTATGAATGGTGTAAAACCTCCTCTCCTGAGGAATTTACCTTTTGATCATTTTGATCTCAATAAGGACCAACTTTCGGCCTTTGCGAATTCGCAAGGAACCATTTGGCTAACAAAAAGCGTTTTGACCGTCATAAAAAAGAGCCAGATTTCAAAATTGGTCAATTCGTCTATGTTCTTCACGGCAACTCACTCAACCGTAACAAATTGGATGAAATTAGAACAGGTCCCTTCAAAATTTTAAGAAAACTGTCTAACGTCCTATACGAGGTTGAGGCTGGCTTTCAGAAACGAGAGTCGAATATATTTCATGTTTCTAAAATGTTTCCGTTTTGTTCCTAGGGTCATCTCGGTGTGGGGATGTAAAATACACACACCTCTGTGTATTTTATAATGCAGCATTTATGTCAGCTTATCTTTATGCATGTTCACGTTACACACTCGATTCCAACACAATGTATTTCAAATAAGCTTTGTACTTCATACATCGGACCTGTAATTATCAGCCTGGTCAGCCTGTGTTAGAGCTTGTCGAATTTTATAAACTGTACTCGATTGCTTTGGTTCGTATCCAGCTTACTTCATTTTATATTTTATTCGTCTTGTTGTACACAATCGTCTGTAGAACCGAAATAATTTCATGAAAATTTGAAATAATTTGTCAAGTGTTTTTCTAAATTAAACTGTCGTACATTTTCAATTCAAATTTCGTGTTTCATTCGTCTACAGACTTACAATATATATATATATATTTAAGCAGCCTTGAATAAATGGATACGTATCTACATTTAACAAACACACATCTACACTATGTTCACAAATCACCATGTATTTTCACCTCAATCACTCTTCAGTACTACCTACCTGTTTTTCTCGCACCATCATTTTTCATATATACATACTGCTCTCTTGTAGCACAAAATTTTATATCAAGGGTTTAATTCAGTGAGTAAAAAAATATTTCTTCTACAGTTTCATTCATGCAATTTGTCTCTGATTCATTTGGATTTTACTAGCGTTTTATTCTTGGTTTTCACTCTTTAGTAGATTACATTTCTAGCATTACCTTCATAAGAATAGGTTATTTTCAAAAAAAGGTAAGTGTCTTACAGAATCTTCTTATAAAAATTCTACCAAAAAGCAGTTGGAGAGACATCCTTTCGGAGAAACATCCTAAAAATTTAAGTCATTTTTTAAAAAATTCATTGTGTAAAAAAGGGGAGAGAAAGTTCTTTTTGTACCAAACAAACATAAATTAGACCAAACATTAACTTTTTCCAGCCGTTTCTTCTTTTGTTTCCCCTCCCAGTAAGATGCAATCTGTCATTCAAACAATTAAACATTTGAACCTTGTTTTTATTATTTTCTACTTCTTCCTGAAATAAAAATCTTGAGTTTCAAAATTTATAAACTAGTTACACCTTTAAATTTAATTCTCATTTTTCAATCATTTTCTGAAAATGAACAACTTATTCTGTAATCTCCATTAATAACCACATTTGTTAGACCATGTTATTATTAATTGAATATATCCTAATATTGAATTCATCACTCATCATATTTTTTGGTACCAAACTTTAAACTCTTAATTTGCCTCAAGTTCACTTCTGATGTAACTGCTACATTCATTAGGGGCTCTTGCTTCAGTCTGCTATTTTATAAAACTTGTATTCGTACAAATTTTTACTTGAAATTGAACATATTGAACAGAAATATCTGGTCAAATCATTTTGAATTTTTCAGTTTGTTCAAGTAAAAAATATCTGTCGTATGAAGTTATATGTGTAATTCTTTCCTAAATATATGTCTTATTCCTGGAAGATTAATCCAAAATTTTTCATAATTTAATTCCTTTACGTATTTTGCGATGACTTCTTATTATGAACTTATATTTCAGAAAAGAGGGAGGGATTTAAGGGGAACTTGTAAAAGAGCAGAGCAAAGGGCTTGAGAAGCCTCCTGACAAATTCCAGAGTTAGGGAGAGCTTTTAGAATAATAAATACCAAAACTAGTGTTTTGTGTATAAAACAAATTAAATTTTGTTAGTAGATGTGATGTGAATGGAATTTGAAAAGGGTATGTCACTTAAGTTGGTTCTAACCTTTTACAGATATCACATCGTACATTAATCGATGATTTCCATTACAGAATTGGTGATTGCATCATATTTATGTTCACATAGATAATATCTAACTAATATAATATATCTAATTTTTAACCAGTATCTCACATTTACAAATTTGGAAAAAATATCAACTGTGATCTCTTTCTTGTAGTTATCTATCAGTATATTATTCTTGAAAATTCATTAAACAAAATGTAATCGGAATTTGGGTTTTTAATATCAAAAGTGTAAATATCAATATTTGTTTGATCAGATCTTGTCCCAACAAGGCAAACATCTTCTGCTAGTAATTTTTGTAATAATTATTCTATTTTATGATGGATTTTAGTATTTAACATTAATTTTATATCTGATCTTATAATATAATATACCTAGATACAAGTCTTGTCTCTCATTTATTAGGTTCGGGGTTGTTTTGTCTAATTAATTCACCCAATGATAATTTTTGGTATGAAGCTGTAAATTGAAAATAACAATGTCACACAAATTTTTACCAACATTCAATTTAAAAGCCAAAAGATTTCTTAAGAAGCTTTTTTAGATTCCTTATTCCAAAAATCTGATGGGAGTTAAATTTATGATAGTTCTTGTTAATTTTTCACTGTTCATGATTGAATAATAATAAAAATTTGTCACACAACCCAGTTTTCAGCTTCAATATTGTAGCTCTACATCAATACTTGTTAATAAAGTTGCTTTTGATTCATCGAATAATTTTCTGAAGAATGTTATTAGATATAAGACATATCACCTAAGATTCTTTTTCTTAATGAATCATCATCATTTATATAAAAATATATGATGAAGAATGTTAGCAATCTCAGAAAGTTTAAGTCACTCACTGTGCCCATTTTCCTACATTAAAAATCAACTTTTAGTTGAGATAATTAAAAATTACCAGAAATACTCACCGAAATTTACTTGTGTCTTCAATCATTTCACGGACATATATTACTTCAACTTCTTCAAAGATATAGTTGATTGTTTCAACCGTGTTCAAAAAGAAATTAATATCGTACAAAATTTTTGTAATTACCAGTTCAGGAAAGAACTGCTTGTGCAACAAAACGTTAATTCTGTCATGAATGATAAATATTGTTTTGTTATTTAATATTTCTTTTCGGAACACATATACTACATTCGAAGAATTGATTGTTGCTACGAAAAATACTTCATAATAATCATCGTCTGACCAATTGGTTCTAATTGGTCTATGTTGTCCATAACATGGCACCATAGTTTGCAATCCTCCATATTCATCAGAATTATGTTTCGAGTATAATGGAAGGAGGAAAGTTATTCGATTACTGTGATAGGATACTTTTTTGTAGTAATTATATCTCTTTATGTTCAAATGAATCTTCCAAAAATATCTATATTCAGCCAATAAAAATAGCTGTTGGCAGAACGAAGCCATGGTTTCAGGTATAACATTGAGAAAAAAGCTAAATCAGGGTACAAACAGATCATATGTTAATGTATTAAATAACACAGCTATGTAATTAGATAATGTAATACTTATATTAAGTGTTTTGATGAATGACTTAATTTAACCTATCTGGTGTATTAAAAAAATTTTTTACCATTCCAAATTTGTATTTTATAGTCAAAAATATATTACCAAAAATGTTGAGGAAAAATAAGCATTGTATACTGCAGGGAGAAAGTTGTTCTTTAGGCTGAACATGAGATTCTATCAGGTGATACAATGAAATTATCTTGGATGATTATACTGGAAGTATTCATAGTCAGACTGGAAGTAAGTGACATGATGATGGTGCATCTAGTTAGATGGCGTTTTAGAATGAAATTTCATATTTTATTCTTTTTTGAAAAAAATAAAATAAATGGTTAGTAATAAGTATTTTAATGGTATTAGAACTGAGCCATAAATAAATAAAACATGCCGTGACTTGCTTATTTTATATTTAGTGACTCTGTTGAAGGGTCGTTGTTATAAAGTTCAGTTTGCATAGGATGGAATAAGTTATTTGCTGCAATGGTATAAAGCAGGTAATTTTGATCGGGGTATGATTTTAACATTGTAAATTTTTAACCTGAGGTACATAGTAAAATCATGACGACTTGTTCAACCAAAAGTAAAAAATATTTAAAAAAAAACAAAAAACTACGTTTGTTTTGTTATCGTGCGAGGGTACTTGATTGTATTCATGATTCAACATACGCACATTAACATAAAACCGAATTTGTTGTTTTCCCTGACTCAATGAATTTTGCAGTGTTACCCTAATGTAAAAACTCTCACGCAGTAGCTGCTCCGTTAGAAAAAGTAGGTTTGCGAAAATTATAAAATTAGGAAATCAGTAAAAAGTTATCAATATATTATATTAAATATTGGTTTCGAACAACCTTCCTATTAGTCCAAAATTTGGCATTTTATAGCCGAAATAAAAACGAAAATAGTGTTACCGGATGTACCATACCACTGATGAGCACCAAAATTTATAGCAAGTTATAATAAATCATAATGAATATTTGTTTCAAATTTCATAGTTATTGGTCAATATTTGAAAATTTAATAGTCAAAGAAAAAATAAAAATAGCCATACCAGAAATACCGTGTACCCAATCCACACAAAAATTTATGGCAAGTTAGGATAAATTATATTGAATATTCGTCAAATTTTGCAGCCATTTATGGAAAATTAGAATTTTTTAGCCAAAACAATAACGAAAATTATCATATTGTAAGTACTGTGCGTCCTATCCGAACCAAAATTTATAAAAAAATCATAATAATTTATGGTGAATATTTTTCAAATTTTGTAGCTATCAGTGAAAAATTAAAAATTTTGTAGCTAAAATAAAAACGAAAAAAGCTATACCGGAAGAATCATACACCCCATAAATAATAAAATTAATAGGTCAGTTTCTTGGCCTAGTACTAATGTTGGTGCCAAATTTCATAACAACTGGATAAAAATTTTGACCTGTACAATGGTTACAACAAATGTATAATATGAATTCGAGTTATTAGTACCAAAATTTTATTTGAGTTATGATATAAAAAATGTACCCACCCCACCCCACCACAAAATCGTTTTATGACACAAAGATTAACACATAAAATCTACTTAAAAATGAAACGTATATGTTTATTAAAAAAAATTAAAATTAAATACAAACATCATTTTTAATGTTTATCCTCCACTATGCAAGAAGTGCAAATCTTGTACCTAATCCAAATCACATCAATCACCTATTAAATACTCGTGTATCATACTCTATTTTTTGCAACACCACCCACAAAAACAAAAAAATTATGAGAATGATAGCAAATTATATTATGCATTAGTGTATTATTCTCACATATCATTTGTTGTGGTAACACTGTTTTTGATACTGTTTGTTATCTGTGATTTTATGTTTGAAACCCAACTGTGATATTATATTTTTTGTGTGCCACTTGTCGCTCATCAAACGTTGATGAATTAACATCTCATCCATCTTGTATGGGAATAAAAGTTTGTGAAAGTGAATATTTTCTGTTTTATTTATGTGTTCGTAAAGTGTGTGTCTAGTCTTTGTTCGATGTCTACAACCAGTTAAAGTCTTTCGTCGATAATTTCATACAATTTGATCCGTTGATAGTTCGTATTTCTTCACAGGTTATGGGCCCAGTTACCTGGATGTCAACATGGTCGCTATTGTTATAATTCGTCAATGTTGTGCTGTCAAATCCTGATCACTTCTTCCAAGTAGTTACCATGTTTGCTAATTTATTTTTGGTTGTTTAATATGTTCGCTTCTTGTCATTCCTGTGATTTTGATCAAGTTGAATCATTGGTCGGTGTATCTGATAGTTTCTGAAAATAGCTGTTTGCTGTGTAACTGATCATCGTTACTGGTCATCGAAATGGATGTCAAGAAGCTGAATTGTATAGAGTCGTTTATTGGGCAAAATGGCAGAACATGGAAGTTTCAAATGGAGCAGTTGTTAACAAAGAATTCAAAGGGTAATTTAATAACTGATACTTTGCCGACTGTTAGTAATAGGGGAGATACTTGGTCGAAGGAAAATGCTAAGGCGATGTGGCTGATGAATATCTGGAGGTGATCCAGATGTACATGATGGCAAAAGAAATGTTTCGAGTGCTGAAAGATTTGAATGACAATGGCAATGACCAGACACTAATGGACTTACAAGGGGATTTGTATGCTAAACGGTATGTTTTTGGTGCTGATTTACAGAAGTATCTACTTGATTTTCACGCTCGATGTCGCCACCTGACAGAATTGGGAGACCTGATGTAGTATACTTGATATTTTGGTCTGGGTACACGATGAAAACCTACCACGGTGGGTTTTCACCAGGTTTAATATGTTTTTCGAAGGCTGATTGATTTCTCCTCTTTCTTATCTCGATAAGAAAGCGGACGAAATTTATCAGCTGGATAATTTCCCCCACTTTTGATTGAGTTGAAGTTTTCTTCGTCTCATTCAAATGTAGACGAAACTACTCTTATTTTTGTCTATTATTCTATCTCTTGTTCTTGCCGCTGTTTCGCAATAACTTTGCTTTTTGTTAAATTTTCTTACGATGTCCATGTTTTTACTTGATGTCCGGTGAAGAAGATTTTATTTCTCCAAATTGTATCTAACGGCATATTATGGTATGTTAATATTATTTTATTGTATATATGTTTTTACTTCATTATATGCTGGATTTTGATTTGAACATGAACTTTTTATTTACTATCATGTTCATCTGCTAAAGAGGTAATGAGGGTATATTTTGGGATTAGAGCTATGATTTTATTGAAGATGTGTTTCCAATGATGAGGTGAACTGTTCTGTGAGATAGCCATTTCCAGTTCTTAATTTTAAAATCCAAACATATTTGCTAAAAACGGAGGTCTTGGTGATACAAGTACAAATTATGGCTGGCTATCCACATACTGCATGATCTGAACAAATTGGACTCCGGTAAGTTACGTTGTTTGGACCGTATGTTTTACATCTGGTAAGTTTTAGTGTGATTTTGTGTGTGTCATGTGGTTTTAGTTGTGGTGACATGAGGTCATGCCATTTGGCATACCACATTTTTTACACTCTCCACTTACCACTTGTGAACACGTGCGGTTCTCTACGAGTAACCTCTGTCACCACTTCCAATTTACACATTTTTGGTTTTCATTTTAACACAAAATCTGGCGCCCAAACAGGGACCTCCGTGTGCACTTTTTTCGCCCTTTTATATAATTTTTGAATTTTTTGTTAGGGACCTGGTTGACCACCTAAACGTTTTAAAATCCACGTGGCAACCACAAATTTTAATAAAATCACCGGCTTCTAATTGTTGATCCGGTTCCCATTTTTGTTGCTAAAACACTCTGTTTTAATGTAATATTTCAAAATTGTTACGTTAATACTAAAATCATGGTGCCATTTTGATTTTTGTTACTTTGTACATACGTCTGCACCACAAGGCCATTGTTTTGTCCGGTCTCTGTTGGCGACTGTTGGATGTTTTGTTGCATTTAGTACTTAATCATATGGTTACTTTTCCTACATGTGTTCATGGTTATTGGCCATGTGTGTGCATATTTGTTTGTACCAGTCAATAACTATCACTGTTAGGGTGTTTCTTAGGTTTAACCTTCGATTTTCATTTGTGCACAAAATGAATTTCAAATAGGCGCCTAGGATGTTCTGCCTTTTGCATTATTTGGATTGTGTGACATGGAAGATCTGTCCTCTTCAATTCCACATTTCTCTCCTGTCTTACGATCGAATTGGTCGATCCCTTTTGCTGTCTAATAAAATATTTTTGGTATCGCACCCCAGCCTTTTTACACGTTACCAAGTCTTTTAGATATTATTTTCATTTTGGATTCCGGAAATAATATCTCATCTTTCTTTTTTTTCTAAAAAGCTATCAGAATATTCACCTCCAGGAACACACTCAATTGAATTATACATCTCTTCCTGAATTACCCTCCCACCGATTCATTAATAAAATCAATTTCAATCTGCCCTTGAAATTTTTATTGAGTTTTAACGTAATTTATCATATGATATTTTGCCTTTTGCACTCTACTCACTTGCCTTCTGTCTTTTGCAGTATTGTTTTCTTTTACAACTATTTCTTTATCTAAGAATAACGTAATTGATCTTCGGATCAGAACTGTCCTCTGTCTTTTGTATTATTGCATTATAAACTTGTTTAAAGAGCCTTGCTCTATAAATCTTGTATTAAGCTTCTCAGGAAGCAGGTCGAATGTAATGGTCAAGCTATACAATAGTTTAGGCCCTAATTGTTCGGATCAAGTGTGTTCTGTCAAAATTTAATTTTTTAATTAACATAAATAGAATGCACTATCAATCTCCGGCGATCTTATTCTTAAGATACATTTTCACATTAGGTCCCCAAAGAATTTTGTAATTGGTAGCCGTCAAATTTGTCAAAAAAGATCCCCTATGTTTTTGTAAGTTTTTGGTACGAGCTACTCTCTTTCGACTTTTTTTTTCCTTGTATTCCATTTCACAATCATCATGTCACTCAAATTTATCGAATTCGAAAACAAAGTTTTTGATCCAAATCAGACAATTCACATAACTGGGAATGAAAACTTTGATGAAATCCCGGTTAGAATGTCAACGTATAAATTAACTGATAAGTCTGTAATAAAATCCAAGGTATTCTAAAGTCTCCAATTACACCGAAGCTGAATGATGAAATACACAAACCCATTAAAACCGTTACCACTTCAGCGGCACCGGTTTCTGATACCTTGGAAAATAAGTATAGGGATTTAGCTAAACGTATTTCTAAGTTATAAACACTCCCTACAGCGATAGATTCAATTCAAAAAGAACTAACTAAGAAAAATGAAGAACTCACTAAATTTAAAAATGACTTTGTAAAATTATCTGCTGATACTAAATCAGTTATTAAATCGATCGATAAAACCGACAAAAACATGAAGGAGGAAAATAGAGGAATTTGTGAAAGCATCGATAGTTTAATCGCTATGCAAGGTAAAATAAATTCCATAAGAGCTAAAACCCCGACCCAGAATAACGACAAAAACGTTGCGGGTGGAAGTGGAATTAGGAGAACATCATCGGTGAATACTTCACAGAAAATCCTAAATAAGTCCAATAACGATATTTCCGATTCTGATTCACATAGCAATGAATCATCTGGAAATAATTCGTCCGAATACGATGATAGTGAAGAAGAGAAGACTGATCGTAGATCAACCTTCAAAAATAGTAAGAACTACCGATCTAATAATTCACCACAATTTGCAGGTGTCAATAAAGCCCTACAAACATTACAGGGCAAAGCCCTAGAAGTTAAACCTTATGCCGGTCCGAAAGAAGATGACAGGACTCCCCTTAAATTCCTCAAAGTATTTAAGGATTGCGTAATAAAACATGTTCCCGATAATAAAGAAGCTGGTGTTCTTTTCTACCAGCTTATTCAGGAATCTGATTGGTGTCATACGTGGCGCCACAAATTGAAAAAAAGTAGTGGTTTCAAATGTATGGCCACTAAGTTCAAACAAAGAGAATGGAACTCTGAAATCCACGACGATTACTATTTTTGTTTTAAAAATTCTTCCTTCGAAATATCCGATTTTACTAATTTTCATGCATATTTCCAATATTGGGCCGATAAATTAACTGGCGTTAATATGGGTACAGACTATATTATCGAACATTTTAGAAAAAATCTTCCACATGAATTTCACGGTATTTTCGACCCCAAAAGTGTTACAACTTTGAAAATCTTCAAGAATCCCACCTGAAGATTTAGAATGGGTTAAGCCCAGTAACATCGATACCCTTACCAAATGTGAAAAAGCTGTAGAACAGTATAAACAACGCCGAAAGTTTAATGCTAATTGGAAATACCCATATAGAAAGGAAAATGAAAGTAAACCCGAATACAAAAATAAGAAAAACGATAATACACCAACACTGAAACCCAACTTTCAGCCAACCAAATCGTTTTCAAACAACAACCCAAATTTGAAACCTAAAGTTAATAAAGTACAAATCCCATCTTCCGACTCAGATGAAAGAAGAGATTCGATAGAAAAAATTTATCAAACCTAAATGGAAAACTAGATCCTCTGATTCCTAATTGCGATTGGGAAGAGGAGGTATTGATAGAATCGCTATCCCAGATAAACAATATTAAAAAAGTGAACAACTCTGGAAACAAACCATCGGGAGAGCAAGACAAAACCCGCCATCCCACCCGAAAAAATTTGAGAGTGACTATCGTCCAGTTTTTTTCACATATAAAAACTTCATCGTTCTTGGAGGCAGAATAGCAGTAAATTTCCTGAAAAATAACATCCAACACACTAATATTTAAAACTGCTCATTGTTATCTAGCCTTTTCTGTAAAGACGATAACTCTTCTATAATGCTAAAAGACTGTCTTTCCAAACTTCCAAAAAATACGACGAAAGTTTTGATATTATCCAGTTTTGATGAACATCTTCATGTAAATTTTCATCCAGAAAAATATCTACATGATTACGATCTCATTCTGCAAAAACTCAAAGAATATGGCGTTAATCAAATTATTGTGAGTAAAATAATTCCCCGCTGTGCCTCAAGAGACGAACTCTCGTATTGGCAAAAATTAAAAAAACTTAATGGCCGAGTCCACAAGCTATGTCAAGCCCGAAACAAAAGAAAAGATTACCACTTCGGCGAATATTACTTTGCAAAAGATAGATCTGTACGTTTTTGCCTACGTGAACATCTATACGATAACGAAACAACACCTTCGATCGAAGCTTATCATCTCATGAACAAGAAATTATCATGGCTTATAGATGAAAAAGATAAGCAATGAAAAGAGAAAAACCTGAATCCAAATACTTCTATAAGTACAATAAATAAAGCCACAATTCATTTCGAGGTCATGTTTCTGAAAGAATTACGTACAAAACCGATAAAAACAAATATGAACGCCGTTGAAGGTTATATTCCAGTAAACGAAGAATATAAAGATGAAGAATTATCGAAAGAAATTATCGAAATACAGATCCCTAACTTCATCAAAGCACCGTATATTCTACTAAATTTTAACGGTTTTGTTTTACCGGCACTAGTAGATACAGGTAGCCCATATAATTTTATCTTTTGCGATCTACTCCAAAAAATAACACACAGTGCCAACCAAAAAGAAATAATAAAAATTTCATCTCGTAACATTTTAATTAATGGCGTATTGGGAAAGAGACCAGTATGTGTAAAAAAAAATATTTACCCAACTATACGACTCCTCGACAAAAAATTCCACAATGTTCCATTATGGACTACATTCCGAGGAATCGAAAGTTTTAATACCCCATTAATCTTTGGAAGAGAATTTCTAGATGTTTACGATAGTAAAATAGGGTTTGGTAGACAAAAAGGAATATCCATCTTTTACCACCTAATGATGATAAAAAACACTTCAAAATTTTTTCTCACAACAAAATAATAGAATTAGTCCAATCTGGAAAACTTCAAGACCCACTTGGCATGCTTTCCGGAGTTCAAGTTTCCTTTTTAGATGAAACAACCATTGAAGACATGCAGACTATCAACTTGATCGACATCACCAACCTTCCACCACTGCCAGCAGAATGATTTGAAAATAACAATTCCAAAATCGATCAAGAAAATTTTCCAGACAACAACATAATTAATTTCTCACCTGATTGTATTGTAGCAAAAAATCTCGAATATGCAGCTTCAATCCCACCAGACTGCACTCTCAAGAATTTTGACATATTACACATACCCTAATCTCCTGAAAATAACCTACAGTTTTCAAAATTAAAAGACATTATGTATATGTATGCAGAGATTTTCACAGATAATCCGGGATTTTGTAAACTCTACAAACATCGGTTCGAGATTAAAGTGTCCTACAAACCACATTTATGCAAAAATTACCCTCTTCCAATTGTAAAACAAGAAAAAATCAGAGTGGTAACAGAAAAATTTGTATGACTCAGACTAATGAGAAAATCATCCTCACCTTATCGTGTTCCTCTCGTAGCAGTGCCAAAAAAAAGTGACGATACGCTACGACCATGCGGCGATTTCTGCCAATATGACCAATATAAGGTCGTGCATGGAGAAGAAGTTCTCAGAATCGATCGTCTTCAAACTCAATTTGGCAGAGCGAAATACTTCTCGAAAATTGATTTTACCGAAGGATTCCTTCAAATAAGCATAGACCAAGAATCCACAAAATACTTCGCTTTCAATTTCGACGGAACGCAATACAAATTTGCACGTGTACCATTTGGTACAGCCAATTAAATGCCTGCCCTTCTAGCAGCCACCAGACGAACACTAGCACTTGTGAAAAATTTGTTGCAGCTTACGCAGACGATATTTTAATATATTCAAAAACAGAGGACGAACATCTTGAGCACCTGCGGATTGTTTTCAAAAAAATAAGAGATGCCGGAATTACCCTTCGTCTTGCAAAATGTCAATTCTTCAAGAAACTCGTCAAATACCTAGGTTTTGAAGTATCTGAAACAGTAATATGTCCACTCCCAGCTAGAGCCAAACCTATTGAAGATTTCCCAGTTCCAAAGTGCAAAAGAGAAGTACAATCCTTTGTAGGTCTTCTCAACTATTACAGAGCATATATACCAAACTGCGCTTCTATAGGTGAACCTCTTTATCGTCTCTCTGGCAATGCACCATTTAACTGGGGTCAAAAAGAACAAAATGCTTTCGAAACTTTGAAAAAGGAAATGGCACGACTTATATTAGAGGCCCATCCTCAATTCGACAGGCCATTCTATATGATGACAGATGCTTCCGGCTATGGCTTAGGCGGATTCATCTATCAATTTAATGATGATACAAACAAAAAAGAACCAACAATCGTCATGATGACAAGTAGACTATTTTCCCCGGCTGAATTAAACTATACAACTTACGAAAAGAATTAACATCCATAGTCTATAAATTAAAGAAATGTAGCTATTTTCTATACGGATTCCCTATTGTTATTTACACCGACCACCAAGCACTATGTATGTTATCCAGCGATAAAAGTAACGCAATGGAAAGAACACTCGAATGGCTAATCATACTTGCCGAATCTAAAATTCTGGCAATAATTCATGTACGTGGAGCAGATAACGATATAGCAGATACGCTCAGCCAATACCATAGATCATTAATAATCCAAGAATCCGAATTTATGGTCCCACTATCAAGATTCCCAACACCCAGAATCCGATGTGGAGCTCTACAGCACAACACCGACCAACCAAAATTAATCATAACAAACTTTGCACGATGGTTAAGAAAAGTACCCAATCTGCAAAAATCCGATGCAGAAATTGACATAACATTCCACACAAACAAAAACGATAGAGTCAAAATTGAAAACAATCTCTATATGATCAAAGGCAGAGATGGAACAGATATACCTTCCAGCTTGTATGAGATATGACTGTATTGACTACTATCATCGTGACTCTATGCACCCTGGAATGAACAAGACCACAACTATCATCCACTGCTTCTTCAACTGGCCAGGTTGAAAGGCAGATGTCCAAAATTACATCAAGACATGTGAAACCTGCCTCACCTGCAAAAGAAGAAAATTTACTCCCTTCGGTGAAATGCAAAATTTACTTGCCGAAAATAAAATTGACATCATTGCAATCGACTTTTTTGGTCCCCTTCCCCGTAGCAGAGGCAGAGTTGTCCAGATACTTGTGGTCCTCGACATTTTTACAAAATATGTCAAATTTTATCCGGTTAAAAAAGCATTAATGGAAAGATCAATTGCGAATCTAACGAAACATTTCAATAACTATGGAAAGCCTAAAGTCATTCTCTCAGACAATGACCCGCAATTTATGACGTAAAAATGGATAAAACACTGGCAGAAACAAAATATACGAACTAGATTCACATCCGTATATAGACCGGCCAGCAATCCAGCAGAACGTGTCATGCAAACAATAGCTGAAACAATTCGCATGAATGTCACGGATAAAATACATGGCAAATGGGCTACACTTCTGCCAGAAATCGAAAAAAATATAAATAATACAGAACATATTGTAACTGGCATGCCCCCAATTGTCCTTCAACAACAAAAAATACCAACAATTCACAACAACTCCAAAGTTGAAACAATTCCTGATGACGAATACAAGAACATCCTTACAAAAGTAAAAGAGAGAATCAAAAATAAACTCCGTGAAAGACGTGAAGCTTTTAAAAAAACCCACAAGCAAACCATTGAACTATAGCCAGGAGATATAGTTTTTGTTAAAACACATCCCTTATCGTCAAAAGATCTCAACTTTAGTGTGAAATTGGCTAAAAAGTTCAAAGGTCCATACATTGTACTGAAAATGATAGGAAAAAGCACATACTGGCTGGAATGCCTTGAAACAGGAATACAAGAAAAGAAACACATCAATAACCTCCGATACTAAAAATACCCTTAATGTAATCTAATTTATTTTATTCTTAATCAAAACTTAATATATTATTAACTGATAAAGGAAACTTCATTGCCTAAGCCCATGCAAAATTCCCAGACAAATTCCGAGCGAACTAAGTAACTTGTTTTTTGATCTACATTGTACATTTGGCCTTTTACTCTTACTTTTTCAAAAGACATACTATGTAATTCATATACAATAAGCTCAACATTTTTGTAAGCAATGTTACACAAAAAAAAAAAGAGTCAATAGATGGGTCCGGCAAACAAAAGATCCCAATAAATGGACATACATAATAGTAAACCCCTACAAAGAAAAAAAAAATTAATAATAATAATAAAAATAAAAACACGCAGTAGCTTGTTACTTAATTCGCATCGATATCCGTACGATAAGATTCCAGGAATTGTAAAACAAACTGTAACGCGTAAGAAATATATAGACGACAGTGTAACGATGCCAATATATACAGTGCGGGGTGTTACATCCACCTCGTTCACACGACACGAACAAAATACTCGAGAACACTTCCTCCTGATTTGCTAACCGATAAATCGCTATCAAGCAAAAACAAACGAAATTGATCAAAACTCCACCCCTCACTACACCGACTATACGAATGCACTTCTATAATATATACAACTCGTACCAAAAATATAGCCTTCACCACCAGCTCGTATACTTCGGCAAACCATTTGTTTTGTACATATCCAAGATGCATGTCCAATACTTTAGTTTATCCTTCTTATTCTGCATCTTGTGTTTATATTTCACTGTCATCTTTTTTCTAGTCAAATGTTTTCTGTTCCTTGTTATTTTTAATTAATTTATTATAATTTACTACAATTTTTTGTGTTACCAGTTACCTACGATTTTGAAAAATGTAAGTACAATAATATTATTATACACTATACACTCTATACTAACTATTATTGAACATTAACCTATCATTTCTCTATGTCATGTTTTTCTTTCTTGCTACATCCCATGCTGGTGGTAATTCATTTCTTTTTGTAATTAAATCATATCATTATAATATACTAGGGAAGAAAACGAACGTCGCAATTTCACCAGGAAAGTGGAGCAGATCACCGAAATTGTTGACAAACTATGCAAAAAAATTAGGAATGCTTCGGAGACTATGAACATTCTGAGCCTTGATCTGGTCAAAATCCCGCCCAACGTTGAATTTATCCTGGAATGAATGTCCATCATGCAGATGACAACCGACAAATTCAAACGTGAAGGCGAAAAGTTCAAACTAATCATAAACAAACTACGAGAAATCTGACCAATTCCTGACATCGATGATCAACAAGGTACAACTGGACATTACACTCGAACGTTTGTCCCACCACCAGTTCCAGAGGACAATTCGATCACATTCAAAAAACCAGCTGACTAACCGCTAAAAGTTACCATTAAAAAACACAAATCGCTTAACGAGAGAATCTCTTGGTCAATCAAAACCTCACCCAACCCATCCAGATCCGCTTCACAGATCAGATCCACTTCATCGTAAACAGATGATTTTGATGGTAAAACCGACACCGGCGCAATAATTTCCAGCCGGAGCATCAAAATGAAAAAGACTGACCAGTCCTCACGCTCCTCGACAAGTGATCCAAAACCAACCAAAAAACAAAAGAAAACTACTTCATCATCATCATCAGTAACATCGACCACGAAAAAAGAACTCCGAATTGTTCTATACAAGGCAGAAGATCATTTTCCCGAACTTTTACAAAAACCAGAACTACCTACAAACATCGCTAAACCGAAGAAGTTTACACGGGTTTCAAAATTCCAAAGAAGCTTCCTCAACCAGATACAGTACTAGCTCGAAATCCCGGAAACAATGAGTCGACTCTCTTAAAACACGATGTAATCAAAATTTCTCATCCACAACTTAAATTGACAACGGACAAGACAAATGAGCCGGTAAGTACTAATCCTAATCCTATTATTCCGCCTCTAGCTGAAAAACCGGAAACTCACAATTCAGAGGATAGACCTCGTAAGGAACTCTCTCTGGTTCTTCCTCCTGAGCCTGAGCCTGAACCAGAACCAGTAAATGACGAGTATAATCTACCCTGTAGCTCGCGACAGACGTGGCAGATGGCCAGTGCTCGATATTGCTGGCCTTCTGTTGCCATCTGTCCGGGTTATAGGACGAACCTTTATCCTCCTGAATGTGGGGAGCTGAGCCACTTTCTGGTAGGCCCAGCCTCCCCAACCACTGATTATTCTCTGACTAACCCCAGGGCGTATCATTTGTTGGTGGAGGGAGACCTAATAGAATGGCCGGTAGTAATTTTTGTTCGCAAATGGCAATACCAGAATACGTCAACCTTAGTCCATTTCAACCATCACGCGTGGCGGTCGATGGTTGGCCCCCAGGCCATTACCCCCTTGACTGATTGACACGTGTTGCTGGAAATCGAATCAATTGAGCTACTGCGGCGTGGGGCTGGAAAGAAGCCATTCTGTTTCAAAAAAAAAGGTCATTGTAAATTTCAAAATACACGGATCTGATTACTTTTCATACAAATTTGGTTTGTGCCTCAACTTACGCCAAGGTATTTTGCTTGTACAAGATTTTTGCCAGGATTTCGACGTGTCGATTAAGAAGGGGATTCCGGGTCCGGATGGACAGGGAAGTTGGTCTATGTGGATTGGTGATGTCTGTCTCTCCTTTTATCTGGCAGAGAAGGCATACCTAATTTACAGTTCCGATATCGGCTATTGGAACTAAAATAACAAAAATTTCCGGTTTCTTCGTCTTCCTTTTTTTTTTTTTTTATCATATATTCCCTAAAAATTTCTTTTTTATTTTTTCTTATAAACCGGCTTATGACAAATTCTCGATCTTGACAATTTATGACTTTCCTCTGTTTATTTGTGATTCTTTTTGCATTTGTTTCTTGTTTTGTATGTTTTTTACTTTTTTTTCATTTTTTCCTTCTTATTTTTTCATATACACTGTACTACCTTGCTTTTTATGAAGATACCTTTTTTTTGTTTGTTTGTTCATATATAACTTGTTATGTTCTTTCTTATTATTTTCCTTTTTATGCCACCGGACATTAAGTCAAAATATGGACATCTCTCCTTGGTCTCTAAATTTTAATTGGGGGGTGGAAGGTTTTTCCTGAAAAACATATTAAATTATGGAATTTGATGTTTCCACCTTCTTGAAAACAAAATTATGGGGTACCTTTCTGTATATCAAAACTATGACTGTAATCTTCATGTATTCTCTTCTCATACTTCTCATTTCCTCACATCTTCCAGGCTTGCCTGGAGGTTGTGGGAGAATGGGGGGGAGTTGTAGTATACTTTATATTTCGGTCTGGGTACACAATGAAAACCTACCACGGTGGGTTTTCACCTGGTTTAATATGTTTTTCGAAAGCTGATTGATTTCTCCTCTTTCTTATCTCGATAAGAAAGCGGACGAAATTTATCAGCTGGTTAATTTCCCCTACTTTTGATTGAGTTGAAGTTTTCTTCGTCTTATTCAAATGTAGACGAAACTACTCTTATTTTTGTCTATTATTCTATCTCATGTTCTTGTCGCTGTTTCGCAATAACTTTGCTTTTTGTTAAATTTTCTTACGATGTCCATGTTTTTACTTGATGTCCGGTGAAGAAGATTTTATTTCTCCAAATTGTATCTAACGGCGTATTATGGTATGTTAATATTATTTTATTGTATATATGTTTTTACTTCATTATATGCTGGATTTTGATTTGAACATGAACTTTTTATTTACTATCATGTTCATCTGCTAAAGAGGTAATGAGGGTATATTTTGGGATTAGAGCTATGATTTTATTGAAGATGTGTTTCCAATGATGAGGTGAACTGTTCTGTGAGATAGCCGTTTCCGGTTCTTAATTTTAAAATCCAAACATATTTGCTAAAAACGGAGGTCTTGGTGATACAAGTCCAAATTATGGCTGGCTATCCACATACTGCACGATCTGAACAAATTAGACTCCGGTAAGTTACGTCGTTTGGACCTTATGTTTTACATCTGGTAAGTTTTAGTGTGATTTTGTGAGTGTCATGTGGTTTTAGTTGTGGTGACATGAGGTCACCCCATTTGGCATACCACACTGACAACCATGAAGCAGTTTATCCTGGTGTTGCTGAGATAGCTACCCGCCAAATTTTGTCTGATAAAAGTCGTTGTGGAGGATGCAGAAGTCATCACCTGGGACAGTGTGTTCATGAAGCTTAACAACTTCCATCGTGAACTATCTTTGGATTGCAAGTTGACTGTTAGAGGTAATTCTCTGAATTCTGTGTCTCTAAAACCTTCATCAGTACCTATTACTGGTAAGGAGAACATTTTCTTTGGTAACCATAACAATGTTGGTCATAATTCTGGTAATTTTAATAATCGTTTTAATCGTGTTCAGTTGCAAAGTCGCAATAATGATCGTGGTTGGTTGCAAAGTCGCAATAATAATCATGGTTTTAATCGAGGAAGATCTCACAGTAATAATAATAATTAACATAATTTGTCTTCCAATAGTGAAGGTCGAAATTTTAATAATAATAATAATCACAATTCGGGTTCAAATAATAATAATTTTAATGGAAATAGTCGTAATTGTGGTAATGATAGTGGTCAGTCAAATGTCAAATGTCATTACTGCAATAAAATTGGTCATATAGCTTGAAATTGTTTTGTCAAAAATAGGAATATTAATCACTAAAATCACAGTAATAATAATGTTAATCGATCAAACGATCAGAGTAGTAATAATAATGATAATAATAATAAGTGTTCTGCACAGATGTGCAATGAAAATAGTAATTTCAATGACGATTGCTCTGAAGTGGGCTATAGTTTTACAGTTAATAATAAAAATAATAAAATTAATGATTTTGATAGTAATAAAGACGAAAATTTAATCCCTCGAACCACATTTGTTGTCTATAGTGGATGCACAATTCATATAATTAATGATATTAATTTGTTTAGTGAGTACATTGAGTTAATTAAACCTCAAATATTTGTGTAGCAAAAATAGGAGTCTCACTTTCCATTACATCTGTTGGTACGGTGAAATTAAAAATTTTAAATGGAACTGTAATCGAATTGAAAAATTTAAGGTATGCTCAGGAGCTGCCACAGAATCTGCTTTCAGTAAAGCGGATGAGCAAGTCTGGTTTTGATACTCTTATCAGAGAGGAATCGGTTGAGATCATCCAACGATGTAGTGGTAACATTGTAACAAGTGGGATTAGCGTAGACTCAGATCTGTACACGAATGATTTTTTGAAAATACCAAGTCAATCATGCAATCTGATGTTGGAGGATGACTCAAGTCCACTGACTGTGTGGCACAGACGTCTTGCTCATCTGAATATTAATGATGTTAAATTGTTGTCAAACAGAGGTTTAATACCGAAAGTTGATTCCAATCGCAGATTGCTATGTGAGCCCTGTGTTATGGGGAAGCAAAGACGGAAACCTTTCTTGAGACATGATAGAAAAACTAAAAAGCTTCTCGAGTTAGTACATACCGACCTTTGGGTCCAATAAACCCTCCCTCATATAAAGGAACTAAATATTTTATGACATTTATAGATGATTACTCCAATTTTTTTTGTCTGGACCCTCTGACGAGTAAAACAGAAGCTTTTACAAAATTTAGGGAATATCATGAAATGGTCTCAAACAAATTTGGATATAATGTAAAAAGGCTTCGCTGTGATCGTGGGACTGAATACAGGAATACTGCCTCTCAGTCATATTGTACTGAAAAGGGAATAAGTTTTGAACCTATAGTTGGTGGCTGTCCCCAGCAAAATGGGAAGGCTGAAAGAATGAACAGGACACTCGGTGAAAGGGCAAGAACAATGTTATTCGAGAGTTGTCTTGACCAGATCTATTGGGCAGAAGCCATATTGTGCTCTGCCTATATAGTGAATAGGTGTCCAAAAATAAGGACTTTGTACCTTTTGAGAGGTGGTTTAATGAAAAATACGATTACACAAAATTAAAAACTTTTGGATGTGACGCATATATGTTGTCATTCAAACATGATTCTAATAAATTTAAAAATAAAAGTGAGAAATTGGTTATGGTAGGATACTCTTCATGTGGGTATAAATTATTAGACACAAATTCAAGGGAAGTACGTTTATCACGAGATATTGAGTTTCTTGAAAATAAAATAGGAAATAATAATAATAAATACACAAAAGATGATGATATTTTTAAAGAAGTTACAAAATCTAACATGGAGAATACAGAAGTAGATGGTGACTTAAATTTGGATTGTCTACCACAGGAGGCACTGATTGTGATGGTACTGCAAATTATATATGTATATGATGCTGAGGATGGCATCCCTTTGACATTTGAGGAGGCGAATGCTGCACCTGACAGTGTGATGTGGAAAGAAGCTATTTCTGATGAAATAAGTGCTCTGAATTCCAATCAGACTTGGGAGGTGACCAAACATCCAAAGGGCGCCCCCACCATCACTTGTCTCTGGTTGTTTAATAAAAAATATGATGTTAATAATAAAGTCCTATATAAAGTATTTCAGTCAATTCTCCAGTTACGCTACTGACGAACATTTTAGGTATTTACTCGGGGTTTTTAAATATTTAGTAACCACGAAAGATAAAAAATTAACATTTAAAATTGAGCACAATAATAATAATAACATTTTAGAAACATTTTCAGATGCTGATTGGAGCAACTGTGTAACCACAAGAAGGTCCATCTCTGGATATTGTGTCTTTGTCTATGGCTCACTGGTGTCCTGGTCCAGCAAAAAGCAGCCAACTGTAGCATTGTCTAGCATTGAGAGTGAGCTGATTGCTATATGTGATGCCACTACTGAATCGATTTAGTTTAAATATCTGTTAAATGATTTTTGCATCCAAATAAATGACAGAGCCACGATATATGAGGATAATCAGAGTTGTTTGACACTCCTGCATTCTAGTAAATGGAATACTCGCAGGTCCAAGCACGTGGACGTAAAATACTGTTTTGTATGCGATTATGTAAATGTAGAATTTAAATATTTGTATGTACCAACCTCGCGACAGTTAGGTGATGTTTTCACGAAGGACTGCCCGAGGCCTCAATTTATTAAGTTTTGTGAGATGTTAAAATTGTTGTAACTTTTTGTATTCGTTTACCATATATGTTTAAAATTCTTTCATATTGTAATTTTGTTATTGTTGACTAATGTCATTTTGTTTAATGACCAATTTATTATTTTATGTTGTTAGTCTAGTAATTTATTTTATATTGACAAATCGTATAATTATAATTTGAGGAGGCATGTGAGAATGATAGCAAATTATATTATACATTGGTGTATTATTCTCACATATCATTTTTGTGGTAACACTGTTTTTGATACTGTTTTTAATCTGTGACTTTATGTTTGAAACCCAACTGTGATATTATATTTTTTGTGTGCCTCTTGTCACTCATCAAACGTTGATGAATTAACATCTCATCCATCTTGTATGGGAATAAAAGTTCGTGAAAGTGAATATTTTCTGTTTTATTTATGTGTTTGTAAAGTGTGTGTTTAGTCTTCGTTCCATGTCTATAACCAGTTAAAGTCTTTCGTCGATAATTTCATACAATTTGATCCGTTGATAGTTGGTAGTTCTTCACAAAAATATAAAAATATTTTTATAAATTGAAAATATATAAGCTGGAACTATCTTGTGGAGACTCACTGATATGAGGTTTAGAGGCTCAGCCCCTGACAACAGTTGCCACCAAAAGGCAGGCTTATTTTCATCCTTGTGATGTTAAACAAAAACACAATTACGTTCGATTGTAATTACCTGCTCGTACTTGCGTGTAATGTACAAGTACCAAATCATGACTAATCTTGACAATGTGATGATGTCATGATCCATACACAAACTGGCCATCATCTCTTATCACTACAAGAGATAACGCAACCAGGCCGCTCTCATTTACATACATATTTCTTATGTATGTGTGTATGTGTGTGTGTGAATAAGCCAGTATATAAACCGTACGGACTGGCTCTAAAATCGCCAGTGTTTGCTCAGGTTTTGGCTTACCCATATGTACAATATGAAGTGGCTGAACACGCAATTAATTCTGTAGAATTAAAGTAAATACTTTATCCATCAGTCCTAAATGGTCCCAAAATCATCTGCTTTATAAATCGTCAAGCTGCGTATAAAAATGAAGTTTATAAATAGGTATTGCTAAAAAAATTTCAATTAAGGTCATGTCTTACACATCTACTGCAATTTTACTTCAACGATTTCTTTTTCCATTAACAATCGGTATGAATTCGCCATCAACAACCTGCCCCTCCAATTGTTAACCACATGAGTTTTAAAATACATACAACTCAGCAATGATCAGGATAAAAAATATATGAAAAATTTTTATGTGATTGCTAATGTATGTGGTTAATAAACACGTTGATATACCACTACTCTGGTTGGGAAGTCGAACAGAGTATAGAGTTTGTTGTAACTTGTCATTGGTGAGAATGAATAAAGTGATGAAATTGAAAAAATTATAGGCTGAATTGGAGTTTTGATATATTAAATTCGTTTTGATAATTAGATGTTATTCTTATTTGTACTAATTCTCTCCATTTATGGAAATAAGAAATTCTCCCAATTAATTTTTTAGTATATCCAAATAAATACATGCTATGATTGTTTTGGTATAAAGTCTGATAGCCTGGGACAGTTATGAGAAAAATGACGCGACTTTTAACAAAGCTCAGGTAGCAATTGAACATTATACAACCTGTTAAATCTACTACTGGTGTTAGCTTGATGCTATGAAATTGGTGTTTTTGAAATTTTCGTTAGCAGCATTTTATTCCACTGTCATTAGCTCTTGTAAGTGATGAATTATTTTTGGTTGTATTATGTATTTTTAACTAAATATAATTATGTAGGTAGTGATCATATTGTAATTAAATTATATTCATATTATCCACAACTATCAAAAAATGTAATTAAATCATACAAATATTACTGATGAAAAGGTATTGTATCCTGGGAAGAAAATTTATTTGCAACAAATAATATTTGAAACAGATTTCTCTGAGGTCTGAATTTTCAACTATAACTCACAAACCAACAAAGGTAATATGCGAATGAAATTATAATAAATTTTTCTCAAACATTCTGAAGTGACATATCAAAATTTCATCATTGAACAATACTTTGCCCCCCGAGACAATTCACTTGCAAAAAATAGTATATTATTATATTTCTTTACTGTTCTGTATTTTCAAAGAAGTACAGATTCCTATCTGACGAACTAACGAATAAATTTCTACAAATATTTTTCACCAAATGATCCTGAGAGATCGTTAAACATGTGGTATACCAACAATACATTCGACAATCCCCCACAGAATGCAAGGCCAGATTTACAGTTCAAGTGCTCTAGTACAATAACATTTTTGTGCCCCCTCATTTTTCTAATTTTAGCAACCCACCCGATCCCAAAAAAATTTTTTATGGTGGCGTCTAGTTACGGTGCATATTATTCAGTCAGATCTCGTGATAACTTTCAGATTGATTAATCTAAAACAGAAAGGGAAATTACAAAAAAAAAAGTTTTATTTTTCTTTGACTGATAGAAGATATAAAATAAATAATTTGTTCATATGCAGTTCTTTTTTTAAAAAAAAAAGTAAAAATGTGTCACCGGGTATAGCTGTACCCTTCGCACCCCCTAAATCCGGCCCTGACAGAATGGTAACCGAGAGAAAATTAATTGTCACACTACCAAAATATCGTGCTAGGTAATTTGTGGACTCGAATTTTAACCTTGTTCTAATTAATTTTTATATTAAACAAACCATTGCTAGTAACTACAACTTCTCCTTAAATCCTCAGTATTTGACCTAAAAACATCATATCCTGGAACACTTCTCTTAACAGTTCTATGTCATGTCCAAATTGAAAAAAAATTGGAAAATGATTTCTCTGAAACCATTATTCCAAGAGGATTTCCATGCACCCGAGATATGCCCGATGATGTTCATATCGAGCATCATATTCCTCTTTTATGGACTAAATATGATGTTGTAATTGATTCTGATATTAAAAGGACAATAGCATCACCAACATACATGCTTATAACCCCAATTTGACTATGTTCATACCACATTTCTCTCCTATCTGCCCTACTAATGAACAGAAAAATTAGACAATTTTGAAATTAAATTCAATAATATTGGAGATCGAAACTAAATTTCATTAATTACTATCATTATATTAATATGGTTATGTTTTATTACGTTTACTGTAATTTATTTATTCCTTATATTTTTTATAGGATTAAGAAAACCATTAGAAAGTAAATATATTGCACAACTATTCTATGAATTTACAAGTCCTGTAGAAAATAATATGGACAAAAATTATGAAGATGTCAAAGTTAAAAAAGATAATTCAAAATAAATTTTATAAATTTTGTATTATGATATATATCGATTGAATGAATATTATGTTATATAAATAACAATGTTTTATAAATATTATGTTAAAACCTATATTTTATATCCAAATGATCCAACCTATCCTTTACTTCCAAATTCATGTTTTTACCAAACATTGAATTTCAAACTACCAGGGTATTTATGTAACGATATTTTAGTATCGTTAATAATACTTCTTAAATTCGTATTACTAATCATCATCATCATCATCATTACTCTAACTCTATTTTTCTATTATTTCCCATTAATTAACTCTCACGTCATTTCTTTAAGTCAAGACTTGTTTGATGACATCATTTCCTACATATACAGTTACTGTGTTTACTCATAAACAATGAACTCCTCTTTTGTTTACACTATTTTTGCAATCTTGCATAAAAACTAATTTTTACTAATTTATTTGTGAACACCCACTTTATGTCATATTCTTACAAGACCATTGGTCATACTTACTGTACATATATTTCTATTAACCAATAACATTAAAACCCTTCTCCAACACTCTGTAAATTCGCCTGAACCTTCCTCTCTTTACTTACTATATAATCTCATGTTTTGTACTATTTTATTCACTCAAAAACATTCTACTAAACTCTGATTAACTCTTTTTACTGTTGTTACAATTTTACTGTTCTTTTAATTCTTGATATTTATTACTGTTAATGTTTTATAAAGTTTATGTCTAATACACTCTTTTAACTAATTTGTGTATTTGATTGTTCTGTTACAATATATAACCATCACAGAGTGATAGAATGGAGTGGGAGTTGAACAGAAACATAGTGGGAAGAACTAGTGAAAGAGAAATATTAGAAATATTGTAATGCTCTGGCTACTTGTTTCAGAGAGAAAAGGAGAAAACAAAAGAAATTTTGAATTTTCATTTCCTTCGTGTTAATTACTCAGTCCTAAGATTTTGATGAAAGATTTTTGTTTTTCCACTGCCTAGGGGCATGCCTCTTTTTTTAGCGCTTAATAGGGCCTCAGGATCATGTTTTTATTATGATTTTGTCCGAATAGTTTACTGAATTTTTTTTGTGAATTTTCTGTTTCTGAATTATTTTTTTCTCTTGTTTCGACTGATTCTATCTCTATGTTTTGTTTTTTTTGTATTTTTGGAGGAATCTGTCTCTATATTTTCTGTGTTTTTTCTTTTCATATTCAGTTTTCTTTTATCGTCATTTACCAAAAAGTTGGGCTTCAATCTGTGGATTGAAATTGTTCTTATTTCACTTACTATTAGTATTAAAAGCTTTTGTCATTATATAAAACTACTTTTTAAGGACCACAGTATGGTTTTTCAAGCACAGACCTTATTTTTTCATCTCTTAGAAATACATGTGATTTGTTGGCCAATTGGTTTAAGACATAACTCTTGGGCTGGCCTTGACAAGCTGCCTGTTTAAGAAAATTATTGGGGCTAACTTCTATAGATTCTGTTAAGAAGTCCAATGGTAAGTGCAACTCTTCACCAAACATTAATTGTACTGCGGAAGGTCTTGTACCTTTTTTTAGTGCAGATCAAAGGCCTAAGACAATGGTAGGAAGTACCTCATTACATCTCTTGGTATCATGAGCTATAATTGAGGCGTTGAGTGCTCTGTGCGATCTCTTTATTTTGCCATTGGCTTTAGGATGTTAAGCTGTGGTAGGATTGTGTTGTACACTAAGCTTTTCAGACAACTCAATAAAGAGTGAGCTCTCAAATTGGCAACCATGATCAATAATTAAGGTTTTTAAATGCCATACTCTGCAATCCAGATGTCATTTGACCTGGCAGCTACAGTTGGAGTTTTCATCTCATAAAGTGGAATTGCTTCCAGCCACTGAGTTGCCCTATCTATTATTTTCAACAGATATCTGTGTCCTTGAGATGGTAGCAATGGGAAAATTAATTCCACATATTCTGTTTTAACCACTCTGTTTATTTGATGGATTTGAGAGGCAACAAAGTGTGTCTTTGTACATTGGACTCTACACAGTTCAGACATCTTTAAACCCATTTGTTGAAGTCCTAATTTATTCAGAGCCAAAAAGCCTTGCTGATACTAAATTAGCGCTGCATTTTGGTCCAGTATGTGGCAGGTTATGTACGATATTGAAAGCCAATTTGAAATATTTTTACAATAAAAATTCCTATTCTTACCTGTACTGACATCACATGTTAATAGAACATCAGTACTAGGAATTTTTCACAGTTGCAATTTGAGGGAAGTACCATCGTTTAATAAAAACTTTTGCAATTCAGCATTCTGGAGCTATTCTTTAGCTACTTCAGTACATGTAAATTGGACAGGGGCCATGATAGTTTCAATTCTACTTAAAGCATCAACTGGAGTGTTAACTTCTCCACTTATATACTGGATGTTCATTGTCAATTGACCAATATAGTCTAATTATGGTGCTCTTCTCTGCGATTCCATTTCTGCTTTTTGCATGAAAGCATGCATTAGGGGTTTTTGGTCTATATACACAGCAAAATATCTACCCTCTAACTAATTCCTGAAATGTTTCACTGCAGCAAAAGTTCCAAGCAATCCCAACCGTACAGGTCATAATTCTTTTCTATTTTTGAGAGCTTCCTCAAGAAGAAAGTTTGTGGTAGTTTTTTGTTGTCATTATCAGGTTGGTACAGGGTTGCACCAAGAGCGAAGTTTGAGGCATTGGTACCTACACATAATGGCAGACTTTAATCTGTGTGAGCCAATAGTGTTGCATTTGCCAGTGTTTCCTTGATTTTCTCAAAGGCCTACTTTTACCTACATTGATAGGAAGCTTGGCAGTGTGTATACACTGTATAACATCTCTTACATTTTTCTCATGCTTCTGCTCACCACTGACTGAGCAAATGCAAATGTCATCCAGGTATGCCTAAGCAAATGGTAGTTCCTGAAACAGTCCATTAATAAATCTTTGGAAATTTTTTGCTGAATTGCGAAGTCCAAACAGCATTCGAATGTATTCGAATAGACTAAAAGAGGTTACAAACTCTGTCTTTGGTATGTCCTGTTAAACCATAGGAATTTAATGGAATGCCCAGTTGATATCAATTTTTGTGAATGTTATTTTACACCGCATGTTTGCGTTGAAGTTCATAATGTTTGGGATAGTATACTTGTCCGGAACTGTTTTCATATTTAAGATTCTGTAGTTATCAACAATTTGCCATTCTCTACTTGCTTTTTCAGTTTTACGGATCAGGGAACTCCATGAGCTATTTGAGGGGTGGCATATGCCTTCCTCAATTATGTGATCATAGTATCCCATGCTCCTTTGAGTTTGTCAGGCAGTAGATTTGAGGCTCTAACATAGCAAAGTAGTCCTTTGTTTTCTATATAATGAACCATTATAATATTTATAGGTAGGATGCCTTCAAATTGATGTTTGGGTGACTACAATAGTCAGACAGAATCTGCAAGATCTGTTCATCTACTTTAGTACAGCTTGATATATCAGTGTCCAATCTGTAAGCTAGCGTTTTGCCATCCACACAAAATTTTGTTTCACTATCGATCAATTTGCCATTTTTAAGGTCAATGATCAAGCCAAAATGTGCAAGAAAGTTTGCACCCAGGATCCGATTTTGAACATCAGAGACTGGGTAGGACCATGTCATGTCTTTTCTTAATACCATGTTAACTATTCTGGTCTGTAGTCCATAAGCTGGAAAGTTTTGACCATTCGCAGTACAGAGGTAATATTTTGGAGGTTGTACTTTTGATTTTTATTTACTGGCAATATACTCAGATCTGAACCCAAGTCTATTAAGTACCATCTCCTCTTTGTCCTGTGCTTTCAGAACAGGAGGCATGAGTATTTTTCTGAGGGGTCTTTAGCCACATAGATGGCCCCTTGTTCTAGTTTTATGTTTCCTTATTGAAGGTTTCATCCAATTATTCGCAATGGTTGTTTTATTTGGTGACCTCTACGCCAAACCAGTTCTGACAGAAGCAAGTCTTCTCATCCCAGGTATGAGACTGGGTGCTGGGAGATGAAGTTCTAGGGAGAGTGGAATTCTGACCCCTTTTTTGGTTACTAGGTTTTGATCTTTGGACCCTGACTGTCTATTACTGTTATTATTATTTTTGTTTCTAGATTTGGACCATTGATGCCTGTTGCCATTCTGTTTATTTCAGTTCTGGTTTTTGTTGCATTTTTGCATTTCTGTTGTCAACTCAGATAACTGGGCTTCAAGTTGAGTGATCTCCCAAGTCTCTATAGACATTGCACTAACAGAAGGCTTTGACATTGTGTATTCTGGCACATTGTCCGCACTTTTTGAAAGAAAATCCAAGTCTGTGGAAGTGTTTATTATGGTAGATGTGACAGCTGCCAAACACTGCGCAACACTTTAAGGTAGTTTTTTGCATAATTGGTTTTCTATTATTAAAGGGGCTACGATGTTATCATCTTTCATTCTTCTGATGAACCAGACATAATTGTCTTCTTCTGTCAAAGGGCATTCCATAATATCCGGAATGTAGCAAATAATCTGGGGTGGTATGCCATCGCAGATGTGAAGATATCGCTAATTCAGTTGTATATTTTCTCTTTTGAACCTGCCTTCTAGGAGAGTAAGCAAAATTCTAACTCATTGTGCAGAAATTCCAGAATCTCTATCCTTCGTCTAAAGAAATTTGTGTTTTGTTCTGGTTGACTGCTGTAGTTGCAGAATTTGTGCTAGGAATTTGATCATCAGCTGTTTAACCACTAATGTTATTACTGAGAGTTCTTCTTGGTTAACCGTAGTTTCCAGACTTATTAGCTATGTATGGCCTTTACAGTTTCTGAAACATCTTCAGATTGTCTAGTCAAAGTCAGAGAGATTGAAGATGAGTCCAACCATCTTCCTCCAGGACTACTGTTGTTTTCCTTCGTGGTAATTTATTTTAAGAAGGGTGTATAAATTCTCTCTTCAGTAAACTCTACTTTGACATCCGATGGTGTCTAGTCTGCAAAATATTTTTTTTTAATATTATCTATCTAAGCAAGAATCTTGTCAGCACACCACTCTGATTTTTGATATAGCACACTGCACCTCTAAACACTCACAACATGGCAGAAAATCACTTTGGTGTCATCACTATGCAATAACTTGGTGTGAAAAGATGTTCTTACCAGAAGGTAATCTACAGATTTTGCATGTTCAACCACTTCATACTTAAAAATACGGGTAAGCCAAAACCTTGGCAAACACTGGCCATTTTAGAGCCAGTTTGGATTGTTTATATACGGGCTTATTTACACGCACACACCAACACAAATATATAGTAATCACTTATGTTCGTATGAACAGCCCAGTTCATCATTTCTGGTAGTGATGAGAAATGATGGGCCAGTTCGTGTATGGGATCATGACATCATTGAATCATTGAGACTGGTCACAATTCAGTATTTGTACATTACTTATAGGTTTTTTCTTCCTTTTTTTTTTTTTAGAAACATTCTTTTTTGGGGGTTTTGATTTTATTGGCTTTTTATTTTCTCAAATTCGATTCTTTCTTTTATAACCCAACACCATTTTCAGCAGTAAAAGATTCCAAGTTGCTGCAAATTTTGTACAGAAGAACAGTATTGGCAAAAGGAATCACTAATTATTTTGCCTGGTTCATTTTTCCGGAATTTGATTGTTTGAAAAAATAAAAAATAAAGTTTACTTACTCAATAATACCATTAATATATTGAACACTGGTGAAAACTACACAAAATTTGCAGTAACTCAGAACCTTTACAAAGTTCAATAACTATACAAATTTTTAAATTATTTCAATTTTTATTTTATTGATTCAAAGAATGTGACAGAATGTTTTCACATTTTTGCTTATCACAAGAATAAAAATAATCAGATTGGAGATCTTAATGTTGCCAATTATGCAAAATATGAACCTCTATGGCTGGCTGTGTTGCCAATTTTCTGCAACAATATAATAAGAAAATATTATGGAGATTCTTTTTGCCTGGGTGAGTCTTTATGCCCGAGTCTTCCCAACGGTAATTTCATACGTTCACAATTTATTCTTGTTGAATTGTTATTAATATATTAATTTCATCTTAATTGTGAATATTGTGTGTTTTAAATATTATGTGGTTGAATACAATTATTCAAAATAATGTAATCATCAGTTCTCTATGAATAATTCAAGGACCAGCTACTGCAATATTCATATGATTGTAACTAAGTACCTACTTACTATGTCCTAGTAATTGTTAATGGCAAATTAAAGAACCAGATTTCCTATATTTCTTACCATTGCTCAAAGATAAGTACAGTATGTAAAATTCATATTAAGGTTCAGAACATCAGTGAAGGCTTATTTACATTGTGAGAGACTATTCGTTTTAATTCAGCGTCGTTAAATTTCCTTAGATTCTTAATTCACCGTAGTTAATTCATCGACGAATATAAGAAAATTTGTCAGTGAATTCCTTTAAAATAACATGTTTCATAACTATAGTTATTTTCTAAAAAAGGTGATCATATACTATTACTTATCACTAATAATTCTTTTTAGTTCATTGGTAGATAAAATCCCAACAAGGATAAATGTCGGGCCACAACTATAAGAAGTTACACTTCCAGCAAGTCTTAAGACAAATATGAATACGAATGCAGCGCGAACAATGACATGAATATAGAAGGAAATAACAGCACAAATACAGAATGATCAAATGATGGTACGAACGTTCAATATATGGTTAATATGTGGATTGAATTAAATAGTGTTATACGTTTTGAAATTATCTTCCTTAGATGACTTCGTACTAATAAACAATCATTTCAGAGAGACTTGAAGAGAGAAAATTCAAAGTTGAGTGAGGAAGAAAAGGAGGATGAGAGTGGTCAGACTAATACATTATCTGTCAAATGTAACGTTAATGAATCAATTAATGATGTACTTGTTGAATGTAATGTTAATCAGTCTATTAATACTGTATCTGTCAAATTTGAAGGATATAATGAGGTTTTAGACCCTAAACTGAATGAATAATTAACATCATATGATGCGACCATAATTTCATAATTGTTGGAAATTAATGATCACTTTGAATCAATGCTGTGGTCATCACACTGTTCAGACTCTATGAATTCCCATTTATGCCATTTGTCTTATGTAACTCTGCTCAAACCTTCTAGTGGTACATTGATGGATTACTGTGATATCTCGACTATGCCTATGCATACATCGATGATATCTTCATTCCTGGCACACATCCATCGCACTGGACTGACCATACACAGTGCTAAATCAGAATATTGTTGTTCCAATCTCACGTTCCTTGCCATCGAGTCAATGCAGTTGGTATTGCTCCCACACCAGAGCGTGTACAAGCCATTCTCAATTATCCTAACCCTGAGAACAACCATCAACTGTGAAAGTTCCTGGCAATGATAAATTTTTACCGTCGTTCAATTAAACACTGTGCACACATTCCCAGAAAACTTTTCACGTTGATCCACACCAACAGGTGGAAGGAGAAAACCCCTCTTGTTTGGAACAGGACCAGTGAGAAGGCTTCTAAGGACCTGAAGCAGGTGCTTGCTAATGCTGCATTGTTGGAACATCTGGACAAGAACCAACAATTTGTTCTCACAAATGACGCATACAACTTTTCAATTGGAGCAACTCTCCATCAACACAATGAGAAAATCCTCTAACTGTTAGCCTTCTTCAGTCAGATACTCACCAACATGGAACATCAGTATCCTACCGACAATCGCAAACTGCTCGCTGTGTTTGCAGTGGTAAAGCATTTCTGTCCTCTTGTCGAGGGACGTGTGTTTTCCTTCTTACAGAGAAATGAGAAAGCTTCGTCATGGCATCTGAACCAGCTTGAGTATATCTCACAGTTCACTACTGACCTTCATTACATCAGTAGCATTGATAACATCCCAGCTGACACTCTATCACGCATTGCCATAAACGCAATCAGCACTCATTGCCTGGTCATTTACGAGCAACTTGCTCCCAACCAACTGGAATATGCTGATCTAGCGCAAACTCCAGATGACCAGAGCACTGTGCTCATCCTCGAAATGTTTTGAGTACCAGGTTCAAATTCAACCATCTGGTGTGACACTTCCCTGAGAAAGAAACGACCATTTGTCCCGGCCAAACATTGCTATGCGATCTTCCAATTGATCCACCGGTACTCACATCTGAGTGGTTGATCTACTGTGAAACTTGTAGCTTCAAAATTTGTATGGCCGAGGTTACGATCAGATATTCTTAACTAGTCAAGACATTGTACGTCGTGTCAAGCAACCAAAATAGGCTGTCATACTGAGGCTCCTCTTCAAGACTTTCAACACAAAGCCCGCTTTAGAAACATCCACATTGATCTTGTAGGTCCATTGTTGATTGACTCTGGTTCTCCCCATTGTATGACAATGATAGACCATGCCACAAGATGGCCCATTACCATGGTGATGACGGATATTACTGCAGAATGGGTAGCCACACTGTTTGTCCAGCACTGGATCTCAAACTTTGGTGTCACCAAGTCAATTACCACTGACCAGGATGCCAGTTTAAAAGCACAATCTTTGCCCATGTTGCACAGAAGCTGAGTATACACAGAATATTTACTACTGCGTACCATCCTCAGTCCAATGGCAAAGTAGAGCGCCGGCATCACGCCCTCAAGACTGCAATCCTGGCTTACTGCCAAGACTCTTCACTCACCAATTGGCCTATTACTCTCCCTCTCATACTACTGGGATTGTGCGCCACAATCATCTCTGATCTCGGTGTTTCATCAGCGTAGCTGGTCTACAGCAAAGGCCTACTTGTCCCAGCTGACTACTTTGAATACAGCTCACCAGGCAGTGTCGATCCCAATGACATCGCACTGCTGGTTGAACACATTTGCAAAAGTACTAACGCTTTCATAGGACAAAGGCGTTCCCACATCGATCACAAAACCTACATTCCTGCTGACTTGCCTGCAGCAAAGTATGTATGGTTGCACATTGATACACCACGCAGATCTCTCAACCCTCTATATGATTAACCTTTTCCTATCATGGAGAAGGCAGACATTTGGTTTGAGATTGACATGCACAATAAATGCCACTGGGTATCCATTGACCGCCTCAAACCAGCCAACCCCATCAACACTGAAGACAACAGCTCCGACATCAATGACTCTGTGTGGGTAGACTACTACATCAACCTACCACTGCCAGAAAATTTGATCCCGATTGTTTTGCCTTCAAATGACAACTATCAGTAACCAAACAGCAATGATCGATCGTTTAATTCAATAACAACCGATCTATCGAACAAAAACACATTTGATCTAAATACAGAACACTCCAATATTGCGCCATCATCAATGGAATGTGACGACTCACCCCTTGCCACACTTCACATTGAGTATAATTCACTAAACGAGTTATACTCCAGTGCCAACTCAAATTCAAACTCTTAGAAGAGCAGTTGAGAGGAAATGGCGCCGTCTGACAAGGACAACCCCCTTCTCTATCATCCAAACAAAGGATAACTCGTTCAACCCTCAATCAGCCCATTCAAACAACGATGGCATCGCCTTCTTTATCACACCCCCCTCTTCGTTAGTGTTTACAAAAAGAAAGGCTGTACGATCTTCGAGAGAGAAGACGAGTACAATTTGTTTTCGATACTTGCTGATACCTCAATGCATTAGCCATATATAAAGCATATTGGAAAAAATCGCTCTTCAGGACAGCTTCTTCAACCAAGTTGTAGTTTTCGTACACAGCTCATAATTACTCCTTGGTCTATCGCCTACTTGACATGAGCGATTGTTTTGACAACCAATCGGAGGTTGATGGGGAAGAAAATCTTCCTTGCCACGATCCATTACTTGTGGAATGTGACGATCTTTCTCCTCATTCTTCCAACACATCTACCCACTCTCCTACTCTTCCCCCTAGAGCGTCTTCAATTGACTTTGACAGTATGTTGAATCTCAAAGACAGCTCTGTTTTCCAGCATCTGGATGTCTTTGTAACAGATGCTCTCTGAGTAGCTCTCTCTGCGAGTGGCAGCTTGCCGCAGGTTGCTGTACTATGGTAATGGCTTCTTTACTCACTATCGTAGTGACACCAACCACGATGATGCTAACATTGGGCTCCAGCACTCTGGGAACTGTAACAGCTTCAGTCAGGGTGCACAGAAGCCTGACCTCAGGTAGCGAGTCTGCCCATGTTGAGTTGAGGCAGTTGTCTGGTTGCGGCTGTGTTGTTGTTTCTTCTGTGGTCCCAGATGGTCCTAGGACTTATATGAGACCATGGTTGATTCACTCCACGACTCGACTGGATGTTTCTTCAATCTCAGTAACAGTTGTTCCATGTGCAGAATCCTGGGTAGTACGATGGCTCCTTCTCCTCCTACTAGCACAATGGTCAACACTCGTCGGTTGCTGGCATCCAGATGTAAAATCACGGATGCTGAGATTATGGTGTTTGTAAGGCTGATAAAGAAACTGCCCCCTCCACATCTCACACAACTGATTGATCCCGTTTCTTCCCAAGCAATGCAGAGTGGACCTTGCACTAAGGTGAAGGCTGGACAAACCACCACTGTAGGTGAAATGAAAGTAGCAACAAAGCCCTCCACAATTGTTGCCAGCCTTTCCATCAAGCATACATCTAAGACAGCAACAACTGTAACAACTACTTGCTCCACCCCTACAATCTCTATGCCTACAACATCTACCATGTTGAAATTGTATATGAAAGTAGTGGCCGGAACTCCTACCCTCCCAGTACATACATCAATTTAAACTCATTAGTCGACACATGCAATGGTAACACCAGCCCATATTACTCTAGAGCCCGAACCAATGATCAATGACAATCCCATCGACAATTGCATTGCCTCTCCATACCATCCACAAGTCTTGGTAAAGTGGGATGACCAAACACCACTTTGCTATTGGTTCGAAGCAGTGGGTAACTAAGACCAGGCTCTGCCTCAACCTCTTGCCACAAAGCATAGAAGGCACTGCCCCAGAAAAGTGAGTAGTGGAAGCTTGATGCACACTCTGCACACTCACATCCTTATCTATTCTGAGTATCAGAGACAACAGGAAGCCGGTACAATCTATCGAATTGCCCTGTCATGCGAACAGAGAGAACCATCTGCAATGTTGAATCTGGTGTCATTGAGAACCACTGGACTCGGGTTCACCACCAAGCAGCTGGTGTACCTTGGACGCTTTGCAGCAGCAATAATAGAGGCTGGCGACTCACACTTAGTGGTTGCTCTTGCAGCAAACCCAGTAAATCCCAGCAACATGGTAGTTCGACCTCCACCCAGAATACCAGTTCCATTGATGGTCCAACCTCTGCCCATGCAGTAGGGATGTCTATCCAGCAATGAGCATACCAAGCTCCTCTCTCCCAATTCTAGCATTGAACACCTCTAGTTCCACTCTTATTGCCCAAGCGTCGAATCTCAAAGTTCTGCTCCTCCAGGGCAGAGTCAACAAGACTCTGCTCCCTCTTCTTCAGTTGAGATGCAGCTCGATCAATCTTTGTGCAGATGACGGCAACATTTTCCTGTGTGCATGAATCAACCCTCTGGTGACACTGGAGACCAGGAGATGCCCCCGGCTTAAAAACCTGTGAGAACCTCCAAATTGCCACACTTATGCCTGGTGCGCGTTTGTCATTGTCTGTTTCCCGAGGAAACATACTGTTGGAGAGTAGTGTGGTGACTTCTTACCAGTGGTGATGAGTGTACTTGTGCACTCACTGGTAGGTTGTGTGGCCTGTCCCTACATTATGTAGGGCAAACACGTTTTTGGTTCACGAGTTAGTAGCTCACCACTACTAATATTATTTTATACTGAACTTGGCTCACACACACATACGAGGTTGATAAATGGTTGTACGCCTGCACATACCATGGCATCCCACAATAAGATTCTGTAATATGTTCATTAACAATGTACATATTACATAATTATACCATAAATACCCCTGAAAATACTGTCCCTATTTATTTGGTACTAAAAATGTCTCCTTGTGTTAATTGCCACATTGAGAAATTTTCAAGATTTAATCTAATGTGGCAGAAAAGTGTCACACTGTGACAGCTTAAAACTGTCGTCAAATATATGACACAAACAAGCTTTTCCAAATTGTCACAGTGTGACAAAAAACTGTCACACAGTGACACATTTTCAACTAATTGCCTCAATGTGAAAAAAACTGTCACATAACGACATTTCAGAATTGTCACAACCTGACAAATAACTGCTACTTTGTGACATTTTTTTGTCATAATGAGGCAATTTCATATTTTGAGTCAAAAATGAATACCGGTCTGTGATTGGATGAAATTTTTGTCACACTGTGACAATTATTTTGTAGATAGTCCCATGTGACAATGTGACACTTTTAAAATAAATTTTGCACAATGGGGGGTCTACCAGTGTTATGTCAGAGTTTCATCAAAGCAAGAATAAAGGTAAATTGTTTCTAATTAGTATTATTTATTGATTTAAACTCCAGCAGAGCTAGAACTTTGAGTAGTATGAAAGATTCTTTTTTGGTCGAATATTCTATTTTCGTGTGTCTGATTTTTCCGTCATGTGATTTTTCCAGATCAATGTTCTTAGCTAGTTTGTATAATCCAGGTTTTGATTTGTAATCTGAAACATAAATGATGTTGTGGTTGGTAAGATATGGTTTGATATGCATTAGGTAAGGAGAAAAGTGGCCTATCTCTAACCTGTAGTAAATACTCTCATTTCCAAGATAACTACAATAAGACTCACTCAGGATTTGCAATCCTCTTGAGGTGACCTTGTTTGATGCACCTGGTGCTTCAATTATTTCTTTAGATTTCTTAGAACCACCATCCTTGATGTTTGGCTGCGCAATTATAGAATTGTGATTACGCAAAGAATTATAATTTCTTTGGGATTTAAATATTTGTCAAACATACTTTTTTCAGGCAAGGATGATTTATACTCCATGAGTAGCTCTGTCCAAACATCTCATATTCCCATGGGTGATGGGATATGGAGCATTGGGTCACAGGATGGTATGGTGACCACTGCCTATACATTCTAGCCATCTGTAGTATGTAAGTGGGATGTATCTACAGAATTCTTCATCGATAAGATGTTAATGAGCACAATGTTGACACAGATTATGTTCGTCATAGAATTCTTTATGCTCTTTGAGCATGTTAAAATTGCAGAATAGAAAAGTATGGTGATATTTGTCGCAGAAAGCACACTTTCCCTGTGATGGGCTAACAAGGATTTTCCTTCGCTTTAGAAGTTTAAGAAATACCCTTCCATTAGAAGTTATAAAGAAAGGTGAAAAAGAATCTTCAGTTTTGGATAATTTTATACGTTTAATGTGATTAACTTTTTTATTTGGATTAGATTTATCTTTTCTTTTTTAAATTCATTTGGAGTGATGACAAAATTTTTCCTGCTTTTAGATTGGTCAGAATCTCTATTTGAATTTTGATTTTTATGACTTTGATTTTGAGGCTTATCACTTTTCTTTGGTCTTCTAGGGAGCCTTAAAAAATCAGGCGTGACTCCAGGACAAAATTATGTATTTTATGTATGAGAATGATGAATTCTGAAAATAGAATAAAATTTTTACAAGTCTTAGGTAGTCTAAAAAAATTTGGTGTGACCATAGGACAAAAATATAATACAAAAATGGTAAATTATAAATTAGTGGATGTAATTTCTAAGTGTCAGGACCCATAAAAAATCAGACGCGACCCTGGAATAAAAAGGGTTTTTCTATTTTTGAAACTAAAAATATAAATAAATTTATGAATGATTACTAATCTTTAAAATTGAATAAGATTCCTAAAATAAAGTTTATTTATGTAAACTGAGAAAATACTTAAATGTGTAGGCTATTGTTTATTTAGATCTGAGACCTACTAGTTTATTTTTTTGTAATTTGGATGATGAATCTGAGAAAATTTCATATGGAAATAAGGACACTAAAATCTAATTGTTATATGTGAAATAAAATTATATAATAATAATAGATACCTAATTAAGAATTAGAAGATAAAATCATTAATTGACTTGCCAATTATTAGCAAATAATTATGGTAACAAGTCTCTTGAGAGTAGAAGGTTCTATCCACTACCCTTAATTTTGTAAAAGAGTGAAAAAAAAATCACACATAAAGTTTTATAACACTGGCTTTTAAGGAAATCTTAACCATCAAAAAAATTGTAAATTAACGAATTTCTAAAAATTTCGAAATGATTTTCAAATTTAAAATTAATGACGAACGTAAAAATTTTTGCAAAATATGCGTTATTTGAAATAAATTGCGAAATTTTTTCGTTAGAATGTATGATGCAAAGTTATACATGAAAAAAACATGGAAAAAAGATGCAATAACAACAAGAATTAATTATTATGCATTAATTAATAATGAGAAGGCGCAACAACCTTAAATTTCATGAATGGAACTGATGAGGTTCATCTTTCTATGCCTACACATTTTCAAAAATTGATAAATGCTCATGCAGATAAGTCAGTGGGGTTGAGTATGTTGCTTCATTTGTTGTTGTTGCTGCCACATTCTACAATGTCCATTTGTGTTCATACTGTTAGAGTTCTTTGTATTTACATGAATTTGTGTATGTAGATGTAAGATTCATTATCTTGGTATACAATGTACACGTTTCACATATCGACAATATTTTAGATCATTTTGACCTTGATTCAGAAATTGATTGCAATGACATGAATTTTTGTCTATTTTTGGACGAATTTCTGCCTTTTAAAATTTCTAATTTTAGAATGTATGAGTGCCAGTAAAAATATATATGATTATTTATCCATTTTCATCTTTATTATATTCATGCTCAAATACATCTGTAGAAATATAAGCATCAAATTATTTGTTTGGTTTTTTAGGCCTAGTACGTTTAGATGTAGCATTTATACTGTTTATTATTGCCCAAATATTATATTTGTTAGTCAATATGGAGGAAATTATTCCTTCACCTAGATTCATTATTAATGAAAAAGGTAATAAATATGTAGTATATTTTAAGCAGATAAATGCTTACTTATGTAGAGTAGAATGATGAATTCTATAGGATATTATCTTTAGTGTTAAGGGTGATGGAAATTTTATTTTTGCTGTTTAGTGATAAACTATTAGTTCCTTTTTTTTTGAGAGAAGATCAATAGTATTTACTAAATTATTTTCTTTTTTTGAGGAAGGAATAAAATAATACGAAGTGTTAATTCGATGAATTATTTAACTGAAAATTATAGTCAAGAGTGGGATTTTTAGTGTTCAAAATTAAGACGTATTTTTGTTTTAGAGTTTTAATAGTGGAAGCAATATATGCATAAAAATTTATTTTAATTCAAACCAGTATATAATTAATGCTCTGGCTATTATGTAGTGGGTAGAAGCTTATAATTAGTGGTTTAAAGTTCAAAGGATTTTTTAGTCACACATCTTTTCTCACATTCCTCATAACTCACAACTACCTTTCTTAAAACCAGTATCCCTACATTGTCCTATTAGGTACGCAGTGGGGTGTCCAGTGTGAAGGGTATATGAGGGACCTTGTGGGTGGAGCCACGACACGTATTTTTACACTTTATAAGGTCTAATATTGAAAAACTGCGTATTAAAATTGATCTTGCGAATAGACCCATAGTTATGTAGGATGGTACAATATTATTTTCATATCATGAAAAAACTATTAGCCATAAAGTCTGCAATTAGGTAGACTACATAAATTATAATTTATACTACCTCAAATTTTCCAAAAAACTAGAGGACAGTATGATTAGGTATTGTCTGGTACATCCTGAGTTAGACTAACAAGAAAATGAACAACGTCAATTTATGACCACAATATCATTTTTATAATAATGAAGTTTGGTAAATGAAAGTCCAACCCAACTGGAATATAAGGTTAAAATTTGGAATATTAATAAAAGAATTTAAATATTATGGAATCTAATTTTTTTTCTGCAATGTAGGTACTAATATTTCTTCCATGTGTTCTACAATTCTTTACTTACATCATAGATACAATTAATCCTTTTTTTGGATCATGAAGAACGTTCATTGTCAAATAATTTCTACACTTCTGAAGGAACCTATAACAAATCTTCTGGTTGGGGGTTGGGAATTTATATAATGCTACAAAATACCTATGTGGAGTTATTCCCAATAATTGAAAATTATATTTTCCATACACAGATAGGTCAAATTTAAGTACAATTTCAAATGCTGTTAAAATAAAAAATAGTAAATAGGTCTTACTTCTGAGGATTTGGCCTTGCACTGGAAAATTCTGACACGTAAATTCCTTCATTATCCACCACATTAGGATCAGCTTTCCCAATTCCAATGAAACTTAATAGAAAAACTAAACAAATGAGAATCATCTTTTCGTTGTTTGTGTCGCTGATTTAAAATTATCCTTTTGACGAAGGGATGGAAACTGTCATAACTTGCTCATAGGACCTAGTCAGTACAAGATTTTATAATGAGATAATAGTCACTTTAATAAATTCAATTTTTACTCACACCGCAATAAATATGAATATCTTATGGAATTTACTGCTCATCTGGTATGAAACTTTTGAAAATCTCTTTTTAAAACATTATGCAATTTGTACCACAATATTTGAATTTTATTTTATAGAGTTTGAGAAGATGGTAGGTACACATTTAAAATTTTACAATATAACTGCATTATTCCATTAGAATTGTCTAATGCACTAACTCCATCTTTAGGTAAAACTTATAATCAATAATTATATAAGTAATCAATCTTTTTCCCCCCAACGATCCAATGCATTTTTGATTATTTTCAAACATTTGTCAAAAATTGAATTTTTGGAACTTTTAAATGTGATTGGCACTAAACAATAGATTCAATCCTCTTCTTCAAACAGATGTAGGGAGAAAAATTGTACATAGTTTCATAGGTCCACACAGATATGGAAAATGTGGTTTTTTCTTAGGTAATTTAACACTATAATTTTATAAAAATGAGGTGTCTTTTCCGAAGTCTGTATAGGTTTATTCAACTCTGTATAAATTTTTTTTTTACTCATATTATATTTCATGCCTAAAACTACAAAAAATTTAATTTCTGGTGAATTTTTGAAAATATTCGAAAATACATTATCTCTTATGAAAAAAAATGATTGAACACTCATTTGTTTCTCATCAGCCCAGTTGATGGAGGCACACCTTGTGTTTGGACAATCTCAATTAGATTGGAATATTGTTAGATATTTTTTCACAGTAATTAATACTAATAAAAATCATTTCTTCAATGACTTTCTCGTTTCTGGCATGATACAACGGTTAGATTAAATCGCTGTAAAGTTTATGTACTTCACCCAAATTTATCTGTTTTGAATCTGGATGGAGCATCTTTTTTTACCAAAAAATTTAATATTTAAATGAGTATTATTACTAAAGATGTTATGGTGTAACACACCAAATATACAATGTTTTTGTGAACTGGCCATTGAGATCATAAACTGTTGATCAAACTTTCAACCATATTCCAGCATTTAGTCCTTCCATCATCCACATTTCTCATCAATCATCTCATTAAACTAACAGCTCATGTTACTCAATTTAAAGTTAATAAATAAAATAACATTGTCCGCTAATAACGTGTTTTCAGCCAATTTATTGAGTGATTATGTAAACAATATTATGATTTCATTTCAATTTCATCTATGATAACAATAGTAATGTTTTTGAAGAATTGTATTCTCTCAAATTTGCCCAAATTATAAATTTGTGTCATGGCAATGATACAACTGACTATAGCAATGCAGATGGACCTAACCTGATACATATTGGACTATTTCTATTAATATTTTTACAATCTTTCACCATCTATCATTATTTGCCTTCTTTTTCTTTCAAATATTGGGTCTAATGAAATTCCAGTCGTTTACTTTTACTTGCTTCATCTTCCTCTGTAAAATTCTGCAACTCTATTTTTAATATAAATGTTTTGGAAAACGTTGTTTTGAAGATGATTCTCAACTGGAAGTTAGTTAACAGATATTTGCATCTTCTGCCACTTCATATATAAATTCATGTAGGCGCCTAAATTTTGGCAAACACTAGAAATTTTTTATCCAGTTTCGTTGGCTTTTATAGTCAACTCCATACATGCATACAGACATATGTATATATTGGAATAGTATCACCAATAGTATTACAAGAAAGTAAACTTGAGAAAACTCATAACTTAATGTGAGAACTTTGTCATGAATAACACAGGGGTAGAACTTATTGATATTTTATCGATATAACATCGATATGTACCAAAGCTTCCGAAATGTTCTACAAAGAACCGTTGAGTAGATTCAGCCATGTTAGTTCTTACATCATTAAAACTTCATGTACAACTGTGATATAATGTGGTATGCCAACTGGAGTGGCAACATGCCACCACACAACAAACACAGTAAACTACATATTTTTTACATTACAACACTTTCGGACAACCCAAACATCCCAAAACATCCATGAGGGCCACAACACTTGTCCCAAAAACACAAGTTGGACAACAAACACCAAGTATAGATTGAAAACCCGGTGTGCTTGGTTAATAAGTCCAAAGTATAGTTCAAGGTAACCCCTGAATTGTGGAAATTTTGACATGGAAAGCCAAAAGATGAAAAACAGCTCAGTTGAAACTTTGAAAAACTGCCAAATAAGAACAGACTATTAGAATGGAAACATAATCGGCCCTGCCATTTTACCCACATAAGAATGAATTCAACACATTATAAAAATCAAGCAATATGAAATAAACATACCTGGACTTTTATTCATAATAATAAAGGTACAAACCAACATTGAAATTCAGATACAAATGTCCATTTTCATATACTGGAATGAATGAGGTGGAAGCGCATTGTACATAATGACACAAATAAATATATGACATAAAGTTATAAGTTACCATGCCAGTATTGAAATCGAACAGAAAGTGTTTGGCAAAATATATCATGAGAGGGGGCGAGTCTGCAATCATAAGAGATAAGGCCAAACCATGTTAAAAATTTCTCCATTTTTAAATACACGTCTGTATCTAAAAGAGAGATATTCTTAACCAATTTTTAGAACCTGGATATCTGTCAAGAATCAATGGACTGTGAATGTTGACAGGAAAAGAGGCGTATTTTACTGAGATATCTCAAATCCCTCCCTTTCCAGGACATAATCAGGAGAATAGAAGTCATAATTGGAAGTGAAAGTCAAGATTAGGAGTTGGTGGAAATGTAGAGAAATTGGAATATTTGAAAGAGGTATTTTGTGAGCATACATAATTTTGAAAAGGGGACACAGGAATTTTGATATCTCAAATTGCTGTTACTGACAACTAGGTTACCAAGTCTTAACTTGTTCACGTTCCGATACTGTGGTGTACAGGTGACGGTGAATCTAGAAAAAGTTGAGGCTTTAGATACTGGCATGTAGACTAATCTGAAATAAAAATTTTGAGCAGTGGGAGAAAATTTGAAAGAATTTTTTGATTGAAGAAAATAAAAAATAATTGAAAAATGTATGGATCTGATAGTGTGCATCCTTGGTTACTATAGGAAGGTAAAAATAAAGATGAGTCTAGGTAAAAAAATTAAAAATGTAATTGAAAAACAAAATAGTAATAAATAAACAAAATTGAAAGGTGGACTATTTTATCTTAATATGAAAACAAAATTGAGTAAAAATTGGTTAATAAAAATAAACAAAAGTATTTTATAATTATAAGAATCAAAATAAAAAAAAATTTATATCGAATTGGTGGCTAAAAATTAGGAACATGAGAAGAAAGATTACTTAAAAATAAAAAAAATGGGAAACATGAAAAGTTATAGCATGTCGAAATTGATTAGGAAAATTAAAGTTATCATAAATATTAGTAAAAAGTAGAAAAAATTGTTGAAAGTAATGTAATCTTAATAATATAAGGAACAGGGATAGAAATCTGAAGTATGGACGACCTAGAGAAAAATAAAATATTAAATCTAAAAAAAAAAAATGAAAAAAGTGAAAAACAAAATTGGAAAGTGACCATCTGCAATGGGATCTTTATCACTGCTGGTTAACAAAACATTTGAAAGAAAAAAAAATCTTTAGAAAACAACAATAATCAGATGACAAATGGTAAAGTTAGTGGAGTGGGAAGGTTTATACAGGGGAGAAGGTCATGGCCAGTAGGATAAGTGACATAGATTGGGAGAGTTGTCAATATTGGGAAAGGAGTCTGCATTGGGAAAGATTCATGATCAGTACCTGGTGGTGTTCACTCAGCCAGATTGGAGGAGTTCTGTAACAGAGTCTTTCCTGTTGGTGTGGCTTTAAATCATCTCCCTGGCCTTTCTATCCTGGTAGGCCATATGAGTGTTAAAATACTATACGGCTTCACCATTGATGATGATCAGTCCTGGTGTGTGCCAGTTAACCAGGTCTATCTAAATTAAAACTTCGTTGGTGTGACAGAAATCATGGCCCAATATCACACCATTGCCGAGGCAGGGCACCAACCCAAATCGTATTTCAAAGGTTTACTCTCAAGTGTGAACCAGGAGTGTAACTGTCTTGCCAAAATAATAAGGCAGGTGGCCACTGCCCAGCCATGGAAAGTTTATGTTTTGCATTGTTCCCATCAACTTAGTCAATTCGACTGTACAAGGGACTATGGTCACGCCAAAGGTAGACATCACTACGTGTCTATCAAGAAAGACCCTGGTGTCAAATTTCTTACCAACCCTGGCTAAGAAGGTTACCTGCCATTCTGGGGGAATGCCTTGGAGTAGATGATAGTGTGGGGGAGAATCAGTTCAGACTCCTCGACCTGTTTTTCCTCATCACCCTTATCATCAGTCTCTTTTGGTGCTTTGACCCCTTGTTGATCCAATTTGTGCTCCCAGGGAGCTTGTGCTAGTTTACAGTTCTTATCTAGTTGTTACACCAGTGGAGATTGGACAAACCAATCTCCACTTAGTCGCATTTGGCCAAATGAGGAGCCAGGATCTGGTTCTATGTCCTACATTGGTTCACTTTTTTGAAAGTTTTTGTTTTAAGGTGCAAGATTGGAGCTCCCCAAAACCAAGTTTCATTTCTGGGGAATATGGTCCTCAATATAATTCTTATATCGTGATTTAAATAAATTTAAAATGACAGGGTTATCTATAATATTATTATTGTGTTGTATATTTTGTTTATTATTATCATATGTGTTATTTAGTTCTTTTATATTTCTTGTTTTGTAAAACCTGACATCAGAAGTGACGAGCAATTTCTCCAATAATGGGTCCCTTATACAGTACCCACTGTTGGTATACCCTATGAAAATTCCTTTATCGGATCTTTGGGTTAATTTAGGATGTTCTATGTTGGCACTTTCTCTTTTATTTTTAGTGGTTTGTTGTTGACAGACCTCTATGGGGATGTGCCTATGAGCGAGAGACCCAAAAACTCTCATATTAGATAGGTCCGGCTTTGTGCCGTAAAACATCTTAAAATGGGTTTTATTGTCTTTGTTTGCCCTAGTTGGGCTCCTGTTTATAATATAAACAGCCGTCACAACAGCCAATGACCAAAAACTGAAATCCAAGTCCGAGTCGAACAGCATAGCCCTTGTCCTAGCCATGATTGTCTGATTCTGCCTTTCAGCTATAGCATTCAACTCCAGTGAATACGGGACAACTGGCTCGAGGTTTACACCGTTGTTCTCACAGAATGATTTCATATTTGAATCATATTCCCTAGCATTGTCGCATCTTAATGTGGCTATGGGATGATCCGGGAATTTCGATTTTAATTTCAGATATAATTTTTTGAAATCTTCAAAAACCATGGATTTTTTTCGATAGTGGAAACAAAAGTGTATTTTGTGGCATGGTCCACAAAAATTAAGACGTATTTTTCACCATATACACATGGTGAGAAGGGGCCCATTGTGTCTGACGAAACAAGCTCAAGTTTCCTCTCTGGTCGTGTGCGAGTTCCATTGTGCCCTAATCTTCTAGAGTTAGCTGTTACACATACCTCACAAAGACTGAAATTGTCATCAAGCGCTCTATTTTCAGTGATTTTAATCCCTTCTCTCTGAGTTTTCCACTCTAATGAACATGGTACCTATGTGTGTTGCAATCAGTAATGTGTCCTGAATTGCACACTCCAGTTCGATCAGTTTTTCCAACATTATGGGGTTGGACAATTTCGACAAATTTGAGATCACATGAGCAACAGCTCCACCATCTAACATTATTCTATTAGTTAAGGGGACATAGTCCGAATCTGATTCCTGTTCTATGTCCTTAGATGTAATTAGGTTTATTAGTTTGTTATCATTTTTGCTTACTTTTGGTTTGGAGTTTTTATATCTTAGCATCATGGACCATTGAACATCATTATCTTTTTTGTTTTTATTATTATTATTGTTATTATTATTTCGTCCATATCGTGTATTCAGCACAGGACCGTCTAATTTATTTTGGGGTTTTATACCCTCTTTATTTGATGGCCATACCTTTGCAATGTGTCCTTTGCCATGACACTTAAAGCATACTAAGGCGTTTGAAATTAACAAAGTATTTTGATTTTGGTTTGTGTTATATTTTTTATTCTCATATTTACTATTATTATTCTGAGACATTTCTGATTGTTGGTTATTATTATGTCATTTTCCCCGATCTATATTTTGACTGTGGTACTGATTTCTCTTATTATTGTTGTATTTATTGTAATTTCCACCATATTGAAATCTTTGACTTTTATTATTTTGATTGAAATTACGAAATTTATTATTGTTATATTTTGACTTTTTCTCATCATATAACCTATCTGATCTTTCAATTATCATGGCGTGGAGTGTTTCTATTGTTTTTTGGTCCTGACTTAATTATTAAACTCCAGCCTTGTCATATCGTAATCCATATTTAATGATATTGATAAT
>WOFM01000056.1:443030-506752 GCA_011428145.1 Ericerus pela | reverse complement strand
AAATTGTTGACAATAAGAGGATTTCCATGATTCAGATTAAAATTTTTGGTAATTTACTTAAAAACAGAAGATCAAAAATCCTATCCCCATTCCTCACTGTAAATATTTGAGGGATATACATATACCACTCTAAAAATGTTTTTTTGCAAATATATCAAAAATGCTGACTTATTTGTGGAAAGTTTTGAATAAAAATCATTTTCCTAATAATTTTACATAAAAAAGTATTCTAACAATTTTTACTTTAAACCTCTTCATCTCCAACAAATCTTGTGCTAACTAAGATACTTTTTCATACAGAACATTTTAACATCCAATATATAATATCAAGAATGCACTCTATTAATATATTAATACACGTGAACACAGAATGCTAAATGTGGGGACTCATCGGTATGAGGTATAGGGGCTCGGACCCCCGACGACAGTCGCCGCCCCATAGGGCAGGCAACTTATCGTCCTTGCGACGTTAAACCAACACACACAAAATTACGTTCGATCGTAATTACCTGCGAATACTTGCAGATAATATACGAGTACGAATCGTGACGTCATCCATCAATCAATGTCACGATTCGTACACGAACCGTCCAGCCGCCACCTACGATAGTAGGGGATGATGCGACCTGGCCGTACTTAAACAACGTACGTATTTTACTACGTACGTGTGTTTGTGTGCACCCGCCAAAACCTGTATAAAAACTCACAGAACCGGCTCTAAAATCGCCAGTGTTCGGTTTGGTTTTGGCTTGCCCATACATTCGTATGAAGTGGCTGAACACGCTTAAATTCTGTAGAATTTCCTTCTGGTGAGAATATCTCTCACGACAAGGTATTCCACAGTGGTGACCCCGACGTGATTTCAGCCACGTCGTGAGGAGTCTTAGGCGCTTCGGCGCTATTACAACCTGGCGCAGTAGCGCTGGCGAGATTCTCGCTTGCTCGGCAAATTAAAAAATATTTTTTTTACCCAGACTAAGACACCTTAGGTCGTCGAAGTAAGAGTCTGCTGAAGTGGGAATTTATACCCCTCTCCTTAAAATATACAAACAAGGAGAAACCAGACAGTAGACCTGGAGGAAGAAGGTTGAACTCATCCCCCAACTCCCCCGACTTCGACTCGACACTCATTGAATTTAGCAAATATAGAAGAAGGCCCTCAACACCCAGAATTAGCACGACTGGGAACTGCAATAAATAAAGAAGATCTTGCAGTTAGAACGTTAGGAAGTGGTCGAACTTTAAGCCAAAGTTCTGACCCGAAAACACCTGTCCTACAAACACAGGAGCCAGTGTTTTCAACCAGCAAGGGAGGTAGTAGTACTGTGGAATACGCTTGTCAACAGAAAGACATAGCAATGGTTCCACCACCGACTGAAAACCCACAACCATCACAGGGAGGTAGTAGTCAGCCGCAGCTGACACCCGAAGTTTTGGCACAGATCTTGCAACTTTTGCAAATGCAGCCAGGACAGAACCCTAACTTCTATAGACGAAGGATAGATATCCCGGAATTTCTGCCAAACGAGGTAGAATTATGGTTGACACTATTGGAAGGAAGGTTCAGGACAGAAAACATAACACTGAACCAGCGGTATACACACATCTGTGGAGTCATGCCTCCACAAATAATCCGCCACATTCCGGACATTATGGAATGCCCTTCGACAGAAGAGGACAAATATGCCTGGTTCGTCAGAAAAATAAAGAAAGTATTCGGCAAAACAAAAAACGAAATTATAGATGATGTAATGGGTGGTATGAAGATGGGGGACGACAAACCCTCAATCTTCATGGCGAAGTTAAGACAGAAGGCGGACAATATAGTAGCCCATTCTGTCATAGGCAACCAATTCTGCAAACAACTTCCACAAAGTGTTGTGCAGTGCCTAGCCGCCATCGGCTCCACGGTAATCAATACATCCACGGATCTTGACTTCCTTGCGAAATCCACAGATAATGCGTTCGAGTACACCAGGTCAAAGCCGGTGGTCAGTGCAGTATCTGCAGAGACTGGAGAGCTCGCTCAACTTCGAGCTCAAATAGCTCAGTTGACCGAAGAAGTGAAAAGGAACAAAAGCCAAAGCTCGACGAAGCCCAACAGTAGCTGGCGACAAAGATCGAAAAGCAGAAGCAACAACAACAACAACAACAACAGCAGTAGAGGGTCCCGGTCAAGAGACCGCAGATCTAGTTCCGGAACCAGGGGTCAGAGTTCAACTCCCCCTAGAACATCATCTCCCAAAACCCAGTCTCCAAATTGGGATGATAAGAGTTGCTTTTTCCACAACCGGTTTGGCGCAGAGGCCACCAAATGCAACAACCGATGCAGATGGTGGGGCAAAACTTTCAATAAGGAGGCGTCAAACTAGAACGAGGGGCCATCTGTGCGGCCGAAGACCCCTCGGAAAAATACTCACGCCGCCTGTTCATAAAGGACAGGACAAATAGGAGACATTACTTAATTGACTCGGGAGCAGACCTGAGCATACTGCCAGTAAATAAAACCCAAAAAGTACTTCCTCCGAAATATTACCTCCGTACTGTGAACGGTCAAAACCTTCCAGCATACGGACTTGAAACAAGCAAAGTTGACATCGGACTCAGCAAAAATATGACGTGGTCCTTCACGGTTGCAGACGTTCCAAACCCGATCCTGGGTGCAGATTTTCTCGCACATTATGGCCTGATCATTGACCTCAAACACGGCAAACTGATCAATAGTGAAAACGAAAGTGTGGAAGGCAAAACGCTAGCATACAGACTGGACACAAATATATCCAGCTGTACTAAAGTCGACAGACAACTCTTACGGATCCTGTCAGACTATCCTGGAGTCACTCAACCCTCAATTCGCAGGCATCCTACGTACAAACACGACACGGTTCACTACATCGAAACCAAAGGACAGCCTTGCCATGCTAGAGCACGAAGGTTATTACCTGACAAACTCAAAGCGGCACGAGAGTACTTCCATCGCATTATTGAGGAGGGCGTATGTCGCCCCTCAAAAAGCTCATGGAGCTCCCCTATCCACATGACTAAGAAAGCAAGTGGAGAGTGGCGAATTGTTGGCGACTACAGGGCCTGAAACGCCATAACAGTTCCTGATCGCTACCCAGTCCCCAACATAATGGACTTCAATGCGAACATGAAGGGTAAAACGATGTTCACAAAAATAGACATCAACTGGGCATTCCACCAAATTCCTATGGCCAACCAGGACGTTCCAAAGACAGCGGTCATAACCCCCTTTGGACTATTCGAATACCTTCGAATGCCGTTTGGACTACGCAACTCAGCACAAACTTTCCAACGATTTATCAACGGACTGTTTAGGGAATTGCCGTTTGCATATGCATACTTGGATGATATTTGCATTTGCTCAGAAGGCGGTGAGCACCAGCACGAGGAGAATGTGAGAGCCGTGGTACAGCGTATACACGCAGCCGGACTCACTATCAACGTAGGCAAAAGCTTATATGCACAGACCGAAATTGACTTCCTCGGCTACAAAGTCTCGACCGAAGGCATTTCCCCCTTGAAGACCAAGGTAGAGCCAATACTGAACTTCCCGAAGCCCTCAAATGTCGCAGAACTTAGGCGTTTCTTGGGGATGGTGAATTTCTATAGACGTTGCATGAAGAATGCAGCAGCCGAACAAAGTAAGCTGTTTGCATTAATAAAGACAAGCAAAAAGAAAGATAGAACTCCACTCGAATGGAACGAAGAAGCCGAACAGGCCTTTGAAAATATCAAAGAAACACTGGCAAATGCAACTCTCTTGGCTCATCCAGACGAAAGTCTGCCGTTATGCGTAAGTACCGATGCATCAGATTTTGCTATTGGTGCAACTCTGTACCAACTGGACTCAAACAACATCAAATTACCGCTAGCTTTCTTCTCGAGGAAGCTCTCAAAAACAGAAAAGAATTACAGCACATACGATAGGGAATTGTTCGGAATTTTTGCTGCGTTGAAGCATTTCAGGCACCAATTAGAGGGTAGATGTTTTTCTGTGTATACTGACCATAAACCCCTAACATATGCCTTCACACAAAAAGCAAAACCATTATCTCCGAGAAGAGCATGACAATTAGACTACATTGGTCAATTGACTAACGACATCCAGTATATAAGTGGAGAACTTAACATTCCAGCTGATGCCTTGAGTAGAATCGAAGCTATTTCGGTTCCTGTCCAATTGCCTTATGCTGAAATAGCTAAAGCACAGCTTAAGGATGCAGAATTGCAAGAGTTGTTATCGAACGATGATACTACTCTCAAGTTGAGACAGCGAAAAATTCCCGGTACTGATGTTTTATTAACATGTGACATCAGTACAGGTAAGAATAGGCCATTTCTACCGGTAAAATATCGCAAGTTGGCTTTCAACAGTGTACATAATCTCTCACATGCTGGGCCAAAATGTAGTGCTAATTTAATTTTGGCAAGGTTTGTATGGCCACGAATGAAGTCTGACTGCAACAAATGGGCTCGCAGTTGCCTGAACTGTCAAGAATCCAAAGTAGGAAGACACACTCGCTCGCCCCTCAAATCCTTCAAACAAACAGAGCGGTTTAAAACGGTTCATATGGATTTGGTAGGCCCATTGCCAACATCTCAAGGACACAGATACCTCTCGACGATAATAGACAGGGCAACACGATGGCCGGAAGCAATCCCTCTGCACGAGATGTCAGCTCCCACAGTAGCTGCAAAGTTATACGATACCTGGATTGCGAGGTATGGCGTACCAGAAGTCATAGTCACAGACCAAGGTTGCCAATTCGAGAGCTCGCTCTTCAAAGAGCTGGCAAATAAGCTTGGTGTTCAACACAGTCATACCACAGCTTACCATCCTCAAGCCAATGGCAAAATAGAGAGATGGCATAGAGCTCTCAAAGCCTCCATCATGTCTCATGATACTAAGAGATGGGTAGAAATACTCCCTACCATCCTCTTAGGCCTTTGATCCGCCCTACAAACCGATACAGGTCACTCTGCAGCGCAACTAGCGTTCGGCGAAGAGCTACGCCTCCCAGGGGACTTCTTCACAAAATCGAAAGAAGTTAGCCCCGAAGTAATGGTACAGAACATAAGAAATGATGCCAATAACTTCCTAAAACAGGCAGCTCGTCATGGCCAGCCCAAGATTTACGTCTCAAAACATTTGGCTAATACGTCACACATATTTGTTAGAGACGAAAAAATAAGATCTGCGCTGGAGAAACCATACGCCGGTCCTTACAAAGTAGTATCACGAGATGAGAAAAACTTTGTGATACTCATTGCAGGCGAACCTCGAACAATTTCAATCGACAGATTGAAGCCTGCGTACTTGGTAAGTGACGACAAAAGAATAAAAAGGTTACAACAGGAGAACCCAGAAAAAATACAGACGAATTCCGAAACAAAAACGGAAGAATCCGTCGAAAAATGTGAGAAAAATACCTCACATCAAGAAAAACCCAAGAAAACAGTAAAATTTTCGGACGATGTGATCACCAAAACATTTGATCCCGAGGCCCCCTTATGCCCACGTAAAAGAGGCAGGCCCCTTGGCACTAAAAAACGTAAAAATTCACATCCTTCTCGCACGTCCGTGAGGTTAATGCGAAGAAAATAAAATTTACTCCCGAAAAAGTAATATCCGTAGTAAAAGTTGAAACCCACTAAAAACATACGGGGAATATCGGAACTCCGTGAGACAAAAGAAACTCCGGAGATAAGCAAACGAGAAACGCCAACAAAAAGAAGAAGACAGGAATAAACAAATCCACGTGCAATACGGAAACAAAACATTGCAACGTGCGAGTACCGTTAAACACAAAGATAATCTCTACGACGTGACGTCACAAACGGAGATTCCTTTGTACTGAAAATTCGAAAAATTATATTCACTGAGCTTATTTCAGGCATAACTTTGCTTAAACCGATCAGAACTTAACCGGATAACTTGTATACGGCCGAGAATTTTAAGCGCTATCCCCTCTACGTGCAGATAAGAAGATTCGAAAATAAAGAAAAATAACTGTAATGGTAAATTGAAAAATGAGGTAAAATCATCCGTTTCAGAACCACCAAATTACTTGGTCGTGTTTCTTGAGATTTTTTGGTGCCTTCTCCTAAACAACCCATTCTATGTCACGATTACCAATCCCGATCCCGTTGTCCGCCAACTTCCAGTTCGCTAGGAAATCTGCTGAGAACACGAAAACTCAGCAGAGGACCGAAACGAAGACGGAGTTGGAGAGGATCGAAGAGGAGCTGCTAATGGACATGGCTCCTCCGGTTGACGATGTCCTGGCGGAAATGACGACTCCGCTACCTCCGGTCATCTCACCTCCCCGATCCCCGAAGGAGACGGCTCCGACTCCGGAACCCCCGAAGCCGGAGCCAAAACCCGAGGAGAAAAAGGAAGGTATGGGATTTCTGTTCACGGCAGAGAGGGCCGCGAACGAACGAGCGAAGATGGCCACCTGGACAGCGGGGAACTCAAACTCCCCGATGTACAGGAAGCCGACATTCAGACGTCCGCTACCCCCTCACTCCCGTCAACACCCCTATGCCCAAATGAAAAACACGAAACCGAGGCATAGAGGTGAAGGCAGCCGGGCAAATTACCTGGCCCGAGCAAACGCCCGTATGGAATCCTACAAGTGCATTGGGGCTGCGGTAGGCAGTGCTCTGGCGAAGTGGGAGGCCAACCAGAGGCGAAAGTAAACCCGCACGTCCCCCAGGCCTTGCGCATTTTTGATCGTTCTTGCGGCGCAAAAACTGGGGGGGAGTAGCTGTGGGGACTCATCGGTATGAGGTATAGGGGCTCGGACCCCTGAAGACAGTCGCCGCCCCATAGGGCAGGCAACGTATCGTCCTTGCGACGTTAAACCAACACACACAAAATTACGTTCGATCGTAATTACCTGCGAATACTTGCAGATAATATACGAGTACGAATCGTGACGTCATCCATCAATCAATGTCACGATTCGTACACGAACCGGCCAGCCACCACCTACGATAGTAGGGGATGATGCGACCTGCCGTACTTAAACAACGTACGTATTTTACTACGTACGTGTGTTTGTGTGCACCCGCCAAAACCTGTATAAAAACTCACAGAACCGGCTCTAAAATCGCCAGTGTTCGGTTTGGTTTTGGCTTGCCCATACATTCGTATGAAGTGGCTGAACACGCTTAAATTCTGTAGAATTTCCTTCTGGTGAGAATATCTCTCACGACAAGGTATTCCACACTAAATATACAGGCTCTTGCAACTAACACATTTTCCAACCCATATATGAAACTGGAGTGGAGCCTATATTGAGTTTCCTTCCCCAACATAATTTTTCGAGAAAGAAAAAATTTTAGAAACCCTAAATCAATTAACTGTTTTGCAGCTTTTTTACTGGTGTTATTAATAAAAAACAATTACTTGGCATGGTTTATGCCCCCTATAAAATTAAGCACAAGGGGTGGAGCTGGGATATTCAATATATCATTCTTGTGACCATTACCAACAATTTAAATCAAAAATTCATTTGTTATCAAAAAATTGTTTTTAATTTCCTTATTTACTTGTAGATTATTAATATAATCTTTATCATCTGTATATTTCGTTTAATTGAAAAATTCATGCCAGGAGATACTTGGATACCAGATCCCAACCATCTCTTTTCACCACTTTATATTCAAATATCCTCTTGACACTGGGGTAAAACAGTAAAACAGCAATGAAAATAATTCCAAATATAAAATAAAACCATTTCGATTAATTGATACACAGTAGGCAGCTTTGTTAGATATGAAAGGGAGTGCAAAACTTTCACTAGCTCTTTCTAATAATATGATGATGTTTGATTTAGGAAATTGAAGAATTAATTTTTTGAGAAAGAAGTTCAATTTTCAAAGCTAAAACTTCAAAGAAAGACCACTTTTTTTTATCAAAATTAAAAAATGCTGAATTTTTGAACCCATCTCTGCGAGTAAGTTCTAATGAAAAGTTCTCTTCTGCAGATGAATCGATCGTATTTGAAAATGAATGGATTGTATTCGTATCACATTCTTAATGTGTCTCATTATTCCTTTTTTATCAAAACATTTTTCAAATTGTTCTTTTTTGAAACATCAATCATGATCAATATATTTTACATTTTAGTCTTCACAGAACTGACACAAAAATAAATCTGTAGGATTGAAAAGAGAATAAACTAGTTATCCAAAAGTGGACCTTTAACTGTATCACTTTAGCTTTCTAAAGGAAAAAATATTCAAAAAATGTAAGCACTTTACTTTTTACAAATTTCTCAATATGGACCTAGATCTATCACAGTCAAAAAATCAGTGTAGCCTTTTTATATATTGACAAAGAAGATATATCCAGGGGCGTTCTGATACTTCCTTATTTAGGGGGTGTCAGTTCAAAAAATTGTAAACTGGAAATAATTGTACCTAGTTTGCTTGAGAACAGGGTATTAAAATTGACCTTGTAAAATAATTATGATTGGGAATGATGAAACTTATCCATTTCATGAGAAAAGAAAATTATTGGTACTATTTTCCTATTCTAACCCAATTTTTTTCAATGTGTAAATATAGGTACCTACAGTCATGTAATTATAATTATACCATCTAAAATTTGTGTTCACGGTTTTGAAAAAACTACCTCAGGAATACTATTAAAATTTTCAGAAAAGATAGTCATTATATCGGAGATGGGAGTTTGTTGTCTATTGGTTTAATGGTTTTTGAGAAAATATGAAAACAAAAATTCCTGGAAAGGTGGTTTTCCCATGATTTTGAGAAAACTGCGTTTCACGATACATTTCTTGTTCTTATGAATGTGCAAGTTTCGTAGGAGTTTATTGCCTATTTGTTTAATAGTTTTTGAGAAATCTGGAAAAGAAAAAGTTCCTGGAGAAAATATTTTGATAATGTTTTTGAGAAAACCAAAAAAGGAATTGAGCTGAAGTTTTCATAAAAAGTTGTCCTCATGAAGAACCAGACTTGGTAAGATTTTGGTGTCAAATGATTTAGTTATTTCGACAAAAGCTGATAAAAATTTTTTTTTTTCCATGACCTTGAAAAAACTACAATTTTTTTCATAATTCTAAGAAATTTTACATTTCGTATTCATCGCAGTAATGAACTTCAGATTTTAAATTGTGGATGAATTAGCAAACTACTTAGGTTTTTTAGCAAAGAAATTCTGCTGAGCTGAAGTTGATTTCTCTCATTTTATGAGTGATGGTGCTGACTACCAATTTTGCTGAATGACAAAAACCTTTGTGTGGGTGAACACTCCCTATCCACTCGATTGTAATTCCATTGGATATACCTAAATATGAAGGCAGTAAAAAAACTTTATGCGTTGATCCCTAATGTATCTAGTTGAGTTTGCCTTGTCAGTGATGAGAAAATATGAAACAAGACTTTCAAGATACAATATCTACACTATCAAGGAGCCTTTTTCATTATTGAAACATAGGGTCTAGATTTTCGCAGCACTTCAGCATGATTTTAAGAAAATTCAAATAAATACTATCCATGAAGTTCTAGTTCTGCACATATTTTGTTGAAGTTTAGTTCTCAGTTCCACCCAACAGTTTCAGTTTTGATTTCTGTGTTAGTTCTGTGATGTAGGGAAACTCAAGATAACTTGAATATAGCTATCAAACAATTTATTTTGCAACCCCAAAACTAAAAATACGTTTTCTAATGTCCCTTGACTACACAAAAAGCAACGAATTTCAATACGATATAAAAAATATTGTTGGGGTGGAACATAGGTACGCATTTTTGAGTTGAATTTCTCATACAGATGGATCACTTTCTTGCACTGCTCGACTACTTCCTCAGTTTTTTGTTTTTTTGTAACGTAATATTACTAAGTTAGTTTTTTGGTTCTGAAAAATTAATTTGCGTTATTTTTCTGCTGTTAGAAAGTGAGAGGGGTTTGGTGATTTTTCAATTGAAAAAACGAAAAATTATTAATTTTTATTTGGTTATAAAAAAATAATTTTTGTTTATTTATTTATTTATTTGTTTATTAATTTTTTGTTTGGGGAGAGGAGAGGGTTGCAAAAAATTGTGTGTGATACTCGTAGAAAGTAGATGATTGATTCTTCATCAACTATTATTTGCCATTTAGATCAAGAAATTTTGTACGTTTAAAAAAAAATTTAGTTTTACGTTGAAATATTGAAAAGACTCTTTAAAGAACTAGTTTCAAACTTTTTTTCAAAGATATCGAACATAGTTAGGTAATACAATTTTGTGATTTTCACGGAGATTTTATCATGGTGCTGGCAAACATAAATTTCATTTGAGTGCTACTAATAGAGAGACAACTGCAAGATTTCTCAACTTGAACTTTGTATTCCCTCCCCCTCCCCTTCATAATTGTGTTCTTACTTTTTCTGATGCTAACAAAAATGTAGAAAAAACAATAAGAAACTTTCAACTGGACAGCCTAAAAATTATTTTTATCAAAATAATTTTGTTGGTAATGAATAAGAAAAATATAATTTTCAGTAATCAGAAACGAAACTAGTAATAATGATGCAGAGTTTCCAGAAAAACACATTTCAGAAATTTGAACTTTTACAAAGAAATAGGCGAATATGAATATACCATAATACGATTTTCTCTATATATAATGAATGATACCTAACTGAAAATATACAATGTCGGTGATGCAAACTTCAACAGAGATTCAGGTAAGAATTTTGTAAAATTTTTTCAAAACTGGGACTCTCATGTTTTTGATTTGAAAATAATATCTACCAGAACAAATCCTTTTACAATTTGTCAATAGACTCGAACCTTTTTTTATTGCTCTATTTTTTGATACCTACATTGTTCATCTACTACTCGACTAGGTATACATACCTATACCATGTGGTATGTACACGACTGGTTTCATCATTTCACCATTTGTTAACCACCATCACTATCTTATACATTTATTCTTTAATTCTTAGTAGTGAATTTATTTTTGAAATAAGTGCGTCGTTGAAAAAACTATCACTGCAGATATTGAAAATCTAGCTCATAGACTTCAGAATCTCTCAAAAAGTAAAAAATTTTGAATTATAGGTGTTAATAGATGTCTCAATTTTATTTAGCAAAAATGATGTGGTTTTTGTTAAATAGTGTGCCCGTGGTTTGAAAAATAGAAACTGTCTCCTCCAAAATAGTTTTTCAGTTCATTTCTGGTGAAAAAAAAAAGCAAAAATATTTCAATTCAAAAGTAAAAATTTACTTTTCAGTTTTGATATATTTTGTAGATGAAATAGCTAAAAATAAACAAAAATAAAATCAAAGTAATTAATTAAAGGTGTTAAATTTTATTTTTTCTTAGATACTGATGCAACTGATGCTACCAATGAGAAAATACTGGATCCAAAATCAAATTTTACTGAACTTTTTACAGATGTGGACATATAGTTTTATAAATCAAAATTCTGTAAAATCTATTAACAAAGAGAAGAAATTCCACATCAAAGATAAACTGATTCAATATAGCCGAGAACCACCTATGAAATCATTGGAAGATATAATTTAATTTGGAAAAACAAACAAAATGTATACCCGACTATTTAATTAGATTCAGCTGTATTGTTAAGTGTACCTCTCACAGAGGTATCTATTGAGCATTTGTTTTCAAATGTAAAATTTATACTAAATCTACTACGTACTTCCTTATTTAAAAGGAATATAGAAACAATAATATTTGTTCGTAATAACTTTAAAATAGTCGAAAAATTATTGAGAGATTAAACTGTAAATCATCAAGCTCCTGTTAAAAATAATTATAATTAATTTGTTCATTATTGTTCCTAATCATTGTTTATAGTTTTTAAAAGGAAATTAAGTTTATTTTTCATACATTATTTTTATTCATGATGGAATTCAACTAGACTGTCTATAGATTTGTTTGCTCTTCAAAATATTTTTACTGTTAGATACTTATCTTGATAGTTGATAGTGACACCATAGTCCAATTAATTAATGTAAATGAGTTAAATTGGGGTTAACATTGTGCCAGTCACATCTTGCATGTTTTTTTATATAAGGCTAGCTCCAGATTATCTAATTACTTGAAAAATTTTATATATGAGAATGGTGGTCTGATGACTAATCAGAGTTTTTAAGGATAAATAGAATAAAATTTTTCTCAAATTTTGAGCATAAATTTTCACATTTCAAAATATATTAACTTGGTTTTCAGAATAAAAATGTGAGAAAGTAACCTCTTACTAAATTACCTAGACAATCATAGCTCATTGTTATAAAACAGCTGATTCATTCACACCTAAAAAATATTGGAAGCCCAAGCAGGAGAAAAAAAAACAATAACCAACAACCACAACCAATAACCAAAATAGTTATTTTGGTTAACCAGAACAATAACCAGAAACCAAATATATAAACTTATAACCAATAACCAATAACCAGTAACCAATATAGCTTTTTATTGGTTTCCGGTAACCAATAACCTCAAAAACGTTTTGGTTACAAGCCCTAACTGGCAGTGATGTCGTTGACCTTCTCTTGGATGCTTTTTTATTTGAAAGATGTGTCTGGGATAAAAAGCTGGGAATTTGGTTATCTATAACGCATTTTATAGTACTGGGTTTTTGAGTTTCTTCTGTTGGGGGGACACCTGGATTTGGGACTTCTGGTTTTTGTTTCGATAGACCAGGTTTTGGTTCTTCTGTTGTTTGTTTTGACAGACCTGGTTTAGGTTTGTCAATTTGGGTGGGTTTTGGAAGTTCTAGTTGGGGGGATGTTTTATTAGTTTTATTACAATTAATTGTCAAAGGTTTCAGTTTGTCCTTGCACCTATTTAGAACAATGAATAACTTTTTTCCAGAAAATTGTGTCTACAGTTGTCAGGGGTTGTGGTCCGGATTTTTTTACTGATATGTTTGGGAATCTTTCTGTCTGATGACTCAGGGATGAATCGACCTGGTTTGGCATTTGGCAGCTCCTGTGGTTGAAACCATGTTATCAGTTCTTTGATTCCTGGCCTTGACCAGTGTTTTGATCAGAGCTGGTGTCACGTGAGTCCTTTTTGCCTCAGGCTTATTTGGCGAATCGAACTTGTATTTCTTAGACACGCCCCTGGCATCTGAGTGTTTGTCCAAATTTTTTTATTTTAAATCTAGGTTTTTTAAGTTTATCATAATTTTAATAGGTTCTCTGATAAGCTGTGGGACATTTGGTAAATCAGAAATATCGGCGTTGAAAAGATTTTTATTTGGGTCAGATACGTATAGGGTGCACGGGTGTTCGTTTTCTATTAATTTGGTTGTATTTTTATTTTTTTCAATTATCATATCGTAGTCAGATTGGATTAGTTTGTGTATTTTGGCTTGTGGCTTATTTGGTATTGTTATATTATCATTTAAATTATCTTCGAAACAAAGTGGTGGGTTCATTACACTTGGTGTAATTTTAAGAATTTTATCCACTGTGCTTGCCATATTTGCTTCGGCATTCAAGAGTGTGGCAGGGTGATAGTAAAATGTAGGCCTGAAGTGTTTTAATAGCATCTTTTCTTTATTAGGTCTTTGTTGCATCCAGGAGTGTGATGGCATGTGCCCTGTTGTTTATGATCGATGTTATCTTCTTTATAATTTCCATCGCCTGTTTGTGGAGGGCTTCAAAGTCGTTTGCAGTGTATGTATTTCTAGGATTATTATTACGTTTGTGCAATTATGAGTGAAAAGAAAAAAGAGAAGAAAAAAAGAATATAGAGATTGTAGATAATAGGAATAGGCATTCCACTTACATGATTATAAATTAGGTGAGTACGTGTAACGATAGGAGTTATGAAAATAATTAATGTTAAAATGAAATAACAAAGACAAATAAGGAGTGTGGCCAGGTTACGTCATACAAAAAAATAATTAACAATTAAAATAATAATATTACATTAACAGAAAAAGAAATGCGCAGCATTAATACCAGTTTTTGAAAGCGTGGACAATGTAATACAAATGCGATTGATCATTAAAGGTGGTGATGCTAAAAAATGCGACTCTAGTGTAGGTATTACATCATATTTCCTGCTATCATACATGAAATGGTGCAATATTGTTTTTGGTTAGGCGCATTGGTTGCACAGACTGATGAAGAAGAGTAATAGCTTGTATTCGGTTGGTGAGTGTGTCTTTTTGTGGGTGTTTTTTAGTGATGTTTGATTTTTTTGCGTGCCTTGGTAACGCATTTTGCTTGTGATGCAACATTGCCAGGTCAGATTTCAATTGCAATTATGAACAATTTGAACATTTGGATACTTCATTTTACATTAGTTTCACACACTGATTTATTACAATCTTTTTTCTATTTGGTATATTTTATATATATTTTTCCTTTATCTCTGTGGTCTTGAATGGGCCATTGTCCGTAATATATTGGATCTTATTCTTATGTGCTACGCCTCTTACTGTCATTTTGGATATTATTATTTAATAACTAATTTTTTTTATATATATTTTAGTATGAATGTTCGAGAAATATAAATTTGTGGTTGATTACCAGGTTATTAACTTTGTCTGGTGATCACTGAAATTTTGATTTCAATATTTGAGGTTATTTAGGTGGTGGGTTTCGAATCGACCTGTTTCCAGTGATTCTAGCAGGTACGCATTGTTTCCTTCTTCGCAAATAACAATGTAAGGGCGTTCCAATAGATTTGAAAATTTTTTGACAAAGTTTTTTTTTTTTTTGACAGTGGGTGCGTTTTTAAAAAGACGATTTATCCAGGTTTTAGCCAAATTGGTAATGGATGATTTTTCTTGAAGTATTCCTGTCATTGTTTGAGTTTAATAATAACTCTTTCTTTTGCCTGGTTTAGGATGGTGTTGTAGTCATAGTCGTTGATTTTTTCCAGGTTTCCATTACTTTTAATCGATAGTTGTAATTTCAATTGTAGTGTTAAGGATGCGACACCTAGATTAATCTTTTTCTCAATCTCCAGTATTAGGCTAGCTCATTTTCCATGATTTTTGCCATGGACATTCATTTGTATGGCCTCAGATAATGATTGCATAACTCTTTCACAGGGGTTGCTTGCTGGGCAATATACTGATGTAAATCTGGTTTTGATACCTAGTTTTTCCAAATGTTTGGTTCATTTTTCTGTCATAAATTGGGTGTGATTGTCTGATAGTATTACCTGGAGTTTCCCAAAATTTTCGATGTCTTTGGTAAAACATTTTTTGGAAATTTCGATTGTCTTTTTCTTGATGACATATAGTTTAACAAATTTTGTGAATATGTCAAGTATCACCAGGATTTTTTCTACTCCTCCCCTGCTTCTAGGTAAGGGGCTGAAGTAGTCTATTGCTAGGATGTCATTTTTTTGTTGGGTATGATATTTTTCATTTTGTCATATGGCATGAATTTGCGACGTTTACATGTTAGACATGTTCTGCATCCCTGGATGAACTCGATGATATCATTTTTGCATCCTGGCCAGTTGAAAAATCTGAGGATGATCATTATCATTTTGTTTCTCCCTGGGTGAATGGCATTGTGATGGTAGTATTTTATTATGTCATGGCAAACTTTTTGCATGAGGTAGATCCGGTATTTTCCATCGTGGCATATGTTTCTTTTACATCCAGGTGGTGTTGTATACTTTGTATTTGCCTAGTTTTCCTCAATATATTTCTGGGAAGTCGTCTATAATTTCTTTGATTCTTGGAGACATTTTCTCTGTTTTTGTTGGTTCTGTTCTGATATCTGCTACTATTTTTTGAGGAGTTTGCGACAGGGTGAGTGGGTTGGGCCAAATTGTAATTGTTTGTACAAAATTACTGTTGATGATGTCGTCTGTTTCAATTTAACCATTATTACTGATGTTTTGTTCCTCTGGTGTTAGGTTTTTGAGATTTCCAGTTCTTTTGATGTTAGATACCATGCATTTTTTGAGTAGGTTGAGCGGGTCTTTTAGAGTGCCTTTTGTGGCCATTTCATGTATTTGTTTGTAGTAGTATTTGGGCACTTTTTTTTTTGCCTGGTGACTTTGTCTTCAGGTTTACCCTATTTGACCAGCATCAGGAAATTTAGGCCTTGTCTGAATTCAAAACCTATTTTAGTATGGTATAAAAATAGAACTTTGAAGCAGCGATAAGGGGGTGTTGAATTTTTCAACCACTCGCATTATGAATAATACCAGAATTTTTTCTAATTCTTTATCCTGCAAATTTACATGACATTAGACATTTTTTATTACCTTGAGTGTCTTTTGTGCTCCTCTAACGAAGATATTTATACATGTGGCTTCATTAATTTCTTTTGGATCAGCTCCTTTTTGGACCAGATTGCAGATGTCTTTCTTTATAAAGTTGTATGGATTTCTATTATCAAGTAGGCCTGTAAGAGCAAATCCCTAGATTTGTATAAAGATGTATGTTGCATTGATGAAGTCTGGTAATTAGACTGTTACGAGTTCTTCTTTTGCTTCTTCTACTTCAAATTGATTGACGTTGGAGTATCCTTTGGTTGATTTAAGGTTGGAAATGATAGGTATTGCTTGCAGATCTTTTGGAATACTAGTAATTTTTATCTTATTTGTTTTATCAGTTTAGGTTTTTTCAGTTGTGTTGGATTCTAGTTTCTTGCTTTCAATTACCCATGAGATTTTTATATCCTTTAGTTTATAGGCTTCAGGAGTGAGTACCTTTCAATTTTGTAAAGGTTTTCTTTAATTTTGAATCTTCTAGTGTCATCTTTTGCATAGCAAATTTCTCCATTATTGTAAGAGTTTTCTTTCCAGAAGTCCAGTATGATGTGTTCTGAATTTACACAATCTATATTTCTTGCCTGAAGAGTTTATGGAGTCTTGAGTTTAGGAGATCAAGGTATCTCCAGAATGCTTTGTTTTCGGAGTTAGATTTTTAGGGACAATTTCTGCTACTATTATTCTTTGTAATCCTCTTTCTTTTAGCCTCTGTAAGATCTTATTGTAGGTGTGTAGGAATTTGTTTTGTAGAAGTTTGCCAAAAGATGTTCTTTGAAATCTAAGATTGATAGGATTTTTATAGTATTTGTGGCAACTGGTTCAGGTTATCAAATTTTAAATCCATCTCATTGCCTTTTTTGCAGAAGATATTGCTCATTAGAGAACATTTAAATATTTTGATTTTTTTCGATGTTATTTTTAAGAAATTGTAGAGCCAGTTCATCTCCTATCACAATGAAATCTCGATATGTGAAGAATATTGGTTTTTAATTATAAATAAATTCTTTGAGTTTTGGTTTAGGTTTGGGAGGGTTTTTAGGGATTTTGGCAAGGGCCTTTTTTTCCATTTTGGAGATTGCTGGTGGCAAATCTTGAGGTTTCTCCATCTCATTGTAACCAGGTGGAGATGGAGGATTAGTTTTCCAGTAAATCTTTAAGTATTGGTTTCCTTTTCTTCCTGGAATTTTTCTTATGATTTATGATTTAGTATGGTATTATTCACCTTTATTGTAAGTTTATAAAAAGATTTTGGAGGGCTGCCTTTAGATTTTGTTTTGATTTTATCATTAGGTATGTTCGAGAATTGTAGTCTTTTGTATGAAGGTTTATTTCTGTCTTTAAGATTTTTGACAGATTCTATTCTCTATTCCATGGTATTTCTACTTGATTTAGAAGACCAGACTAAGTCTTGTTTCTGGAAACTGTCAAACACCCTTGAGAAGTCATTTAGTGTGTTCATTTTTTAAGGATAGATTTTATCTTGATGGTTTAGAGGCATTTGTTTCCTAAAGTGGTCAATGATGTATTTGTTTCTCATATGAACACCTGCGAGATGTTTGTGTCAGTAGTTGAAGTATGGAGGAAAGCTTGTAAATTTGGAGTTAGCCCTTTTGGAGTTTTTAAATGGGGAATTGAATCTTTCTTGGATTTTGTTGATCCATTCATTGTCTAGGAATTAATGATGTTATATCAAAGCATATTTGAGTATCAATACATATAGATACAGTATCGTATCGAAAATCCATAATTTTTTTCTTGATAAAATAGAAATATCTCTCTTTCCTGTTCCGCCATTCCGCATATGAGGCCATCAACTGTGGTGATTATTAAATATTAAGAAGAATATACTTTCATAATTTGTTCTGCCTGCGGGTGGCCTGATGCATTTTTTATATTTTTATTTATGTTTTTTATTTTGAACGTATAAAATATATCGATATGTATCGTGAGTATCAAGAAATGTATCGATACTTCGATACAGTTGTGTGTATCAATACGTATCGATACATATCAAAATTTGTGACATCACTACTAGGAATGCTTCATCAGTATGTTCATAACCCATATTCTTTTTCAATTCATTTTACCAGGTGCTGCACCAGATGGATTTGTGGATCAAGTTGAAAAAAGTTCTCTGGAGGCATGTCATCTTGTTGTTCATCTATGATGTGGGTGCAGAATTCTTGAAGAAATTGTAGTGGAGTATGTGAATTGTCCTTGAGACCTTGGTAAAGATTTACCTGGAAAGCTTTTTCTTGTAGACTTTGGAGCATTTTATTTTTTCCCAAGGTCATCAAATCGTTGAAGCTTGATTTGTATCATTGGTTATATTTTTCTTTTGTTGGTCTTCTAGGAGGCTCAACTTTGGAGTCACTTAGTTCCATGAATTTGGATCTGTCTCTCCCTAGTCTATTATGTAGGGGGTCGTCGTTAACCCAAGTGCTAGATTGTATGTTATAGGGGTAAGTCTCGTTGTTCCTGGGGTCAAATCTAACTGATGATTTTCTTTATTTATTTGTATTTGATCTTGTGATATTATCAGCCTCTCTCAGCATACTCAATGATTTTAAAAATATAGGTACACTGAAGAAAAAAGCATTAGGTAAATTGGTATATACTGAGAAGTCCGAGATTTTTTGATATCAAAATGAAAATATTTTTCAATTCATAATGACAACATAATATGACAACATCATGCAGACTAAGACACTTAAGTTAAGACAATATAGTGTCTAAAGCAAATGTGACGCAAAAACAAAAAGCTAGTGAAGACAGTGACCAAATGAAATTATCTTTCAGACAATTCTACTAATGATATGTCATATTTATATTACCGAGTCATTGGGTGTATAATATAACACCTCGTATAGATGAAAGATTTCATTTAAACAACAGATAAGTCAAGACAAAATACAGTGCAATGTAGAATTGAATGCATGGTTAATACCCCACCAATAACACTTATGCTGCCAACATTTTTTTTTTATTTCTTTTTGCTTTGTTTATTTTATGTTGACTCTTACTATCTGCTTGTGCTTATAATGACCAAATGAAGACAATTAGTGGGGAAACCTTACCGATAAGAAATACTGCCTTGTAAAACAAATTCCAACTTTTCAGACACTTATGTTTAAGCAATACCCAGTACTAGGTTTGTTTTTACAAGTAGTCCTTTTCATGTAGGCTGACAGCAGCAAGTCTAAGTCTTGAGTTATACATCAAAGTCCTCATGTAAGCAATTATATAAAGTGTACCATCTGGGGATATAGATTTTCCAAACTTTCTCTACTCAATGAAGACATACGGATAGTAATGAAACTGAGTCAGATTAGGTTGGAGACAAAGAAAGCTAGGGATTATTCTTTATATCATGAAGGTTCTAGTAGTGACGAATAAAGTTTCCTTATGCAATCATTCATATTGTTTGTGGGTTCACCTCTAAAACCCACAGAAGAAAAATGAGGAATTGCGTGTTCTGTATGTTAACATTCTGGTAAGGCAGCCTACCTTTTATAACACCCTAAACCGGCGACTAACGAAAGGCATTGCCAATGTATATGTTAGGCTAAACCCATGAGTATTAAAGGATAGGCGCGTGTTGCGTGTTTAGAGTAGCGTTTAAACTGCGACACGTGCGTTTTCATACACATGTCGGCACTAGGCTGCGTTTGTAGCATGTAGGCTAAACTGAGAACGAATTTCGTTGATTGTCCATTTTAGCCTATATGTTTAAGAAAGCATATTTATTTATTGTCCGTAGACATAATTGCGTAGACTTGGTGATGGACCAAGTCTGTGGTCTGTTGACTGGGGCTGAGCCCCAAAAGAAGGGAGGACATGGTCCCCACAGCTACTCTTCCCCAGTTTCACTGTTGGTGGAATGACTCAAGTTATGAAGTCTGGGGGTACCCATGGACAATCTATTTATGTCCGGTAGGTGGCCTCGCATTATTGTGAGGGTTGGCATTTCCTCCAAAGATCAAATCTCGGAGGGCCACACTGAGGGTATGTCCCGCAATAGTCCCGTCATAGTAGGATAGTCTATGGTGTTGCTGATATATATTTCAAGATTGGACACCACGTTTTCTATTCCTACGTGAATGGTGTCCCTGTTCGTCGACTTGAGTATTTTATTGGAAAGGAGTGTAACTCTAGAGAAGTGGCGATTTGGAAATGCCAGTATTCTGATAGTTGTTTCAAATGACAAAGTTAGAGAATTTGAAGTTTGAAAATTTCAGCTCTTGTTTCGGGATTTTGGAAAGACCCTGATTTTTGGAGGTGAGGAAATTGCTCACCTTCCTAGTGTCAGATGGCTCTGTGGCTTTAGCCACAGAGGAACAAGCTGCCGATTGGTCCGCAGGAAATGGAAGAATTTTTGGGGTTTGTTGCGTCATTTCATTGAGAATTGACTCAACATTGGCAACTTTCTCTGAGGATTGAGAATTGTTGTTGGCAGGTAGAAGAGGTTGGATTACATCGGAAAGCAACATTTCCTCCTTGTAATCGAGGAGTTGATCAACTTCCATGATGGTAGTTGAGGACATAATGAAAATTAAAAGAGAAAAAATATAAGAAAATTCGAAAGAAGATTGGAACCAAAGCGAACAGTTCTAATTGAACTAAAGAATGGTGCTTTGAGCAACAGTCGACAAGCGAATGAATTGTGTTTGTTCGTTGTTGCAAAGATTTGGTTCAATTTCCCTTTTGCAATCAGCTGTTTGTAACGTCAGTCTATAGTGTGTTTTATGTGTTTTTATCTTATCTTCGATTTTAGGGTCGACGTGCGAGTGTGTGTATGAGATTTTTATTATATCTATACATGAAATTTCTATATATTAGATTTTTATTATGTCTATATATTTTTACTCTCTGCAAAATCGAGGTGAAGTTCTTGTATGTTTTTGATTGCATTTTTTATTGGTTCCTTTTGGCCTGCTTCTTTGTTTAGGCTTGATTGGGCTTTCAGGATTATATGTGTGAGTTATTATTTCCTCATTGAATCTGACTTTTTTTTATTTTTGGTGTTTGATTTTACCACTTCACTGTATGTTTTTCGTGTTTTATTTTTTTGTGAGTCAGATTTTATATTTATTTCTTCATCTTTTTCGTCTGAATTTTGTGAATTTTTATTTTTATTTTCATTTATCATTTTGTCCAATTCTGGATTTTCACTAATTAGGAATGCTGGTTTGACTCGATTTATCGACACCTTCTTTTCCTGTCCTGACACACAAGTATTGTGAACATTTTTTCTGTTCAATCAATTACTTTGTATGGTCCAGAAAAGGTTTTTGTAAATCTCGTTTCATTCCTTCCTCTCGTAAGAACATGGGCGATGTTGTAGCTAAGGTCCATATTCACAAACGTCACTTTAACCTCTTTTCACTTAAACTTCACTTAAAAATGACTTTTGGCACAATTTTGTATTTAACAGTGTGGTAACATTTTATTTTTACATTGGAACTCTCATAAGAGATGAAATGTTATCATATTTTTAAGTATGAAATTGTGCAAATAAAATTTTTAAAGTAAAATTTAAGTGAAGGGAGGTTAAAGTTACGTTTGTGAATATCGGCCTAAGTGTCTTGAGACGTAAGGTTTTTGTTTACGTGAGTAGGTGCTTGCTTAAGAAATTGGTTTGCATCATCTTTTATAATTGTACTATGGTTGGGGGGTTTATTTATTTTGATTCAATAAAGAAGTCCCCTGCCTAGTGTAATTCTTCGCCTAGTGCTAATTGAGCGGCGGAGTGACCAGTATCTGTTTGTAAGGCTGATTGTAGGCCTAGCAAGATGGTAGGTAAGATATCTAACCATCTTTTTGTGTCGGCAGCCATTATAGAAGCTTCAAGAGCTCTATGTCACCTTTCTACCTTCCCATTTGATTGGGGGTGGTAGGTTGTAGTGGCTCAATGTTTAGCACCCAAGGTTTTGGTTAGTTCATTGAATAATTGGCTTTCAGATTGCCTACCTTGGTTGGTTGTAATACTTTTGGGTGCTCCAAATCTAGCAATCCAGGTTGTGTATAATTGAGTAGCTACTGTTTGTGCTGACAGTTCAATTAATGGAATTGCTTCTGGCCATCTTGTTGCACCATCTATCATCGTAAAGAGGTATTTATGTCCTTGTGATGGGGGTAATGGACCCACTAGATCTTTGTGAAGGTGTTTAAACTGATCAGTCGGTCTAAACCTTTTGAATTCAGATTTAGTGTTTCTGCCAATTTTGGCTGTCTGGCAATTCAGACAAGAACGGGCCCAGTTATTACAGCCTGAGTTTATTTTGGGCCATACGAAACTCGAGGTCATGAGTTTTGTAGTACTACGAGGTCCAGTGTGTGATAGAATATGCACACTGTCGAACGCCATTTTTCTGTATTTTAATGGAATAAATGGACGTTCTTTACCAGTTGACACATCACATATTAGTAGTATTTTTGTGTCAGGGAGTTTTCTCAGTTTTAGTTTGAGACCAGTGGTGTTGGAAGATAATAATTTTTGTAATTCTTCATCTTGCAGCTGATCTTTTGCTATTTCAGCATATGGTAATTGAGATGGAGTTGTGAGAGCTTCAATTCGACTTAGGGCAACAGCTGGTTCATTCAGCTCTCCTTTAATATACCTTATGTCAGTCATAAATTGACTAATGAATTCGAGCTTTCTTATTTGGCGAGGTGAGGCATGCTCACTTCTTTGCTCAAAGGCATGTATTATGGGTTTATGGTCTGTATATACAGTGAAGCATCTACTCTCTACATGATGTCTGAAGTGCCTTATTGCTGCATTTATTGCCAATAACTCCCAGTCGTAAGTACTATAATTTTTCTCCATTTTGGAATGTTTCTTCGAGAAAAAGGCAAGTGGCTGGTTGGTGCTATCCTTTATTTGGTATAAGGTTGCACCTATTGCAAAATCGGATGCGTCTGTTGAGATACAGAGTGGAAGACTGTTATGTGGGTGAGTCAGTAACTTTGCATTGGCTAGCATGTTATTTGTATTTTCAAATGCTATTTCTGCCTCTTCAGTCCATTCAATGGGCGTTTTGTCGCGCTTTTTATTAGTTTTAATAAGGGTGAACTGTTTGTCTTGTTTTGACGCAGGATTTTTTATGCAACATTTGTAAAAATTGATCATTCCTAGGAACCTTCGAAGTTCTGCAACATTCGTGGGTTTAGGAAATTTCAATATTGTATTTACCTTTGTTTTTAGGGGGGTATACCTTCAGGTGTTATTTGGTACCTGAGAAAGTCAATACGAGTTTTAGCAAATTTGCTTTTAGGTAAATTGATCATAAGGCTGGCAGTGTGTATACACTGTAATATGGCTCTTACATTTTTCTTGTGTTTATCGATTCCACCTTCTGAGCATATGCAGATATCATCTAGATAAGCATATGCAAATTGTAAATTCCTCAATACCTGATTCATAAAACGTTGGAAAGTTTGAGCAGCATTTCTAAGTCCAAATGGCATTTGTAAGTATTTGAATAAGACAAATGGAGTGATAAGTGCTGTCATGCAGATATATTTTTTGGCCATTGTTATGTGGTGGAAGCCCCAATTAATGTCTATTTTAGTAAACATTGTTTTTCCATTCATATTGTTAATGAAATCCATTATATTGGGTACGAGGTATTTGTCTGGAATGGTTTTAGCGTTCAGGGCTCTATAGTCCCCGACAATTCTCCAAGTTCAATTAGCCTTTTTGGCCATGTGTATTGGTGTAGACCATGAGTTGTTAGAAGGTCGACAAATACCTTCTTCTATCATTTTAGAAAATTGCTTCTTGGCTTCAGCAAGTTTGTCGGGTGGCAATCTTTGTGCCCTTGCTGAGCAAGGCTGACCACTTGTTTCTATTACATGCACTGTATCATGTTTGTATGTTGGATGTTTCCTTATTGATGGTAATAAAATACCTGGATATTCATTTAGTATTTTTAGGAAATTTTTGTCTACAGTTGCACAACTTCTAATGGAAGTATCCAGTAATTTGTAATTTTTTTGTTATGCCTTCCACATATTTTCCAGTTGTTGAGTTGATCAAACGTTTATTTTTTAAATTGACTACCAACTCATAGTAGCAAGAAAATCTGCTCCAAGTATTGGTTATGGTATATCAGCTATTGTGAAATCCCATGACATGTCCCTATGGAGACCAATGTCTATTTTGCAATGTTTTCAACCATATGCAGCTAATGTATGTTCATCAACTGTATTTAATTTGGATTTTGGAGAAAATTTCTTATGTTTATTTTTAGTTGGTAAAATTCTGAGATCAGCACTAGAATCTATGAGGAATTTTCTCCTTTTTGTCCTGTCCGTGATGAACGGGTAGCGAGAGTATTTGGGCGAGAGATCGGTAGTCACCGATATGATCCCTCAATCTAATTTGACTTATTATTCTGTTCTCTCTTTTCGATCTCTGTGAGGAGAGTTTTCTTCTCCTGCACATCTTGGACCATTCTCTCACCCATCATTTATAGCGGGTATTACAACATTTGCTTTTTCCCCATATCGATTGTGGTAGAAGCAAAGGGCTGTTGATCAGTTTGAGTCTTGTTTGGGAGATTTAGATCTCCTCAGAGGTGTTGGACTCCTATTTTTATCATCTCTCCGTCCTCGAGAGTGTGACTGCCTATTTCTATAGCTTTTATTTCCATTGGGATTGCGTCCCCTGCTCTTGAATCTCTTATTGAAGTTACTCCTAGCAGATGTATATTCTCTAGCCTTGCGAGTTTCCATTTTCAACTCAGTTATTTCAGCTCGGAGTTTACTTAATTTGTCTACTGGAGCTGCTGTTGCTTGGATGGCAGGTTTCCCTGTGTACTCCATTGCAGTTTCTGCAGCTTTAGCTAGTGCTAGTAAGTCATCATCGGTCCTTGAATTTGTCAGATTCAGAGCACCCAGCGTTTGTACTACTGAAGCTGGCAGTTGCTCACAGAATCTATCTTCAATTACCATTGGAGAGACATGGTTGTCACCATTTTTAACCAACTTTGTCATGAATATGGTAGGTTTGTCATCTCCGATTGACATTCCACTCAGTAATTGCCTTATTTCTAGGCATTGAGTGATACCAAAGGTTCTCCTATTTTTTCAATGAACCATTCGTAAGGGTCTTCTTCATCCTCCAGACAGTCCATTATGTCTAGGCAGGCCCTGATTATTTCAGCTAGCATGCTACCACAAAGTTGCTGATAGCATTCTTCATGGGAATTTATTTATGTTGTTTGTCCATGGCTTCTTCGATACTAGCTTTGATTAGATCTTGAATAAGCTTTCCCTGATCTTCAACTTCTTTGGAAGCGATAGTTCGGATAGCTGCTTGCCTAGTTATATTTTGAGTTAGTTTGTCAGCAATTTCAACAACATTTTCATGAACTATTGTAAAAAGATTCAACTCGTTAGAGGATCTGAGATTTACAATTTGTGGGTTACCACGATTAATGAGACATTTATTTATTTTTAGGCGTAGTCTATTTTCCTTCTAAGTGGAAAACATTTATTTTGAAGGGGGGGGGTTCAATTTCCCACATTCAATCTTCAAGTGAAGAGTCCAGTGAAGATTTCCGCTAGACAAGCGCGATTGCTCGCACTAGCAGGCCAGCGGTATTCCGCCAGATAGCGTTTTCACGCCTGCTTTAAAAAAAAATTCCCAACATGAAAATATCACATCGGGGTCACTAGGCTGTGGGTTCACTTCTAAAACCCACAGGCGAATGAATGAGGAATTGCGTATTCTGTATGTTACCATTTTGGTAAGGCAGCCAACCTTTTATAACACCCTAAACCAGCGACTAACAAAAGGCATCGCCGGTGTATATGTTAGGCTAAACACGCACGTCATTTATGAGTATTTAAGGATAGGTGCGTGTTGTGTGTTTAGCCTAGAGTTTAAACCTCGACACGTGCGTTTTCGTACGTCTTCTGGCATTAGGCTGCATTTGTAGCATGTAGGCTAAACTGAGAATGAATTTCGTTTATTGTCCATTTTAGCATATGTGTTTAAGGATGCGTATTTATTTATTGTCCTTAGACATAATTGCGCGGACTTGGTGATGGACCAAGTCCACGGTCAGTCAACTGGGGTCAAGCCCCAAAAGAAGGGAAGACATGGTCCCCACATTGTATTTTGAGAAAATATTTTTTAGAACACCTGAGGGTGATATTAACAGTCGTCAATACGATTGAATGGAGTTCTTGTCATAATTAAGAGGGAAATTTTGTTTGTTGCTGACAAAGTTTGAAACAAGCTTTGTTCAAGATGACTTCATTGCTCCGTCAATAAAGGCCATGTAGAGCCTTCTCATGTGCACAGTGACATCTTCATTCTGATCCATCTTCATCTGTGTTGTTTGTATCATCTCTCCTCATTCACTAAATTCACTTAAACCAAAACTCCAAAGCCTAAACTTTCTTATAGGAGTCTTTCTCATGAAGATAAACAATTGGGTAAAGATAAAAGGAATTATCTATAGTTTCCCCGACTTGTCTACAATAGTTTTTTATTTTATTTTTGCTAGTACTTTATTTTTCCACATTTTCAACCCTATTCTTCTTTTGTAGTTATATGTCATTGACAAAATAATTCTGTTGTTTGTTTTTGTAGGTTTTGACCTTCTTATGGATTTAAACTTTGTTAGGTTCTTCTGTCTACACTCTATGCTTATTATTGGCTTAATTAATGCAGACTAATTTTCTGATTAAATATGAAGACAAGGTAAGCTATGTTCCACCGTGTTTGAGAGACTTGACTCCAGTTGAAAATAATTTAACTATAGAAAAATTAGATTTAAAAAATAAAAATGTCTTGAAAGTTTAAGAACCTAAAGACAATTTGATATCAGTTTTTTTACAGCATGATGTTTTATTCATAGGATATTATGACATTATTAAAATTTAAATACTAACATAAATGAAGGTCGGACATTATGATCTGTTTGATTTCAGACCTCTCAATACTTACTTAATTCATTGTGGGGCCAACTAATTTTGAAATTTTTTTTTCAATCTTCTTCCTTACTTTCAAAATAATTATAACATAAGTAGGTAATGTAAAACAAAATCAGTCTATGTAAAAGCTTATTTCTAAGAAAAAAATTTAAAAATTTCTTTGGAATTATACCATTTAAATAGGCTACCAGCAATATAATTGAACATCCTGAACAGAATTCAACACTATGAAAATTCTAACTTTCTCCAAACTTATTATGAAAAATTCTTAAACCCAGTACTGACAACTTCCTTGAAGCATAACTTGTAGCTAGTGCTGGTATCAACCTTATACTACAATGCTTGCTATACAATACTTGTCTAACTTTTACAACACCAATACAGACTAACTTTTAAATTCAGTATTATTTAGTAATTTATTGGTTGTTCAATACCTTCAAAGTACTAGCAAGAAAACAGTATGCCAACCTTTAAAAAATTTAATATGGACATTTTTTAAATCATAATATTACTGTTGCATTACTGGTAACGTTATATTACCCATGGTAGAAGAACTGGTATTATGTATGAAGCATTGCTTTCTTTATCTGACAAAGCAACATTGAGATAACATTTACTAACCCAGCATTACTCTGTCAGTATTGTATTGATATTCTAATATCAGCACTGAAAATGTACTTGGTTTCATAAATGTAAGCAATTAGTCTGAGGGTAATTGTTGGTAAAACTTGGCTGGATGGTACTAGGCCTGTACTAGACATTTGTTCATTTATTATTTGGTGACAGTTTCCGATTGGTGTGGGTTTAGTATTTTCTGAACTTATTTTCCAGTTCTTCTGTCTGACATATTTTTCAGTATTAGCCCAAGATGGTACATCTAGGTGCTAAATACCATCATTGTTAACAGTGGAATAGTATAGACATTTGTAATAGGGTACAAACTACATATCTTTTAGTAATCCAATGTGCAAAATAGTGGTCTGTGTGGAAGTTTTTATTGCCACCAAGTGTCAATTATGCCAAAACTTTCAAATTGTGTCAAAATTGATTAATTTTTAGGGCTGTAACAATTGAATGAACAAAATGCCATATTGCGACATATATTTTTAACAGAATGTGGTAAGGAAATGGTTACAATGAGACAAGTACACTTCAAATACATAATTCCACATTATGAAAACTATTTTCAACTGAATATAGCAGAAATAGCGTCACAATGAAGCAAATATATTCAACATATAAAATGCCACATTTTGACAAATTTTTCAACATAATGAGGCAGAAAAACTATTGCAATAACTCTAATATATTTGACATAATAATGTCACATTGTGACAAAAATTTTAACACAATGTGGCAGAAAAAATGTTACAAATTGCCACAATAATTACCTCTGTAGGTGTCACATGACTCAGTGTTTTGTTTTTGCTTTCCCTCCAATTTGGTGATATACAGTTGTAAATGTGAAGTTTTATCTTAGTAGTACCTCCAACATTTAGTTCTGCAAATTTGTGGGATTGATTAAAAATGTTACCATCAATGTTTGGTGAGGATTTCATTGCAATTAAAACATAGCTCGTTTTATTGAATTTTACCAAATTTGGATTAGTGAATTAAATTAGATATTATGCAAAACAGTGATTTTATAAGGGTAAGTACCCATATTACTATGTCTCTATTTAAGTTCGTCTAGTTCTTTTTTGCACGGTTATGATATATTTACTTTTGATGAATTCTTTGAAGTATTTGAAGACTCTAAATCTGATAAGGAATTGAAGATTGTGATACTTTTTTATACCATACTAGCTGACCCATCGCATGTTGCTGCGATCTTTGAAGAAAGGAAATGAAAATTCTCTTTGATTTGTCGCTGAATGCTGATTGATTTAAGGGCGACGAATTGAAGAGAATTCATATCTAGATGAATTCTCTTTGATTCATCCTAAATCCTGATTAATTTGAGGGTGAAGTGTGCGTAGATTTTTTCTCGAATCATTTATTTTTCAATGGTATTAGAAAATAAACTTTATGTAGGTGTGGAAAGGTACCATGCAATCTTCAATTTGTCAACTGATTGACTTCGAGGATAATACTACAATTCAGGCATAAATTCATTGAAACTTCAACGAATTCTATCCTGAATGATTCGTGTAATAGGTATTCATTGATGAAAGTTCCTTGAGGAATTGAAGATTGCATGGTACCTTTTTACACAGGAAGCTTATTTTGAAATTCCATTGAAAAACAAACAATTCGAGAAGAAATCCACGCAGTGGCCTAATAACAATCTTCAATTCCTCAATAAATTGTCTTCCAAAAATAAACGTATCTATGATACTTATCATTCAGAATTCAATTCGTTCAAGTTGCAACGAATTTACTGCTGAATTCTCATTTTCATTAAAGATAAGTTGTTGAGGAATTTTGGATCGTTGATATCCTGTGTGTGGATTTTTTCTCAAATCATTTGTTTTTCAATGGTATTAAAAATATGCTTCGTGTATAGAAAGGTACCACATAATCTTCAGTCAACTAAATTGACTTTGAAGAATACTAGAATTCATGCTTAAATTCATTGAAATTTCAACAAATGGCGAATATCATGAATTCTAGTCAGTACATATTTTTTGAAATTAATTCATTGAAGAATTTATGATAATTGTACTTTTCTACAGGTACTTCCTTAGAATGCAAGTGATTCGGGTTAAGGTGGGTGTTTGTGTATATTTTTGTAGTTCATTATAAGTAGGTACCTTATTTTATTATCATTGTTTTGTTTCAGCATTCGAGTAGCCTTTCCTGAAACTGTAGCCTTTGACAAAACTAGAACCTGATGGAGACTACTGTGTTCGTGAATAGTATTACTATTAGTTTTTTATGTACCATTGAAGATTATATGGGCCAGTCATACTTTTTGATGGTAATACATTGTTTATATAAGTAAGTATATGGAAACTGTAATTGTTGATCATAACTCATTTTATACATTGATTTATTCAGTTATTACCTGATTGCCATCATTGGTTTCATTTATATTGCTATAATACATTTGTTTTTATCGTCCTATTTTATTTATTCTATAGAATTCATGTTCATGGAAGCTGATATGCGAATGACTGGATGAATGTATTGATATAATTATATAGAATTACAAGGGTCTTCTGCAAATTGAATCGCTTCGAAGTTGCTGGATTAAACAAAATCAGTACCTATATTTACTAAAGTGAGTTTATACTTTCTGAATAATTTCGTATTGCTATTGCTGTCTTGCATTAAGCATGAATGAACCTTGAACTTCATAAAGTTCTATTAATTACCCATAAACTGGGGTAACTTGGATGGAAAAGAGATGAATTTTTTCCATTTTTTAGCTATATGTATGCAAAAATGTGTGGTACCTAGTTAACTTCAGTTTTTTTTTTAATCTTAAAAAGGATTCAAATATTTATGAAATAAGCCCTAGATGAGACCTATAGGTTTCCCAGTACCAGCACATAAAAATCATAAAAGCCCACTACTCAAAATTTAAAAGTCAGTGTAACTTTGAAAATGCTATTTCTTGCTCTGTTTCTGGCATAATTTGATTTAGTTTTTTAGGGTAAAATTGATAGAACGGTGTTTAGTATTTTTATTTATCCATTTATTTAGTTAAATTTTGGTTTGAAAAATCATTATTCTCTAGCAAGGCTTGCTGTGCTAGAATTTTTTGAATTGTAGATGTAAATTGGCCAATTTTAAATTTGATTTTCTAGAGAGGTATTGATGAAATAGAACTTTTTGCTGTCAATTTTGTTTTTTTATATTAAAAAAAATACTGGTTTATACCTGTATATGGGTGGTACCAATGAGATATTTTTATTTTATTTTATATGTTATATATTTTTTGCCTTTGAGTACAGAGAAAAATCAAGGTAGAGTGATCAGACATACTATATAGTTGTGTTTGATATTGCAAGAAAGTGTTAAATAGGATTCAATAAGTTTTAGTTCAGGACCAGTCTGTTGAAAGTTATTTATCAGTTTTACTTTAAAATATTTATTCAATGTCAGTTGTACCAGTAGCGGCCAAAAGAGGTGGTAAAGTACCTAGTTAGAACCACTTTCGATGTTACACCATACACGAAATATCACGTACTTTAAAAGCAGTAATACTTCTAGAGTAAATTCAAGTTTATCATCCACCAACTATAGTGGACCTTAACATATGTTAGAAACTCAATAATATTTTAAAACACAGGAGTGAGTTTACACATTTAATAAAATAATAAGTTGTTCATCACAGTACATATAATCATACGTTAATATTTATACATATACAATCACAATTTAACAAGCAAGACAATCTGTTCACTAGAGACTTCTACTAGAGAGGTTCCAGGTACTTAGAAGTAGCTGTCGAGGAACTGTGTCTTTTTCCACTGAGTCGAGGGATTATATACTCGTTCAGGGTATGAAAACGTACGTGTTGGATTGGCTAAGTGAGGTAGGGTGTTGTTATTATATGGTTGTGCTGACTCGTTGAGTACTCGAGGGACAGACTCAAGTAGGTCATGAATATACAGGTAATATATCTATATTCATAAAATTAAATATAGGTAATTTAGTGGTTGTTTATAAAGAGTTATAGGGTGATTATTGTTGATAAATATCTACGTTTTTGGTATTCGAGACTGTGTGGACGAATATGTTCGTCATTTCTAAAAATAGATGAAAATATACGTTACACAATTCTCCGGAGGTAACAAAGAAAAATCAGGAAAAAAAAATTTTCCAAAGTATATCCAACAAGTACGAAAGAGAGAGAAAAAAAAACATCTCTTATTAACTATGCATGGTTAAAATTATGTCATATAATGCGAGAATATATACTTAGAATAAAATGTTTTATGAATATGGATTATGAGTAACAAGTTTAATCTTAAGTATATAGGTAATTAGTATATCGTATTATTTTACGTAATTTTTACAATGCTGTGCTTTTTGTTAAGTTAGCACAATTTCAATGGGAGGTTAGCTTTAAATAATATACAATAATAAAACTTAAAATAAACGAGATTGTAATTAACCACTATAAGAATATCCCATTGACAAAAGTTAGATAATTATTAACATTTTGGTCGGGTATTTGTAGTTCAATGGATTTAATTTTTTTCTCCAAGTCATTAACGGGAACAGTGTGGGGAACAAAGTTTTTCCATTTGGGATTGTAGACCTTTGTCGTTGCCAGGTCTATGGCAAGGTCAAAAAGTTCTGTAGAATCAGAAAAATATGGCCAAAGGTGTGGTAAATGATTTTCAATTTTAATAGTCTCTTCCAGTGATTCAGAGAGACAGGGGATTTCTATTGGGATAATTACTGTGTTTTTATTGTTTTCATCAATATTTTCAATTTGGATATGACAGCATACATCCAGAATAATGGTTCCGGGGGAGTTATTATTGATTTTTAGTTTTTTCGGATTTTTTCATAACAGAGTTAGTTGCTACAAGGGAATTGAAGTTTACGATAGAAGTTTGGTGTGTCCAATAGGGTGTACTAGAGTTTTGTTATTATTCAGGTTACATTTAAATGAGCAGGACTGTAATAAATTTTGGTTTAAATCTTGAAAGAAAAGATTCTTTGCACATGAAGACAATTGATCACTTCCTCTATTAGACGGAAGGAAGTATAATGGTTTGTCAGAGTTACAGTAGTGGAGATTAGTTCCACTGATGTAACGTACGGAGTTTGTTCTGATTTCGTGAATAATCAGAGATGGTTCTTGATCCCAGCTGCACAGTTCATTAGAATGACTTTTGAATGTGAGTGGAATGAAGTTGTAAATTTCATATTTAGAGTCTAATTGTTTTAGGGGAATTTTGATTTCTAATTCTAAGGTGTTTTTAAAGAAGTTGCAGTTTACAAGTTCAGCATGATAGTAGTTTTGAATGTCCTTAATGGGGATGGCTGGATCAAGGTCTAAATTTTTTGTAATTTCTAAAAGTTTTAATATGTCTTTTCCTAATATTTCTTTTGAAATAATTGAAGAGGGGATCATATGAGACTTACAAGATGTTAGGATGTTTGATAATCTTAACGTGTTTATAAGGTAGTTATTATAGAATCCTTGTATATAATTTAGAGAGATTAGAAGTTCATGTTCTCCTAGGGAATTTTCCATAAAAAAGTTTGTATGAGAGACGAATTTGTATGGTCGATAAAACTATGCAGATTAGTGGACGTATTTACTAACGCTGCATGTTCGGTCAACAGTTGATTTTTAATAATGTCGTATTTGTAACGGCCAAAAGAGGTGGTAATGTACCTAATTAGAACCACTTTCGGGAGTACACCATACACGAAATATCACGTACTTAAAAAGCAGTAATACTTCTAAAATAAGTTCGAGTTTATCATCCACAAACTATAGTGGACCTTAACATTTGTTTGAGACTCAATAATATGTTAAACACAAGAGTGAATTTACACATTTAATAAAATAGTAATTTGTACATACAGGTACATAAATATACGTTAATATTTATAAATATACAATCACAATTCAACAAGCAAGACTATCTGTTCACTAGAGACTTCTACAAGAGAGGTTCCAGGTACTTAGAAGTAGCTGTCGAGGAACTGTTCAACTGTGTCTTATTCCACTGAATCGAGGGATTATATACTCGTTCAGGGTATGAAAACTTACATGTCGGATAGGTAAAGTGAAGTAGGGTATTGTTATTATAGGGTTGTGCTGACTCGTCGAGTACTCGAGGGACAGGTACAACTAGGTCATGAATATACAGAAGGTATATCTATATACATAAAATTAAATACGGGTAATTTAGTGGTTGTTTATAAAGAGTTATAGGATGATAATTGTTGACAAATATCTACGTTTTTGGTATTCGAAAACGAGTGAACAAATATGTTCGTCATCTCTAAAAATAGACGAAAATATACGTTACAGTATTCTTCTTTCAACGAGATTTCCTTAGCCAGAAAATTTTGTCCATCTCTAAAGTTTAGCACTTGACAGCAAAAGTGTAGCGCATCTCCGAAGAAGGACCTAATTGGTGTGAATACGCTTTGTTTGCTTCGAATGGAGGATGACGTTGAATAGAAGTCTTGAATCATAGCGGTATTTAGTTCTTTAAGGTTTTTTATTGCATTTATTAGACGTTTTGCCATTTCTACATATTTGCAATTTTTCCAAGTTGTTTCATTACACAAACGGTGTTTAAAATTTGTTGCCAATAGCCTATCTGCTGATTCATGCAGATCTAGCTTAATAGAGTAAATTATTGGGGCAGATTTAGAATATACGAAAATATTGTTTATTTCTTGAAAATAAGCGCCAGTTGACGCCTTCGTAATCTTATATGGGTCAGACAATGTTCTTTGCGCAATAGTACTCGAAGAAATACTTATTGCGAAATAGAAAAGTAGATTCGTATACATTTTCTGAAACAGAAGAAATGCAACGTCCGAATTATTTACGAGTAATTAGATTATGAGTTTTTAGGAATTTGTTATGAAATGAGAATGCTGGGGCAAAGGGAGAGACAAATTTTAATTTTGGTCAGTTAGTTAGTATAAAGTTAATAAAATTTGACCGATTTGTTTGAGATTTGCGTTTGCTCGTTCTTGATTTTTCCGTCTTTTTTTTCGCCATATATATTATTTTTTTTTATTTCTTTCATTTTTTGGTGTTTGTTCGCGGAGACACGTTTTTCAGTGAGGTGACTTGTGCGGTTTTTTAACTTTAATTCGGAGAGAGAAAAAAGAAAATCTCTAAAGAAAAAATGTTGGTTGTGTACATGAATGACTGTAAGTACATGTCGTCGGGAGTTGTTGAGGCTAATGAGTCCTGGTTTCCCGGAGATCAGGTTCTCACCAAAGTTTGACAATTTCAATTTTGTATGTGCGAGCCCCGTTTGTATTTTTCGCTCCATCGTCTTTTTTTGCTATTTTATCGCGTGTCTACTGTGTCCGACCGTGGTGCTTTCTTAAGTGACTTCGAACCGTCACAGATCTATGGTGAAGTCATCGAAGAAGATTTGGGTTTCTGGAGCCATTCCGTTTGTTTTACCTGTTGTCCCAAATCAGAAGAATATGCCAAGAATCTATTGTTTGAACTTCGCATATTCCTCCCTCATTCGATGATTGTTGAATTTAGGCCATCCGGGATTAAACTGGTTTTCCAAGGGAACCTAGACACTCGAGGGTTGGTCGGGCTGGGCATACTTTCCGGCCTTTTGGTTGGTCTTTTGTGTGTATCACAACCGACCAACGAGAAGGTTACTGTAGAATATGTCCAACTCAACCAGTTTTATCTCAATGATCTTTTACTCGGAACAGCTGGAGTTCGCCTTGTCAGATTTATTAATCGGCATTATAAGCCTCGTTTGCACCTCTCGATATCCTCCACTGGTTTTCATCTTCAGCGTCACTACGATTCAACCAAGTACAACCGAGCGATGTCCTATCATGGCGGATGGCTGCTGTCCAAACCAACTTTCTACTTGTTCTTATGGAATACCCCTTTGATGGAAGAAAGTATCTCCACTGAAGAGAGCGGATCTTCAGATGTTGCGCAAGATCAGTGAAATGCGTCCCCGATGTCGATGGAAACCAGCAGTTCAGCCAACAGAGAACGGCTGGAGAAGTTTCTAGAGGGATATTCCAAGACATGGGCTATTGGTGAGTTTTTTCAAACACATATTTATACCGATTTTTTTCTAGTATTTCAGGTTTATGATTATTTAATTTTTATGACTAGGGTAGGCTGGGAGAAATAAGGGGGGAAAGGAAAGAAAGACAGGAGAGAGATGAGAGAGAAAAAAGTTGAGGAAATCGTGAATGAAAAAACACGTAGATGCAGGTAATATACTTTACACACATCTACTTTTGTTTTTTCAGAGAGCGACCCCTTGGTTTAGGTAAAATTTGGGTTGGGATGGGGGTTTTGAGATTTTCACGGTTTTCTTCCAAATTTATTTCACTGTTTGTTTCGTTATTATTACGAGATTTATATAGGATTAATCGTCGCACGTGCACCGTTTCATCGTATGCAGTTTTATCGTCTGTTTTAATGCGAATTATGTAATTTAGATCCGTGACCTTCCTAACAATTTTATGCAGTCCGGTGTATTTCATTTTATTTTTCGCGACGTTTTTCCATTGACGCAGCAGAACAAGGTCATTGGGTTTGAAGTAAATGATCTTGTGGTGAGCGTTATAATGTTTTGCATTTTTTTCTGATGCTTTCTTTACTAAGTTCGGTGTTTTTTCTCTCGTTTGAAGAAGCGTTTCAATTTCTTCTTCACGAGTTATATTATTTTTAGAGTTTTCCAGTATTTCTGGTAGATGTACTTCAGGATTAAATCCATGAAGTAGGTAGAAAGGGGATTTATTATTTAAGTGTTCAATCGGAATTATATTGTACGCAAAGATAATTTTATTAATAGTCTCGATCCATTCTTTTTCATTTGAATGATCGCATTTCGAGAGTGATTTTTTAATGACACTGTTGATTTTTTCAATGAGTCCTAGTGATTGGGGGAATAAAAAGAGGAGAAAATAATTTTGATATTATTTTCTTCACAGAATTTGCGAACGGGTTCATTAAGAAAAATGACCTCCTTTATTGCAAGAAATTTTTCCGGGAGTGCCATACGTGTAACAAATAAATTTCAAATACTCAATTACGCATTGAGCATTTGGGTTTTTTGTTTGACGTATGGTACAAAAGTTTGTGATTTTGTCGACACCGACAAGCACGTATGAGTGTTCATACTCGGTATTAAATTTCCCTATGAAATCGATTTCTAAATGAGAGAATGGTTCAGGATTTTCGATTTCTATATGTTTGAGGTAGCCAGCATCTTTAGGGGAATTTTGTGCAATTTGACACTCATGACACAACAATACATATTCCGTTATTTTTTGTACCATATTTTTGAAGAAAAACTGGTTTTTTATTTTATTTTAAGTTTTTTTAATTCCAAAATTAACTCCATACAACGGATTGTCATGTAGTTTTTTTAGGACTACCTGAATTAGTTTCTTGGGAATTACAGTAACCGCTTCATCATATAATGAGGTTGGGTTAGGTAATTTCTTTAAAACATTATTTTCATCGAGAAAGTATAATTGTATTGTAGGATTTAATTTTTGTATTTTATTTTTATCCTTTTTAATTTCGTTATAGTTTAATAACGATGTGACGGTTATATATTGTAACAGAACAATCAAATACACAAGTTAGTTAAAAAGGTGTATTAGACATAAACTTTATAGAAGAGTAACAGTAGTAAACATCAAGAATTAAAAGAATAGGTAAGATTGTAACAACATTAAGAAGAGTTAATCAGAACAAATTAGAATGAATGAAATAGTACAAAACATGAGATTATATAGTAAGTAAAAAGAGGAAGGTTCAGGCGAATTTACTGAGTATTGGAGAAGGGTGTTGATCTTATTGGTTAATAGAAATATATGTACAGTAAGTATGACCAATGGTCTCGTGAGAATATGACAGAAAGTAGGTGTTCACAATTAAATTAGTAGAAATTAGTATATATGCAAGATTGCAGAAATAGTGTAAACAAAAGATGAGTTCATTGTTTATGAGTAAACACAGTAACGGTTTATATAGGAAATGATGTCATCAAACAAATATTGACTTGAAGAAATGACGTTAGAGTTAATGAATGGGAAATAATAGAAAAATAGAGAGAAAGTAATGATGATGATGATAATTAGTAATACAAAAATATTTCATATTATGAACGATATGAAAATATTGTTACAAATATACCCTGGTATTTTGAAATTCAATGTTTGGTAAAAACATGAATTTGGAAATAAAGGAAAGGTTGGATCACTTGGATACAAAACATAGATTTTTAACATAATATTCATAAAACATTGTTAATTATATAACATAATATTCATTCAATCAATATATATCATAATACAAAATTTATAAAACTTATTTCGAATTATCTTACTTTATATTGACATCTTCATAATTTCTGTCCATATTATTTTCTACAGAACTTGTCAATTCATAGAATAGTTGCGCAATATGTTTACTTTCTAATGGTTTTCTTAATCATACACAAAATATAAGGAATAAATAAATTACAGTAAACGTAATATAACATAACCAAATTAATATAATTATAGTAATTAATGAAATTGAATTGCGATCTCCAATATTATTGAATTTAATTTCGAAATTGTCTAATTTTTCTTTGAGTTCATTAGTAGGACTGATAGGAGATAAATGTGGTATGAACATAGTCCAATTGGGGTTATAAGCATGTATGCTTGGTAATGCAATTGTCCTTTTAATATCAGAATAAATTACAACATCATATTTAGTCCATAAAAGAGGAATATGATGCTCGATATGAACATCATCGGTCATATCTCGGAGGCATGGAAATCCTCTTGGAATAATGGTTTCAGAGAAATCATTTTCCAATTTATTTTCAATTTGGACATGACATAGAACTGTTAAGAGAATTGTTCCAGGATATGGTGATATTGTTGAGATTTCAACAGATTTAGAGGATAAGGTATCGGTTGCAAATAAACGTAAAGGATTGGTAATTGCAAACATGTTTTCAACAAATTGGTGAATTATTGTATTTCCGTGATTAGTTTCACAGCGGAAAGAACATGATTTAAGAATATCATTATATGGCTTTTGTAAAAATAATGTTTTAGCACATGTGGAAACTTTGTCGGATCCTCTGTTATCTGGTAGATAACATAGTTGTTTTTCTGGGTTACAATAATGTAAATCGGTTCCTGTGATGTATCATACAGATTCATCATCGGAATTATGGATAATAATTGATGGTTCTTGCTCCCAAGAGCAAAGTTGATTATTATGGGATTTAAAGGTTAAAGGAATAAATTTATAAGGTTGATAATTAGAGTTAGCTTGTTTAACAGGGATTTTCAATTCTATTTCAAGTATATCGTCGTATATATTACAATTAATAAGATCCATATGATAGTAAGTCATAAGGTCTTCAATGGGAATTGTCAGTTCAAGTTTGTTTTTTAACAAGAGGGGGGTTAGTTTCAATAAATCTTCATATAAGGTGTTGTTAGATACAACAATTGAGGGTAAATGGTGATCTTTACAAGAATTAAGGATATAGTTTATTTTCATGGAATGAAGCATATACTAGTCGTAATACATTCGAATTGAATTTTCATAATTGGTGATTTCACCGATAATCCATGATTCTTTTTCGTATTTTGACAAAGGGTTGTCAAGAATTTTTCTTGCTATGATATAGTCATCGTAAAAATGTTGGAAGTTTTTGGATATGGATTTTATATTTCCAGTGATATTTAGTAAATCTGAATGGTCTGATATAACTATATCTTTTAGAGCATTATATTGGGATTTTAATGAAATTTTGTTTTTTAAAAGGGATTCTACATTTTTGTAGGTTAAAACTATACAACAGACAGAAAGAAGATCGCCGAAAAAATCTCTAACTTTATTTAAAGCGGTTTCTCTTTTTATTTGTAAACCATGAGGTTGCGAATAAAAATCTTGAACAGTTGCAATGTTCGAGTGAATCAGCGGTTCGAAAAGAATTTTATATTTTTTGCTGACAAGGTGTAATCTGCAAGTGAGATCATCCCAATCGCATTTCTTAGTCGAAAGGGAATAAATATTGGTTCTGATGAATTCTGCGGAATTCGTTGGGTTCAATTGAACTGTATAGATTATTGGAACAGTTTGTTGTTATATACGTAAACGTTTATATTCTTCGAAATAGGCTCCTGTAGATGCTGTAAATATCGAATTAGGCACGTTGTGCTGATTGCTGATTTTTAATCCGTTCGTGACTTTAAACCAAAAAATGGTCAAAAAGATGTGAACGAAAATCCATCTGCAACACAAAATTGCAAATGTGACAAAACTTAGAGATGGAGATTTTCTAAAATTTATTTTTTAAGAGATGAAATAAATGATTTTGTACCAAGAATAATTAAATAATTATTGGAAATAAGATAGCTGACGTTAGGCTGACATCATTTTTTAGGGAGAAAAAATGGGAAAAAGGGAAAAAATGATGTGTATTTAATCGAAAAATTTTAATCGAAAAATCAGTTCTTCTTTTGCTTTCTATCAAGATTGGATAAACCTTTCTACGTGTCTAAGTCCGTTCAGATATCGTTGGTCGAAATAGTGTATCTATCGCAAATTTTACGTCTATTTCAAACAGCAAGATTGTACTTGTACTTTTTTTTTGTGTTTCGGTTTTACGTGAGAAATTTTTGAATTTTGTTCGGTTTGCGGAGTTCGCGTTAATTCCTTGGTAAGGGCATAATTAATTTTTATTTTCGAGAAATAAAATTTTAATTTTTTCAATACAAAAAAAATTTTTAATGAAACCTATATTTCAATATCGGAAATGAGAAATTTCATTTCGCTCCGTTATAAACAAGTTGCTTATAGGGAAGATGGAAAGTATCCAAAAGGAATTTAGGAAGATGACAGTTGGGTGTTCATCTTCGAAAAACAAAAATGTATTCGAGAGTGAATTCGAAAAGGCGGTAAGGCATTTTATTGTCTTAGAGGTGTTTGTCAGGTTCTCGATGCAAAAATATTTCCGAGGTGTGGTATTTTGATGGCCGATGAGACTGTGACTTTTGATGATGTCACTCTAGATCTCATCTCAGCTTGGATAGGCTGTAGATGCTATCGACGAGCAATATCTTTCATCCATCGACGGGTTTGGACAATGGTGAATTTTTTGATGCATCCGGATCAACCAACGTGGCAAGAGAGCACTATGAGATGTTTTGGATGGATGGATCATATCAATTTTTGTCCTTACAGATTGGTACACATTTCGGATTTGGCGGTCTGCGAGGAAGCAGTGACCTTTGTAAACGGTATGTTGTCATCACTATGTGTTTACTTGCCAGAAGGCATCGAAATAAAGATTGGGTCTTCTTTCGCTTTGAGTAAAGCTGAGAGACTGACTCAAGAACATGGTGTTCCACTCGCGTTTCTGACAGGCTTGTTGGCATCATTGATCATGATACAACACAAGACAAATGAAATCGTTGAGTGTTGATCTCTTCACTTGCGTTCTATAGATCTTATCGATATGACACAAGAGTTGAAAATTACACGGTTCAAATCCTTTATTCAGGATCGTTGGGGTTCTATTGTGGATGTTAGCTGCTTCAACAATATCCTGACGATAAAAAGAAATTTACATCCAGGCTATAGTATCGGACTAGCTACAATCCGCAATAGGATTATAACGCCGTACATAGACAAATGTTATCCCTATATTTTCAATAGCAAGACAAAACTCGAAGACATGCTCAATGCTTTGAAGTATGGGGATGTTGACTATGTGCCAACTTTCCATAAACCAAAAGTTGATGTTGGTGTTCAGGTGAACTTAACTGAGGAAGAGAAACGTTTGATCGGGGAAACAAATGTACCTTTTATTAAAAAGCGTATTGTTCCGTCTGAAGAAGTTTCTGTTGCTCAAGTAAAGCCACTTCCACGAGTAGTTCTTACTTGTGTGTCCACCAGGACATCTGACAACATATGGCAAGTGTCTAACAAACCATCTGAAGAGGAGTAATTGTGGACTTCATTCAATATCAAAAGTTGGGTTGAAACACCTAATCGGTCTCAAAATTTGGCAACTACACCTGATTTAAACAATACGATTAACATCAGAGACGTTCGAAAAGATCATAAAAACCTTAATGCATCTCGCAAATCCATCTCATCTGTAATAAAAGAGAATAAGGAGAAGAGAGAAAAATATCCCTTTGGAGTTCCTCGGAACATAGCATCGTCGTGTTCAGTTTACAAACCCTTCAAGTTCACTGCGAGATCTGATCCGACAGAAAACTGGAGGTGCACTGCAAATAGAGCTGCGTCAAAGGATAATGGGATCAATGGACCTGACATCGCGCCAATACGACAACAGTTGGCCAGACGGGGTCGTCAATCAACACAAACATGGGTCAAGAAAGAAGAGTATACGGGAATATAGATCGCACAAAATAAGGTAAGAAAAATAAAAAATAAATAAATTAACATAATACATATAAATAAAATACGTAATACTAACAAAATATAATATTTAAATTTTCATAAAATCTTCAAAAATTGTAAAAATTTGATCCAAAAAATATATATGTTTTCCCAAGTTTGAGGAATTACACGTAAAAGTATGTAAAAGGGAAAGGTAAAAGTTGAATGAGAGGAAATAAAACAAGTAATAAAAGGAAAATAATAGTATGACGTTTGAGCCTAAAATAAAGCCAAAATATCATTAATCATTTCTGCCTCTATTTCTATTCATTGATACTATAATATCATGTAATGAATCTTCTTTATTTTCTTCATCGCTTGCATTTTCAATGGTTGGTTTTTTAAAGTTAGTCGTTGATTTATTATTCACGGATAAAATTTTAAGATTTGATTTTTGTTTCGAGTCTTTGATTTCTGGTGGAATAATCGTGTTGTATATGTCATTTTTTCTAAGGGTATACGGTATAAGTCGTCTGATATGAACGTTTTCTTCAGTAGGTTGTCTATCGTCATTATACGTGTAAAATTATTCGATACACTCATTTCATTTCATCACATTCATTCTGTTCTCGTAATTTTATTATCACAACATTTTCACCTTCTTTCCTGTCTAACATCAACTCACATTCATTCTGTTATTATCTGTTTCATGTACTTCACACACAATCAATCTTTTTCACATTTTCACCTGTTGGTTTAGATTAGAGAATGTGTTTCGACTATGTGAAATGCAGGCTAGACAGTACCTACATTTCACTGTCAAGACATTCGTCTTTCTCTCGTTGCTTATGCAACATCTAATATTTTACTCTTTCATTTTATGTGTGTTTTTACACAATTTTATTTTCTCTGAGTTTCATTGTGTGATAATTCGACTTGAAATTATCAATTTAACTATAGTTGCTTATAAATTTGATTCTTGCAATAAATCTTTAGTTCAAATTGAAGTTCATTAGTCTCATTTCCACATGAAACTTACAAATTGATAATTTCTTAAAATTAGTTTTGAGTGAAAGTTCGTTTCGTTTATTATTTTCAATATGTCAAAAAAATTAACTTTTTATTTAATTGTCGCTGCCAGTTCTGATGGCAAGTCGAACTATTGTGCGGTTCGTAGTGTTCGTTTTTTCGATTCTGAAGAATGGTTCGGTTTTCCAGCCGATCTTCATAATATTTCCTTGCATCCCGATTTGGGTAAATTACCAGTCATTAGGTCTGCTGTGGCGTCTCTAAAGTCCAGGGGTCAATTCAGGAACGTTAATGTCACCTTGCCAGATGAGGTTTTCTCAATGTATGTTGATGCGGATGACAATTTCATTTTCTCTGAACATTTTTTGGGAGAAATTATTGTCAGTTTGTTGGTTCGTGAGTCTGAGTCGCAGAGTCCAGCTCTCACTTCGATGGTTTCGTGTTTAGAAAAATTGTCGTCGCCAAAAGAAGAGTCTCTGAAGGAGATCCTCCGTCATATACTTCTAGAGAAATTCCATCCGAAAAATAAAAATGTCGAGTCATGGTGCGATCGCTTTGAGAAGGAGGTTTCGAGGTTCCAACTCAAAGGTCATCGTCAAGTTGAGGTTCTTAAATCCTGCTTGGATGTTTCTCTCAACAATTGGTTTATCGTCACGCAGGAGAATTTGCCTGTGGATGCAGAATGGTTACTTTAGAGACAAGAGTTGGTTTCCAACTTCGGTGATAATTCTTTTCGTGCTGTTGCCAATGCCATCGGATTTCGCTACTTAGGCGGTTCGCTTGTTGATTACGTCATAAACAAAGAAAAGGTACTAATTGAATGTAATCGTGGCTATTCGAAGTCAGTTATTCTTGATTTAGTAATTTTTGGTCTACCGGATCGTATCGTCAAATCTTTAAACAAGAACAGTGTTTTGACTTTGCAGTCTCTTAAAGACAAATTAAAGAAATATGAAGGAGATGAAAAATTTGTAGGTGATAGGTCTAAAAGCAATAAGAATAAACCTTCATCTCCCCCTTCTTTTCGTCGTCAAAATAATAGTCAAAATAATAGTCAGAATTCTCTTTCTCAGTCGTCAAAAGTTTTTACCAATTCTAATTCCAAAAAGAAGAATAACGTAAATTTTGTCAATAACTTTAAAAATAACGTAAATCCGAAGAATAGAAAACCATGCTCTATTTGTGAGAAAAACGGGTATCCTAACAAGATGCATTCAGAAGCAAATTGCTGGTATGCAGAAAAACAGGACACCCAACAAAAATCTGTCAATAGTACTGAGCTGGCGGATTCTTCGACGGATGATGATATCTCAAAAAACTTGTAGTGCCACCACTAATTAAAGTAAAATTAAGCCTAAACGATTGCCATGAACCTGAAGGAACCTATGATAGTGGTTCGAATATCTCAGCTATAAATTCTCATTTATTAAAAAAAATTAAAGTGTAAATTCTTAAGGCTTAAAAACTGTCATTTTAAAATGGTTAGTGGACATGGCAAAATACTCGGAATATGCAAACTTAAAGTAAAAATCTTTGATATCACAAAGTTTGCATACATTTTCGTATTAAATGAAAACAACTGTTCTCATGATTTTATTATTGGTTTAGATCTGATTAAAGCCTTTAAGCTAAGGCAAGATGAAAACTTAATTATTAGTCAAGGTAGGACTTCTGTTACTTCTGGTAGACAGTCGAATACTGCTTGTATTAATTCTGTTGAACTTGTTGCTAATAATTTAAGACATCTGAGTACCTCTGATCGAAGGAAAGTATACAAAGTAATTAATTGCTTCAATTATGCCTTCGCAAAGGATAAATTCGATGTTGGGAAAGTTTCCACTCACGAAGCCGCAGTTAAGCTGAGTGAGCATCGATATATCTACAGAAAGCCTTACAGGTGTAACATAGTGGATCAGCAGGAGATTGAGGAACAGGTAACTGCACTTTTTAAAGCAGGGTTAATCCAAGAGTCCTCATCTCCATTTGCAGCTCCAGTCACTCTCGCAGTGAAAAAACAGTCAGATGGTACTCAGAAAAAGAATAGGCTATGTATTGATTATTCTGCCCTGAACAAGATCTTAATCCCTGAAAGCCAGCCTTTTCCTCACATAGGAGATTTGATAGTGAAGGCCAGGGACTGCCAATGGTTCAGTGTGTTAGATATCAATAGCGCTTTCTGGTCTGTACCACTTAGGGTGAAAGATCGGTACAAGACTGCTTTTGTAACTCAGACAGGTCATTATGACTGGAAATGCCTCCCTTTCGGACTGAAAACATCTCCAGCCATTTTTCAAAGAATTCTCTGTAATGTCTTAAAAAGAAACGACCTAGACAATTTTTCAGTAAATTACATAGATGATATTTTGGTTTTTTCAAAATCTTTTAATGAACACTTGCTGCATTTAGAGAAAGTAATGGACGCAATTTATAAAGAAGGTTTTCGATTTAGCTTGAGCAAGTGTAATTTTGCTAAAAACAAGGTCAAATATCTAGGTCACGAAATTGAGAATAATCTCACACATCCTATTTTCGACAATGTACTCCCGGTTCGTGAGTTTCCTGTTCCTCAGACAGTCAAAAACATTAGGCAATTCCTAGGAAAAGTAAATTTCTATCACTCTTATATTCCAAATTCTGCTATGGTACTAGCACCTTTACATAATTTATTGAAGAAAAATGTACCTTTTCGATGGAGTGATAGTTGCCAAAAAAGTTTTGATTTTGTTAAACGTATTTTATGTAACGAACCATGTCTGGCCATTTTCAGCCCAGAAAAGGAAACTAAAGTCTTTACCGATGCTAGTTTAGAAGGCATTGGTGCTGTTTTGAAACAAAAGCAGGAAGATGGTACTTTTAAGCCTGTGGCTTATTTTTCTAAAAAATTAAATGAAAGTCAAAAAAAAAGAAAAGCCCTTTTCCTTGAGTGTCTGGCTATCAAGGAGGCTATAAATTATTGGAGATATCTACTTCAGAATATAAATTTTGAGATTATTATTGATCATAAACCTTTAGAAAACATGAGAATTAATACACAATTTGATGATGAATTAAGGGAATTAATTTTGTCGATATCTCATTTTAATTTTAAAGTAACGTATCAGCCAGGTAAAAATAACGTAGAAGCGGATTGTTTGTCTCGAAATCCAGTCCTCGAGCCACATGAAGCTATTTCAGAAATTAAAACTATGAATATCTTGCAATTGGAGGATTTATTAATAGATCAAAAATCTGTAACTTTGGACAAAATTAATGAAAAGATTAACGTAATGAATGGTAAAAATAACCTCCTTTTTACCAATCACAAAGATAATAAAAAAATAATTGTTTCGGATGAATTTGCCAAAGAATTAATCAAAAAGATCCACTTCAAGTTTGGTCATATTGGGACAAGACAAATTGAGCTGTCTTTGTTACCCTACTTTTATAACGTAAATTTTAGAGAGTTTATTCAAAAATTTTGTAAAAATTGCTCAGTGTGTATTATGAATAAATCTCGTCTTTCACCCACATTTGGACCAATGTCTCAATTGGGACCGGCCACAAAGCCTTTTGAATACATGTCTGTTGACACAATTGGTGGTTTCGCTGGAAACAACTCTACTAAGAGATACGTCCACCTCTTAGTGGATCATTTTACTAGGTATGCATATGCCATCACATCAAAACATCAGAAGGCTACTGATTTTGTGAATTTATTAAATTTGGTATATAAGAATGGACATAACGTAGAATATCTACTTGCAGATCAATATACCGGTTTGAATTCAACAGCTTTTAAAGAATTTTTGAAATTTAAAAATACAAAATTATTATTTACTGCAGTAGATTGTCCATTCTCAAACGGATTGAATGAACGCCTCAATCAAACTTTGGTTAACAGGTTAAGATGCAAAATTAATGCAAATGAGGTAAACAAAAAGAGGCCTTGGCCCACATTATTTCAGGAATGCGTTCAAGAATATAATGACACAGTTCATTCAGTGACAAAATATTCTCCAAATTATCTTTTGCATGGTTCTGTTCCACCATTGCTTAAAAACCTCCCTTTTGAATTTAATTTGGAAAATGACCGAATAAAAGCCATGCAAAACTCTATGAAAAGCCACTTGGCAAACAAAAAACGATTTGACCGAAATAAAAAACAGCCTGATTTCAAAGTAGGTCAATTTGTCTATGTTCTGCATGGAAATTCTTTAAATCGAAACAAATTGGACGAAATTAGGACAGGTCCTTATAAAATTCTAAAACAGCTTTCAAATGTCTTATTTGAGGTGGAAGCTGGCTTTCAAAAATATGAATCTAATATATTTCATGTGTCAAAAATGTATCCGTCGAGTTTTGAAAATTGAATTGTCTGATCCTTTTAAGTCCTGGCTTTTGCCTTGGTATAGGACTTGTAACCCTGTATATTTTGATTAGTTTGTTAAATTTTTTTTTAGGTCCCATCGACTTTATATCTTGGTGTGGGGATGTAAAATTATTCGATACACTCATTTCATTTCATCACATTCATTCTGTTCTCGTAATTTTATTATCACAACATTTTCACCTTCTTTCCTGTCTAACATCAACTCACATTCATTCTGTTATTATCTGTTTCATGTACTTCGCACACAATCAATCTTTTTCACATTTTCACCTGTTGGTTTAGATTAGAGAATGTGTTTCGACTTTGTGAAATGCAGGCTAGACAGTACCTACATTTCACTGTCAAGACATTCGTCTTTCTCTCGTTGCTTATGCAACATCTAATATTTTACTCTTTCATTTTATGTGTGTTTTTACACAATTTTATTTTCTCTGAGTTTCATTGTGTGATAATTCGACTTGAAATTATCAATTTAACTATAGTTGCTTATAAATTTGATTCTTGCAATAAATCTTTAGTTCAAATTGAAGTTCATTAGTCTCATTTCCACATGAAACTTACATACGTATACTGAATCGTATAATTTAAATCTGAATTTTTCTTCACAATTCTGAATGGTCCTTGGTATTTAAATTTATTTTTTGCGACATTCTTACATTGGCAAATTAATACCACATCGTTTGGTTTAAATTCATATGAAACTTTGTTTTTATTGTAGTTTCCAGAATTTATTTCTAACACTTTCTGTTTTAATACGGGAATTTTTTCTTTCGTCGATTTTAAATTTTTGAGTACGTTGTTTCTTTCAGTCATTGGTTTTGTTGACGGTATTGAATATATGGCATTTAACGGTGTACATGGTTGATAACCATGAAAGAAGAAAATTGGTGACGTGTTATTTAAGTAGTGAATGGGCGATGTATTGTACGCATACACTACGTTATAAAGTGTGTCAATCCATTCGTCCTCGGTCTTTGGATTATACTTCGCTAAGCATTTTTTGATAATGCTGTTAGTTCGTTCAACTAGTCCTTGCATCTGCGGACTATACCCTGATGAGTGGATTATTTCAATGTTATTGTCTTTACAGAATTTATGTACGATGTCGTTTCTGAAGTGTGTTCCATTATCACACGATATTAATTTTGGTTTTCCGTGAGAAGTCATAATTTGTTTAAGAAATCTAACGACACTGTTCGCGTTAGGTTTTATAATGCAGTAATTAGTGCATTTATCGACACCTATGAGAACATAGTTCTTCTCGTAATTGTTATTAAATTTTCCAATGAAATCTATTTTGATATGGGAAAATGGATGGAATTCCTTCATACGAATTGGTTTCATCATTCCAATTTCTTTTGGATATCGTTGTTGCATTTAACATTCACGACAAGAACTTATATAATCGTTCACATTCAGTGAAATTTTCAGAATAAAATATTTGGATTTTATTTTTTCCAATGTTTTTTGTCGTGCAAAATGTCCTCCATTGATTGGGTCATCATGGCATTCCTTCAGGATTGTTGGTATTACAGATGTTGGAATTACAGGAACATCCAGGTATGGATTACCATGAATTGATTTTTTCTTGTAGATAATGTCATCTTTTCCAAGGTAGAATTTATGAGAATGTTTTGAAATTTTTTTTGACAGTTTACGATCAAAAATGAAATATTTGGCAAGAAATTTATAAACTTGTCCCCAATAATCATCTAGTTGTTGGTGATCAGCCAGTCTTTCGATAGGAATGTCTTTTCCATAAATAAGTGTTCTTATTTTTTCATCGGGTTTAAATGTAATGGTTTCATTTTTCTTGATTCCATCTTTATTTTTTCCAGTGATTGGATCGTAAATATTATCGTCATTGATAATATTCTTTTTATTAATTTTGGGTTTCAAAATTTTTTCTTTTTTCATAATTTTATTTTGTTTGTGTGGTTTCAAATTTTTTGATTTTGACATTGTAACAATGTTAACATTTTTATTTTGATCAATTAAAAATTGTCCTTGTTCAAAACGTATAAAATCTTTTTCATTTTGAAATGGTCCGGAAAGAAAATCTGCCATTGCGTTGTCTTTTCCTGAATATGTTTTATATCAAATGTGAATTCTCCTAGTTTAGAGACTAATCTTGCAAGTCTGGGTGAAGGTGTTTTCATCCGATGTTGGTAAGTTAATGGTTGGTGGTCTGTATAGATTATAAAATCTGTACCAAGAAGGAAATCTCTGAAATGTTGGCAAGATTGTGTAATTGCAAACATCTCAAGATCAAACGAGCACAAGTGTTTTTGACTCGCCTTTAATTTTTCTGAAAAATATCCAATGGTATATTTTTTATTGGTAACAGGATCTATTTATCTGCATACTGAACCTATAGCTTCTTTGGATGCATCTACTTCAATGAAGTTTGATGCTTCTGGGTTATTAATTTATAGGACTGGTTCTGAATGAAGGATATGTTTCATGTTGTCGAAACATTTTTGATGTTCTGGTAACCATTCTATTCTTTTGTTAGAACGACTGTCTTTTCCTTCAAGATTTTTTAGGGTTGGGTAACATCTTTTTGGTAAAATTTGGTATCATTTTTCTGTTGTATCCACACATACCAATGAATCTTCGTACTTCTTTGAGTGTTTTTGGTGGATTCATGTTTCTTATTGCATTAATATTTTTTGAAAGTGGTTCTAATTTTCCGTTGCCAATTATATGACCTAGAAGTTCTATTGTTTCTTGGAGAAAGAAAATTTTCTTTTGTTTTTATATGAAAATTGTATTTTTTCAGTCTTTGTAAAATTTCAATGGTTTTTTCTAAACATTCGTCAAATGTTTCGCCAAAGACACATATGCCATCTATGTAGATAATTACTTTTTTCCATAGAATATCGTGAAAGATATCTACCTTAGCTTTTTGAAATACAGAGGGGCTTAAGCTAAGTCCTTGTGGCATGCTGTTGAATACATAACCTACTCCTTATATGTTGATTCCTTTGATTGGTTTGGATTCTTCATCAAGTGGTAGTTGGAAATATCCGGAATTCAGATCTATGATCAAAAAGAATTTTTTGGTTCGTAAATGAGGCCATATCGAGTCTATTCTTAGTACTCGAGTTCTGCTTGTCTTGATTTTTTGGTTGACAGCTCTGTAATCTACAAGTGGTCTGAATGATCCATCTGGTTTTCTTTTCAGAAACATTGGAGATTTGTAAGTTGATGGTTGTCTTTTTAATACTCTTGCTTTTTCTAGTTCATCAATTTTCTTTAGCCATTCCATTCTTTCTTTATATGCCATTTTATAGTTTCTTCGAACTACTGGTTTATTATCTTTTAAATCTATATGAATGGGTTTAACTTTTGCTAAAGATGAATTTTTTGTAGAATGAGTCAATATATCATCATAATTTTTTATTCCATCGATAACTTTTTGTTTTTGTTCATTTGTAATATTTTTAGAAATATTAACTTCTGTTCCTTCTGGCTCATATAATTTGCTTTGTGATACGCAAACTTTTTGTTCAGTTGGTTTTTGATCAACCATGTACTTTAATGTTCCTAGTACTTGATTTTTTCGTACTCTTAATAAATTTGTTGGATTGAAAATTTTTAAAACTTCTTCGTTTTTGATAATCAAACCTGTTTTATTCACAAATTTTTCATTTTTCAAAAGTTCAGTGAATGGTGGTAATGTTTGTGTTGCTCTTACAAATGTTACTTGTTCTGCGTTGTTGTTTTTTGAAGAGTTCTTCGGTATGGAAATTGAAATTATTTTATCACCACATGGTTTTGAGAATTTGTTTGACGAAAAGTCTATCATGGCTTTATATTTTTCTAAAAAATCGTAGCCTATAATAACATTCTCAATTAGATCTTCTACGACATATGCTTTTTTTGGAAATGAATGTCCTTTAAAAATAATTGGAATAGTTGCAATTCATTTTATTTTGAGTTCAATTTCATTTGCAGCATATAAAACATAGTATGTTCGTTCTAATGCAATATTTTTTGCAAATTTCCAATGTATTAGTGTTGATTCTGCAACGCAATCTATTAATCCATAGGTATCTATACCTAATATGTTACATGGAAGGTATAAACGATATTGAATCTCATTTTTTCCAGTTGTTGCAATGACTATAACATTCAGTTTTTTTTTGTAATGGCATACGTTTTTTATGTATTTGTTCACATAGTTCCCCTACAACATCTCATTTAAGTGCTGTAGGGGCACTCTCTAGTTTTTTGGTGTTGCATTTTGCGTTGGATATGTAATTGCTAGAAATGTTGTTTTGGATTTTGTATAAAATTCTAGTTTTGAGTTGGAGTTGTATTAAATGGCACAGCGTACATTATAGGCATGTTGTTGTTGTAATTAGGGTATTGTCCATAATTACTCCAGTTATTATTTCTGAAATAACTTCGTTGAAATTTTGGGTTTCCACGTTAATTATTTCCTCGATAATTTGTATTATAGAAATATTGGTTTTGATAATTTTGAGGGGAAGGAAGATTGGGATAATTACTTGAATTACCATTCTGGTTAAAATTATTAAAATTATTTCCATTATTATAGTTATTGTAATATCCACATCCTCAACCTGTTCCTCTAAAATTTTGTTGAAATTTATTTCTACGGTGATTTGAATTATTATTTTGCCTATTTTTTGATGTGTTATTACGATTATTAATTTTAGTGTTAGTAATTGCTGCTACAAGTTTTTCAACTTCTTGTGCTAGACTAGTTTCTTCTGAAGTTTCTTCATTTTTTGTGATGTTTTCTTCTTTATTATTGTATTAATTTGTTTTTTGGATGATTTTAACTTTAGCATTTCTGAATTTGCTTCTTCCATTGCTAATTTATATGATTCTAATGGTGATTTTAATTTTTCTACTTCGATGGTAACAAGTGGATCTATGAGGGGTCTTGTTTTATCTTTATAGTATAGATAATCATCGAATGCTTTATATAATTCTGGAACTGTTTTTGGTCTCAGTTTCGCATTATATTCTCGTTCTTTTTCTCCGAGAGATCTATAGATATGATCTATTATCCTTTCATCTGTTATACAAGGCTCTATCTCCTTTAAAGTTTTAGAGACAAATATAACAAAGTCTAGGAAATCATCATCTCCTTTATAAACTTGTTTATGGAGAGTTTCTCGTAATTGCGGGACTATTTTTTTAAATGATTCATACAATTTTGGTTTCAGTGATTCGTATGTTAGTATTGTAGGATAGTTTGTTAATATTTTGTTAAATATTAGTTGACCGTTTCCGGTAAATGCAATTTTTATTTTTTTGAATTTTGTAACATCATTTAGCCAGCCAAATGCTTCGCATTCGTTCTCGATTTGGGTTAAGAATGTTTTTATGTTTTCTGAAGGAAAATTTGAAAATGTGGAAAGTAAGTTATTTCCATTATTTGTATTGTTATTATTAGCATTAGCCATGTTTTCAGCTATTTCTCGTAGTAGTTTTGTTAGAAGATTTGATTTATAGTAATCTTCTTCTGGAGATTTGGAAGGTGTATGGATGTATTCCGAAATTTGTGGAATTGTTTTGTTATGATTTCGAATGATTGTAGATGTTGATGTGTTTGGAGTGTTTTCTTCTGAATTTGATGAAATTTTGTTAGATTCAGGAAGGTATTTGGAATTGTCGAATGATATTAAGGTATTATCGTCAAAAGAGGTTTCTGATATTTTTTGATTTGCTATTATTTCTGCAAGACGTTCTTAATTAGGTTTTATGGTAAGATCGTCAATATTAGTTTTATGAAGGAGAGAGTTAATAGGATGTTTAGGGTGAGTTTGGATAAAAAAGTCTAGAGCAAGTTGTCACTTGGGTCGGTTTTTAACTTTAGGGAGAGGTAAATAACAAATGTTTAACCATACGTTTTTTAGTTCACGATTGGTGAGAGTTGAGATCCAGTGAGTTTGGTTGAAACACTTTGAGTTAGGTGTGTTAGCGTTATCGTTATTGAGATCTTCGTTGATCATAGTGTTAGTAAATGTTGTTGGACTCACAAGTTTTTGTGGTTGATTTTGTTGTAACAGTTTAACATATCTGCACCACGGTATCCTGACATCACGATCTTCAATCCTCAAGGTGATCGGAGATTTGGCGTGTTTTCTTCGGAAGACTTTGCTGCAGAGACGTTGTCTGTTGATTTTGGATTGGATGGACTGGAAACTGGATTCCTTTTACTTGGAATTTTCACTGCACGTTAATTTTATTCTGCACGTTAATATATATGCACTTTAATATGCTGTGTTTCTTTCTATTTAATAAAATTATTTTTTTTTTCACAAACTTTTTTGAAAATTATTTCGATTTTTTATCACAATTAGAAACACAATTTGTTTTGTTCGGGCGCCAATCATTCTGTGACGGTTATATATCGTAACAGAACAATCAAATACACAAGTTAATTAAAAAGGTGTCTTAGACATAAACTTTATGGAGGAGTAACAGTAGTAAACATCAAGAATTAAAAGAATAGGTAAGATTGTAACAACATTAAGAAGAGTTAATCAGAACAAATTAGAATGAATGAAATAGTACAAAACATGAGATTATATAGTAAGTAAAAAGAGGAAGGTTCAGGCGAATTTACAGAGTATTGGAGAAGGGTGTTGATCTTATTGGTTAATAGAAATATATGTACATTAAGTATGACCAATGGTCTCGTAAGAATATGATATAAAGTGGGTGTTCACAATTAAATTAGTAGAAATTAGTATATATGCAAGATTGCAGAAATAGTGTAAACAAAAGATGAGTTCATTGTTTATGAGTAAACACAGTAACGGTTTATATAGGAAATGATGTCATCAAACAAGTATTGACTTGAAGAAATGACGTTAGAGTTAATGAATGGGATATAATAGAAAAATAGAGAGAAAGTAATGATGATGATGATGATAATTAGTAATACGAAAATATTTCATATTATGAACGATACGAAAATATTGTTACAAACGAGATAATATTTTTCCAATGTGGGTCATTTTCCTGCATTGTTTTTAGATTTTCAGGTAAATCAATTTTTTGGAGGGGTTCAGAAGTTTGGCCTTCTGTTTGGGGGTGGTGATGTAATATTGGGATTCGAAATATGTGGGGTGTTGGAAGTCACAGAAGGGGTTATTTGTATCTGGTTATTGAGATTTGACTCTCTTCTAACAGCAAATCTGGTGACAACATTTGTAATTTGATTGGGACAATTTTGGGAATGATTAGATTCATTCTGTGGGATTGTGGTTTGTACCACGGAGTAATATGGGAAGGTTGATGCAGAGGAAGGGAGGTAGTAGTAGGTTTGGGGAGTAGTACTTGGGTGGTACCACGTATTTGGGTTTTGATAAAACACAGGGTTTACTGGGGCAAAATTGTCGTTGTGAATTCTGCATAAAGTATTTACATTTTTCTCTTCATGATTGAGAGTATATTTTTTATCTACCAGAAATTCACCTTTTTCGAATGTTATATCATCCGGTTCATCATGAGGATGGGACAACATATCAGCCATACAGTTATTTTTTCCGGCGATATGTTTAATTTGGGAACTATATTCATTTAGTTTTGAGATTAATCTAATTAATCTTGGGCTGGGAGTATTGAATTTCTGATGATAAATCGGAGGCTTATGTTCCGTGTATACTACAAAGCGTAATGCTAGTAAGTATCCACGGAAATGGGCTAATACATTTGTAATTGCCAGCATTTCCAAGTCAAAAGAACATAATTTTGACTGGGCAGGTTAGACTCTTTCAGAGAAGTATCCAACTGGATGTTTATGCTTCCTAATGGGATTAGTTTGCAGCAGCACTGCACCTAATGCAATTTTTGAAGCATCAACTTCTACACAGGTTTCCAATTTTGGATCATAAATTGCCAATACAGGTTTGGAAATCATTATTTCCTTTAGTTTTTTGAAGATTTCAAGATGTTTTTGATTTAATTTAATTTTGCCATTTGATTTGCTATCTGTTCCTCTTAATAAATCAGTAAGAGAGGCAGTAATTTTAGCTAAATTGGAGATTAATTTTCTATGATAGTTTATCGATCCTAAAAATGATCATAATTGTTATAACATATTTGGGGGGTTTAAATTTTTAATAGCCTCAATGTTTTTGTTTAATGGCCATAATTCGTTATATCGGACAGTATGTCTTAAGATTTCAATTTTATTCAATGCAAATTGACATTTTTTGTTTTTATTTTTAAATTTACTTCGTTTAATCTTTTTAGCACCTCTCTTGTATTTTCGAGACATTCTTCAAAAGTTTCTCCAAAAATGCAAATATCATCCAGAAAACATACAATTTTTTTCCAAAACATATCGTGGAATATGTCATCCATGATCGTTTGGAAAATAGACGGAGAAATGCTAAGGCCTATTGTGGTAGAATTGAATACATATCCAATTCCATCCAAATTTATTCCAGTGTATTGTTTAGATTCTTCTATGAGAGGAATCTGTAAATATCCACTGTTTAAATCAATCGTCGTAAACCATTTCTTAAGTACAGCCAATTAACATCAATCGTAATAACTCAATTATTATCCATAATAATTCTTTGGTTCATTCTTCGGTAGTCTACTAATACTCTGTAGACTCCATCGGGTTTCTTTTCTATCAAAATTGGAGATTCAAATTTTGATTTTTTCTTTTTTAGGACACCTGCTTTTACTAGATCATCAACCAGTTTATGTAGGGCCTCATGTTCTGCGTGTAAGAATTTAAAATTTCTACACTGCAGTGGGGTTTCGTCGTCCACTTGGACAACTTGTTCGGGTACTTTGCAGACAGAAACTTCGTCTGTATTTCCCATAAAAATATTATTAAATTCATTAATTGTTTCATACATTTTTATTTTTTGTTCAAGCAAAAGCTTTGGGTTAATCGAGATAGGATTTCCTCAATTATCCTTAAAAATAATAGTTTCTGTTATTTTTTCTATTTGGAAAGAATTAATTTCTACTACGCTACTTAATTCAAATTTTCCTAAGTACTCGCCTTTGTAGATCACGTGAGGTCTGTTATTGTGGTTAACAGCCGCTATCGAGTCTTCTAATATGATTACAAAGAAATTATGTTTTTCTTCCATGGATGTTTCACACAGAAATTCCAGGTGCTCAGGCAAAGTTGCTAAAATTAGCACTGAATTTGCCTCAATTTTAAAAGTTTGGGGGGCATAATATTTAAAGGGCTTAACATAACCTAACTTATTTTCTTTTTCAATAGGATAATTGTGACATTCTGGCATGTCAAAACATCGCTCTTTGTCACCACACGGTAAAGTGAATTTGTTTTTAGAGAAGTCCATTTTGGCATTATGGGTTGACAAAAAGTCGTAAGTCAATATGACCTGTTCTACCAAATTTTGGACAACGAAGGTTGGATGTGGGTAAATGCAATGATCAATGGAAAAAATCACATTGGTTACTCCTATGACCTCAAGAGGTTGGCAATCCGCACCATGAAATCTTATTTTTGTTGGTAGGATTGGTTCCATAAAATTGACTTTCTTTAAAACTTTTTCATCTATTAGTGTCTGTTCCGAACCTGGATCGACTAGGCTAAGTATATGTTTACACAAATGGCAAAAGGGAGGTGAAATTTACATTTGGTTCTGCAGTACCCTTTATTTTGAAATTTCTCCTCACTAACATTGTTAACCTGTTTCAATTCTTCATTCGAGAATTAGTTCTTTGAGCAATTATTTTGGCAGGCCTGGGGGTTTGATGTTTGGAAATAATTTTTTTGTTGTGGGGCTGCCATCAATGGTGCCAGGGGGCAATCATTTGAGTATTTGCAGCCACATAAGGGGGATTTTGGGGAGTATTAAATGAGATACCATTCCATGCTGGAGGGTTATTCCAGTTTGAGTTCCAACTTGGGAGGCCAAACTGGTTCCAGTTTGGAGCTCTGTTGGAGTAGTACCCATTGTTATTTCTATAAAAATTGTTTCCATGAAAATTTGGGTTAAAATTTCTACCTTTATAATTAGAGTTAAAATTTTGATTATTCCAATTACGATTTTGATGTTTTTGGTTCCAGTTTTGGTTCTGTTCCAATTACCATTATTATTATTAATATTATTATTATTATTATTATTATTATTATTATTTTGATTTTGATTTTGATTTTGGTTTTGATTATAGTTATTTTGTTCATTATTATTATTTTTATTTTGGGGATTTTTATTTTTCCTAGATTCCTGAGATTTTGAAATGTTCGCTATCGCAGTGCTCATTTTCTCCATCTCAGCTTTCCAGACTGTATCAGATGGTACTAAGTTTACATTCTTTTCAGTTTTCTTTTCTGTTTTTCCAGCATTTAATTCTTCAATAGTTTTTTCAAGTTGTTCGATTTTTCACCATAGGAGGGGGTCTGAATGTCCAAACACATTGTCTTTAAATTCTAAGTATTTAGGGAAAGCTTTATCAAGTTCTTGAATTGTTTTTGGTTCTTTTTTATTAAAAATACTCTTTCCTTTTTGGGAAGATTAGGCATTACTTTTTCAATTATTTTTTCTTCAGTAATGTCTGGTTCAATTTTTTTTGAAATTCTTTTTACAAACATGATGTACGCAGCTTCGTCATTATATTTTCTTTTGTACAGTAATATACGTAGTTGAGGTTTGGTTCTAGTAAAGACTTCCAGGATTTTTCGTTTAGTGTTTTGCCAATTGTTACATTCGGGGTTTGCTTGAATTCTGTCTTCAAACATTTGTTTAGGGAGGCCAGAAAATGCAATTTTTATTTTTTTAAATTTCATGTTAGCATCCCAATTGACCGATTCTGCTTCATTTTCAAATCCAATTAAAAATGAAACAATATCTTCAGTTGGGGTGTGGCCATATAGGGAAGGTATGAAGTTTACGGCAGCCTTTCCTGTCATTTTATTTTCTAAGGGAATGTCGAGATTTTCTAAAATTCTAGTTTCAAGTTCTGGGCTGAAGAAATCTTCGTCAGATTTTTCTAAGCACTCAGTAATATAGGCTATGTTAATAGCTGTCCTAACTCTTGGAAATGGTGTGGGGTTATCTAAATTTTCCAAAAGTGGAGTTGACGTAGTAGGAGGATTAAAATATTTTCTTATTATTGGATTTTCTAATTTGGGAATTTGTTCACGAGGTTTTCGTGTTGTTTGTAAAATTGTTTTTATATTTTCAGGGGTTAATAATTTTTGAGTTTCTTTACTAGTTTTAATTTTTAATATATCTTCTTGGGTTTTTATACGAGAAAAATATTTTTTATCAACTTCGATATTTAAATTTTGGCACACGTTAATTAGTTCAAAATTTTTAGCTTCGATAAGCCAAACTAAATTTGTTTTAGTAGTATTGGGTTCGGATAAATTTTCCCAGGTTTCATTCATAAAAATAAATTTTTCGCGACTTACAATTATTTAACAAAATTTAATTTTAAGGGAGGGACGCAAGTTATAATTAATATTAATTGTTACTTTGTTTTTTTCTTTTTTGTTTAAACAGGAGATTGATTGATCCGCGGCCTCTTTCAATGCCGAAATCTTCTTCACCTTTAATTGTAGATACACCTGTTTTTTCTTAATTTTTGTATAATAAATATCCTTTTATTGGTTTTGAAATTCGGATTTTCTTTTCGCTGCTGATCTTTTTCCACTCGCAGATAACCTTTACTTCGTTTCCTCAAGAGCGCGCCTTACGCATTTCTCATTGAGTACTTAACTAGAGTTTTCAAGGTTAGAGCAAAGTACTTTGGATCAGACAAATTGAAACAGCAACTTGAATCAGCAACTCTGAAAAACAGGTACTAGAGCGAGAGTTCGATTTGCAATAGCAGACCAGTTGGGCGCCAATAATGTAACGGCCAAAAGTGGTGGTAAAGTACCTCGTTAGAACCACTTTCGATGTTACACCATACACGAAATATCACATACTTTAAAAGCAGTAATTCTTCTAGAGTAAATTCAAGTTTATCATCCACCAACTATAGTGGACCTTAACATATGTTAGAGACTCAATAATATTTTAAAACACACGAGTGCATTTTCATATTTAATAAAATAATAAGTTGTACATCACAGTACATATAATCATACGTTTATATTTATACATATACAATCACAATTCAACAAGCAAGACTATCTGTTCACTAGAGACATCTACTAGAGAGGTTCCAGGTACTTAGAAGTAGCTGTCGAGGAACTGTGTCTTATTCCACTGAGTCGAGGGATTATATACTTGTTCAGAGGTGGGGTGTTGTTATTATAAGGTTGTGCTGACTCGTCGAGTACTTGAGGGACAGTCACAAGTAGGTCATGAATATACAGGTAATATATCTATATTCATAAAATTAAATACGGGTAATTTAGTGGTTGTTTATAAAGAGTTATAGGGTGATTATTGTTGATAAATATCTATGTTTTTGGTATTCGAGACTGTGTGGACGAATATGTTCGTCATTTCTAAAAATAGACGAAAATATACGTTACAGTACCTTAGTATGTTTATGTTTTAAAATTTAATTAGAGGTAACAAAAAGTTTTATAAATGGAATTAGAAGAAGGTAGACTCTTCAATAAGTGTTAAAAATGTGTGACTCATAGGTACTGTGCATCTCTTTGAGGAGCTAGAATATTTACTTGTTTAGTTAATGTTTTTAAATAAATATTTAATTACCAGTAGGTACTTTAGAAAAGGATAATATTTTAATCAGACTTTATTCAGAAAATCAGTGGAATACATTTACTTATTTGTGAAAACAATTTTGATCACTTTGGACATTTTTATTATTATATAGTTATAGTTAGGTATATAATGAGTAGATAGAGTTGCAGATGCAGCAAGTTTGAGAATAAATTTTTTAGAAAATATATTATAAATAGAAAAATAAATGAAAATTTGTTCCATTATTGTTGAGATGGTAAAATTTTTATAAATTTCAGTTGTTTTGCATTGTGTTCTGTAAAACTGTCATAGTAACAAGAAAAATTGTTCTTATGTTACTAAAAATTTTAGGTCTGCATAAAAAATATTATCAACAGACATTAGTTATTCTATGTTTAATATCCACGAGGTAAGTAACAATTTATTAATAAATTTCTGGTTTGAATTTTGATGTTTTTTTGTTACTGATTTTTCTGTATCACGTTATTTGATAATTCTGGATAGCTCTATGTCTTTCAAAAATGTTTTAGCCACAAAAAAATCTCTGGTGTTTATTGAGATGAATTTCCTTGGAAATTATTCTATAATTATACTTTACAAGTTTAAAAACTATAAATATTTCATCAGTGATATAAATTTACTTGAGAGAAAAATTGGAAAAAAAAGTCCATGCCCTCAAGAATGATGTTTCTTATGTAATACTTGGAAGTTGATGAACATGTAAATATTTTCTGAAGATTTTTGTCAAATAAACTTTTTCCTTTGGGCTTCACAAATAATATACCTTATAAATATATTCATTTACTATTCCCTTTTACTATCTATTGAAATTTTACAAAAAAGAATAACGATTTGCTGAAAATTAAGTAAAAATCAATTTTAGGTCACTGATTGTATTGAGGTTTCATACTTATGTTGCCATCAATTAATACCATTATTATTTCACGGTTGACATTATGTCTAGTGGAGGTAGTGATCATAATAAGCCTCCTTTACCTAAACAACAACGCTGTATATTCCTTAAAGAAGATGGAAAAAACTATTCACAATCATGGTCTTATAAGTTGGTACGTCGCCAACGAGAAAAATAAAGGGTCAAACACCTTGAAGAAGCTCGAATGGTTTTTATATTTATTTTATTCTGCTTCCAGAAGCAATCTCCTCTTTATCCAATATTTGCTAATTGGATCTTTTTTGTGTATTGTTTAACTAGAGGGATAAACAGTTTACAGTATGTAATGAAATTGTCTGTAAACCTGAGGAAGATCGATGTAGGGCATTACAAAATTTACCTTACTTTAAGATTTATTTTAACTTATATGCTTTTACAAAAAGTATTTAGTTGGAAAGATATCAGTCTTCAATTGAAAGAATTTGAGAATAAGAACAATGACAAGACTAATCCACAAAGAGAAGAAACCAGTAAACACCTACTCTATAAAAATTGGAAAACACTGGATAGTGCAGAATGTTTTGATGCACTTTTATGTCATTGTATGAGGTCTGCAAAGAAGATGTCAAGTTGCTGAAAGAAACGTACAGTGAGTATGATTAATGCACTGCATTGTTCAGTACTTAAATATTTTATTAATTTTGTTTATTTATCACAGCTTTCACACAAAAGTGTACCTCAACATGAACATATACATACACAGCTAACATTGCCCCTTAATACTAATCCAGAACTGTCAGAATTGAATCTTATCGATGCAAATACCACTGCAGTCACTGATGAACAGCATCAAAAATTTGCCAATGATTTGGGGTTATTGTATGCAGAGTACCTTACTCAAGAAATATCAAAATAAGAATAAATTGTAATGATGAAATGATGTTTTCAGTGGTTTTAAATTGAAGAGGAGCTAAAAAAATTCTTATTTTTCAAATTTAGAAAAAAAAATTATTTAATAAATCTATTGAAATGATTGAACTAACTTATAAGTCAGAATTAAATAGAACTCCCAACGTTGTTGCAAAATTTCATACTTCATGACTTGATAGTGAAATAAACTCTGTCTGTGGTAAATTTTATTTTGTTCTAATTTAATTTTGTTATCAAGTAATTTTGTTTATAATCTATAACACTTCACAGTCAGATTAAAAATGTTTATAATATATTATAAATAAACTCATATATCATCTTTCTTGGACAAAACATGAAGCCAGCTTCCATCATCTTTGAATTGTGCGTAAGCACCATATAAATATATGGTGGAAGTTTGATTTTCAGGCCAAATTGTATTTATTTTGGTTTTAGGTATATTATGTATTAAAAATAGACATAATGAACTAGATTTATACTAAAAAAAATTTTTTCTTCAAAAATAAAAATTTGATATTATTACTTTATTAATTACGTCTATTTTTAATATAGTTATGTATAATATTACTTAAAACCAGAATAAATGCAATTTACACCATGTAAAATAGAATTTGACTTGAAAATCTTATTCCACCCAATATGGTACTAATGTCTAATTCAAAAATGGCAGAGGTTGACTTCACTTTTCTCATTAAGTTCAGTCCTTGGTTATAATATAAATATATACAAGTCAGATCGATAATTTTTATTTACCTGTTATGAATTTTGTTATTTTTTAGATGTATTGTACATAGTTAGGTACTTAAATTATTTCATCTGTTTTTAAGTTTACCTAACACTGTAGTCATATCTAGAACACCCATTAATATGATTAATATTTTTCACTATCTTAAAAGTTGTTCTTTAATCTCAATTTCTTTTATATATCTATGTAAGCTCTTTAGAAAATAATGAAGAATCATGTAGACACATCTTTCATCTTTCCATACTTAAAATCCATCAATAGATGAATATAATACAAATCTAATATATATATGAGAGATCTCTGCAACTCACTATATCAGCGAGTGTGAAACACAGACGAAACTGTGGTTATTTTAAGAATGTGAATACATATTCTTACATCTATATAATGTTCTATAATTTTGCAATAATCTGAAGTTTGGAAATAATTTTCATCTTATTTTTTCATTTATTAATTTGAATATTTCCTACTTATTGTTAATGATATATTTCTTATTACACAATAGAATTAAATTGGACAATAGAAATAATAATTTATTTTAGTTCAACATATGTCTCTCTATAATAGAAAAAATTATTTTCTATTATTTTGTTCTCACTTGTTATTCCTAGTTAAACTAGTTAATAAATGTTGAAATTTTTCAAATACTGTAATTTCATTTATGATTTTAATTTTTCATGTGATTTCCCATTATTTTCTTGTTTTTTATATAATTCCATACAATTTATGCATATACTATCTTATTTTTATTTGGAACTAAACCTATTTACACTATATTTCCTTGGTTATGCAAAAATAGTTATTTTGTTTATTTCATATATTCTGAATTTTTTCAATTTTGTTTTACAAAAAAATATTTTATTCA